>CM053407.1:110555798-110610781 GCA_028644305.1 Xerus rutilus
AGCCACCCCCGTGGTGCCTTCCCATGTGCTCTGGAAACCTCGCAGGAACTTCCTGAAGACGGTGGGCGCTGCTTTCTTGTGAGGATATAAATCCCCACTATGCATCCAGGCAGATTTTGCATGCTTGAAGAATATTTATAGCCCTGGCTCCCCATCTCCTCTGCTGCTTCCCAAATGAAGCACGTAAATCATTTTGCAATAATGTTGTCTTTTTAATAAGCCTAGTCAAATGGCGTTTCTGCTGATGAGACACAACATGTGTCAGCAAGGTTTCTGAGTGTTGTTTCCCCCCTGCTGAGACACGGGCAGGGTGCAGGGGAGGTGGATGGCGGCAGGGGTGTCTTCCTGATGCATGGCGCTGAAGGGGGCTCTGATCTCCCACTGTTAGCAGGAGCTCCCTTCTGGGAAACTGGCAACACACAGAAGGAGAGGGGTTCCATCTGGGCTCCAGCTGGGTGCTTCTCAAAGTGCGGCCCCACACCAGCAGATTCGTATCACCTGATCACCTGAGAACGCATCAGAAAGGGATTCTCCAGAGACACCCTAACTTCCTGAGTCAGAAGGGCTAAGGCTGGGGTCTAGAAATCTCTGCTACATCCTACAGAGGATTCTGAGGTACATTCAAGGACAGGTTCAGCTGCTCTGAAGGACCAGGACACTTTTCCCTGCTTTTGAATCCCCTCAGGCCTTGTTCAAGCAGCAAGGAAGGACCCTCCAGTGCTCCTCTGGGATCTTCTCCTGGAACAAAACCTCCAGAGATGAGACTGCAGAGGCTACAGGGTTAATAGCTCCTTGGGTGGTTACATGCTCTTAAAGGTGAAGGAGCAACCCACATAAACCAGTAATAACTTTCTTAGGGAGGGCCGGGAAGATGAGAACCCTTTCTTCAGATAAAGCCATACCTGGGCCCCCATATGCCACATTTCTGCAAATCTGACTGTCTGTCATTGATTATAAGATGTGTTAGATGTATTGATTGTGAAAATGCAACCCGATTTCAGAAATGGAACATGGTGGGAAAACAGGGTGCACTTAAGAATTGGCAAAATCAAGAATGAAGCCAAAAGTATGAGGCTATGGCAATTGATCCAGGTTTGGGAGTCCTGGAGCCCTCTGACCTTATTGTCCGTCCTGAAGAAACTCAGGGTTTAAAAAACACAACTTAACACTACCTATCCCAACAGGAGGAGCCCAGAGTGGAAGGAAATATCTACAGCATATATCCCATAACAATAGAACTTAGATACAGAATATATAAAGAGTTGCTACAAATCAATAAGAAAAAAATAGAAGAGTAGGCAAAAGACTTGGAAGATCACTTTGCCAGAGAATAACCAAAGAGCCCGAAGCAGGCAGAAAAGCTCACATTAAAACAGCAGTGTGGTACAACTGCTCACCCATGAAAATGGCTACATGAAACCACAGACAACACCAAGTACTGGCAAGAATGGGGAGCAAGTACAGCTCTCACCTGTTGCTTTGGCAAAATCTTAGGCAGCATCTATTAAAACTAAACCTAGAAATGACTTAACACCCAGCAATTCCATTTCTAGTTGTCTTCCTAACAGAAATGTATCATTCATGCACCAAAACACTGTATGAAAATGTTCATAGTAGGTGTATTTGTAACAGTTCAATATTTAAAAGGAATAATGAAATAAGCCATTGTAAAAAAAAATGTCTACTTGGAGTAGAATGCAGAATGGATCAACAGTGGTGTGTTCACATAATGGAATCTTATACAGCAATGAGAAAGAATGGCCCACAAGGACCCACAATGTTGTGAGTGAATGTCACAAACACAAGGTCAAATGAACAGAACAGACAACAAACCAGTGCACATATTTGTGTGCTGTTAAGTAAACTAGAGAAAGTTACTCTTATCTCAATCAATAGGTGGTTTTGTTTTTTCCAATCTAGGCACAACATGTCTATGAAACATCTAGTTTACCTCTTGGCTCTTGCTGCTAGGAAGCTCGGTGTTAGACTGCCAGCCCACATTTAATGGATCTATCCAACCATTCTGTGTCTATTCTCTGCTGCGGGCTGTTTCCATAGGATGGACAAGACACACGCCTGCTTTGGGGGTTTCACCATATAGCTGGGACACAAATATATGGGAGTAATGGTCTAAACAGAAACCAGGGCTAGCGTCAGCACAGGGCAGGGTCATAATCCACCATGAAAGTCTCGATAAGGCTTCCCACAGGAGACAGCTCATGCCGAGGTTGCAATGCAGAGGAAAATGGAGACTGATGGCAGATTTCTCTCTTTCTCTGGCTTTGTACATTCTTCAACTCTCACTAACCTTTGCTATTTTTTGGCTTTGAAAGTTTATCCAAATTTTTTAAAGCCCATACATCTTTTTCGCCCCCTCCGCACACAAAGGTGCAGCGCACCTGGGCAGCGCGCCCTGCAGGCACCAACACCCAATTGCTCAGTTCAAGTCTCAGACTCTGTGCTTCCTCCGTGCGCCTTCTCCAAGTGTCCCCAAAGCTGTCCCTCTGGATGCTACAAACAGCAGCCAATGCATTGCAAATCCCCATGTCTGATCTGACAGCTTGTGATTAATTACCACATCAAATGTCAGCTCGGTGGGAAGGAATTTCTACAGGGAAGTCACCAAGATTCACAGCCAACCCCGCTCTGATTTCTCACGTCCCAGCTCTACACATTGCCACTACCAGCCAGCAAGGTCAGGCCGCTGCTCTCTAGAGACAGCACTGAGATCATAGCAGTGTTCTCCATGGGAGGGACACAGGCTCAGGACGCAGCATGTCAGCCTGGCTTCTCCTAAGCCTCTGCATGGACCTGGCCATTCCGGCCAGGAGGCTGGACATGGTTGATGTGGCTGTGGGGGGAGTTGAGAGCCTTGTGTGGGGAGCACGGGCACAATTCCCCAGGGAGGATGAGGAGGGGCCAGACAGAGAGACCGCACTCCACGCCACCTCTCCAGATCCAACGCATGCTGTCCCCAGGGGAGTTCTGTTGGTTTTACCATAAACCCAGCTGCAGGCGCCATTGTCCCTCATCCAAACCAAACCATCGCATGAGTAATTACAACAGTCAGGGACTCACAGGTGCAGAAGGCTCTAGTTTGCACTGAGCTAACAAATACTACCCCAGGATGCCTAAGACCTTGGACTTGCCATTTCTATTCTGTCTGCCAGGTCTGAGCATAAATGACTACACTGAATCCTGCAGATCTAAATGGACCGCCCCTTCTACAGGAGCCTTCCTAGACGGAGCCTCTCATTCGCCCTCCCGTTATAGTCACCTCCCTTGCTTTATCTCCGTAGCAATTCACAATCTGATGGTAATTGACTTTGTTCTCTCTGTTAGCCTGGAGAGCTTGGGAGGACAGAGACTTAACCTTGTTTCTAGCTACATCCGAGTGCAACTCCCGCTGGAAGTGCAGAGAGTGCCTGCTGCTGTGTATCTCGGGCAACATTCGGCTGCATCAGACTTTTTGGTTTGATCAGCCTGAAGTGTGACCTGGTACCGAGTTTGGTGTTCATTTGCATTTCCTGCTTGCTGGTTAGGTTGAGCATCTTTTCATGAGTTCACTGGCCGCGTGGCTTCCGGAACACATGAACTTTTGAAATAAGAGCCTCCCGCACAACCACCAGGAAATGCTTATTCATATATTTGACGTATTTTTTTTTTTCTATTGGAACCTTTGTCTTCCAAATGGTTTGAGGAGGTTCTTCACACATTGTGGGCTCTCGTTGGCAGCTTTATGAGCTCCCAGTTTTGACTCCAAATACACACTGTGTCCTCACTGTATGCCTTGATCAATGGAAGTCTGTAACTTTAATGTAGTCAGAATGTCATTTCCCCCCCGTGATTTGTGTTTCAGTGACTCATTTAAGAAATTCCTCCTCGGGAGCAGATGATGTGGGCATGAATCTCAGTTTCACATTAGTTTTACCTAATTTCCCAGGGCCTCAGTTTCCTCCTCTGCGAAATGGGCATAACAATGGCATGTGCCAGGGACGGAGGTACCTGGCTCTCCAGCCGGTCTGTGTTCTGCCGGAGTTCAGTCCTTGACTTTTCTGCTTTTTCCAGCTTCTGTTTCAGCATTGTGAGCTCCTCCTGCAAAAACAGACACCTTGCCAGAAACCATTCCAGGCCCGAAACTCACACCCCACTCTTGTTCAGAGAAGCCCAAGGGCCCAAGGTTTCGGTTAGACAAGAGGAAGACGATCGAGTGATCACTTGCAAAGAATGCTGCTAGAGTACACAACCAGGTTTCATATGTTTCAAAATCGCTAAAAGAATAGATTTTAAATGGTTTCACCGTAGCCCCAAAAGCCCACACCACGGACCATGTTTTCACCATTTCTGAAAGTCCACATCTCTGCTCATGCAAGTCTGGTCCAGAGCATCCCAGTCTCAGGGAACCACTGCTCCACCGGAGATGGGACACACTGGCTGTGGACGTGTGCTCAGCAGTTTGCCCTCCAGGTGGATCGCTCCTCTGCCTGTGCCTCTGTCCTGGCCTGTGAAGCCACCATTGGGAGCAGCTTACATGCCCACTGCAGGCTAGGGGACCTGAACCTCACCCCCACACAGAGACCCTTGCCACTGTCAAGAGGGCAACGAACAAGGATGGTTCTCAGAATATATTTTTAAGTGCCAAATGCTGAGGAGAATGGACAGGCTGAGCAGCCTTATCCAAAACCCATGGGGCCACACTGCTCGGGATGGCGGAGATTTTCAGATTTGGGAATATTTGCATGGATGTTACCAGTTGAGATTTTCAGAATGGGGCTGCTCAGCCAGGACAGTGTTCACTCTTTACATGAGAAAGAAGGAACAATGTGTGTGGGGACAGCCATTCGGAATGGTGGGTGGTAACACAATGGAAAGGACAGGGAGGTGGGTGTTTGCTGTAAAGTAAGAAAGTAAAGAAATGAAAACTTCACCACTGAGTCTCTCTGGAAGAACAAGTGACTATATGTCCCAGCGTGGTGGTGATGCATCTCGCCAGCCTCCCTAGCTACAGTAGCAGAGCTCAGCTGGAGGACGGCCTGGGTCGATGGAAGCTTCTAGAAGCAGGCATCAAGGGTGCTGGGTGGAGCGTTCCCAGGTCAGGAGTGCTCAGAGTTGAGCCCCCAGGTTCTAGGTGCCAGACGGGGAGCAAGAAGAAGCAGCCTTCCTTCTACCTGGCACATGGACTGACCTCTTTGGCTCGGAGCTGTTCTGTCCCGACGGTGGCGCTCAGCAGTGGCCGGAGGGAACCGAAGAGCTGCCACCAGGGCCAGTCCTTGACCACCAGGAATGCAGCCATGTTTTTCTGGATGCACTGGGCAGCTAGGCGGCGAATCTGCAGGGGATGGAAAGGACGTGAGGAGGTCCCTCCCTACCCAGCTCAGAGGAAGGAAGAAGAGGAGGCAGAGATTGCCCCGGGAAAGGAGGCAGCGGCCTGGATCCAAATCTCTTTTCAAAATCATCCCAAGACATCGGATAGTTGAGAGTATCATGAGCCAATGCACTTGTTCACCATATCTCAATTATTAATGTTTTCACTTTTTCCTGCCTTTTCCGTGTGCATATACTTGAATTCACAAGTTCATATAAACTGGAGGTGCGTGTAACAGGGAACTGCATTCTGGTAGTAGCAGTCATTCATAATAACAATGCCAAGGTCACAGCAGCTAGAATTTATTGAGCAGTTACTACGTGCTGCCCTCCTTACTAAGTGCTTTAATATGTGTCTTCCCTTTCCCAGTTACTAAAAGATAGAGGTGGGATTTGAACACAGGCCCTGTTTGTCCTGAAAATACAGCCATGTTGTTTTCTCTCCATTGCGCAGATGGTAGAGAGAAAAGCCAGGCTCCAGAGATCTCTGAAGACAGTGGCCCACGATGGCTCAGGACTGTGGAATCAACTCGACCTTGGGTCCCAAAGACCTCTGGGTGCGACCTGCCTATATCCTGTCTGCTGGCCCTGGAAGAGTGATTTGCTCCAGGTAGGGAACAGGTTGAAATCACAAATAGGCTCAGGAGGGCATGGATGAGTTCATGGATACCTAGATCAAGGCTATTGCTTCAAATGTGCCCCAGAAATAATGACAACACCCTGCGGAACATCACTTGTAAAGCATCATCACAGGGGGTCCTTGCACCAGCAGCACCAGCGTCGTCCAGGGAGACGCACAGCCCCTCCTTCCCATCCCAGACCCACAAGATCAGCATCTGCAAGCCAACACTGCACAGTACCTTCAGCTTCTTGAATTCCTGGCGAGACAGGAAGCCCTTGCAAGCCGCCTGGAAGAGAACGAGGCTCCGAGACACCAGCTTCTCTCGCTGCTTCTCCAGCCTGGAGACCACACCCGCCTTGAGGAAGACCTGGGAGAGAGGAAGGCTGCGTGGCACCTGGACTCAATCACGGCGAATGGGGTGAAAGGCGCTTGCAACTCAGACCCCAGCTCTCCTACTTCCTGCCTCTAAATTTGTTGGTAGCATCCTTCATTAAGGGTCTGAACTATAAAAGCATTGTGTCTCCCAAAGGCTCCTCTTTCCCTTCTTCTAGCCCTGGGATTCTCAGTGTGGTCCAGGCACCAGCAGCCTGGGCAGGGCCTGGAAGCTTGTTAGAAGTGCAGAATCTCTGCCAGGCGCGGTGGCACATGCCTGTCATCCCAGTAGCTCGGGAGGCTGAGGCAGGAGAATCACGAGTTCAAAGCCAGCCTCAGCAACGGCGAGGCGCTAAGCAACTCAGTGAGACCCTGTCTCTACATAAAACACAAAATAGGGCTGGAAATGTGGCTCCGTGGTCCAGTGCCCCTGAGTTCCATCCCTGGTACCACGAAAGAAAAAAAAAAGAAGTGCAGAATCTCTGACCCTACTAATCTGAATCTGGATCTTAACCTGGGGGTTGCCTACATCTTAGTTTGGGAACCACCACTTGGACAGATGTGCCTCATCTCCTCTGTGCACCAGGCTCACCAGGCAATGTGGCAACTGAAGATTCCCAGGCCTTGCCCAAGGAAAGGGTGAATCAGTGAATCTGGAACCAGCCTGGGAATATGCCCTTTTATGGGTGCCACTGGCTGGTGACCTGAGGGAAGCCATGTCCTAGATCTTGATCCAGCCTTGCAAGAGGGGCAGAGATGTGGGGAAGTGAGGGCTCCCCACTTGCTCTGGAGAGGATGGGGCTGAGCTGATCACGCCCCCGCCCCAGCGGTGGCTCAGGCATCTAGTAGAAAACAGCCCGGCACTCGCCCACCAGGCCGGCTCATCAATAATGGATGGTGGCATCACTGTGATCAATGGCTTCTCGGCTCCCCACAGAGCTTCCTTCTAATAGGCTGCAGGGAACAGGACCAAGGAAACCCAGAAACTCAGGGCTGCCTGTCAGCTAAAGATGAAAGCCGAGTGCTGGTTTTTTGTGCTAAAGGATTTTTCCAAGAACCTGAAGCTCTGGGGACAGATCTGCTCAAGAGAGCATGGCAGGGGAGTCAGGGCACCCAGCTCCTCAGCTCCCCACAGGCAAAGGAAAGATGCTGTCGGGGTAGGGTCTGGGACAGTGGCAGGGGGAACCCATCCCTTTTCAGATGAACCTATACTGTTTATTTCTAAAAAAGAGCCGAGTAGGTTTCGTGGTCAGATGTGGCTTGAAATCCTGAAAGTGTCCATTTCTCAGAAGGTTCTGGAAAGCTCTGTCTTAATTGGTGACTTGATCAATTAATGCTTGACATTCATCCAGCAGTATGTGGGGGGGACTTCACATGCATGATCCCCTGCACCATAGCTACGGGGATTCTACACTGTCACAGAGGGAGAAACTAAGGCTCGGGGAAATTCCTCCATGATCCTCACTAGCGAGGGGTGGGGGGAGATTTATTTCCTTCCATCTGACTCCAGATAAAGCCACCGTGGTCACTGAATGTGACTGACACCTGCACGGCTTCTACATTTACAAAGCCCTTTAGCCTTCCCCACATGCCTGGGAGGAATCGGTCCCATCATTGACTCAAGTTCACACAGCCCGTGAGCAACAGAGCTTAGACTTGAACCTGGGACCTTGCATGTATCTCTCACAGCCATTTCTCAGTGTCGACTTCAAGCTTCGTTTCCTCGCCTGTGAGGATACAAACATCTGCAATTGGAGGTTCATTTGCAGTTTGATTGTGCAACCGAGGGTCCCAATCGATTCTCTATCACCCAAAATCTATGTTCGGTAAAGGAGATCGCTCTGCCAACCCTATTGCAAGCCATTTCTCCACAGAAAGATGAAAATGAGCACCACCGGCGCTAACCCTGTGTTGCAACTGGCCATTGGCTTTTCAGAAAGAGCACCAGCTATCAGCCAGGGCCACCAGGACAATTAGCCTCATTGAAATAAAGACATGAGTGACTCATTACCCATAAGATTGCCTTAATAATGACTGTATTAATTTCACAAGCTAGTGAGTCCCACAAGCTGCTATTTAAAAAAAAAAATCAATGATGGAAATGAGGACGACATCAGTTCCTGTGTTACCATAGGTGGCGGGGGCCATCCGGACCCCTTATTGATGAAGTAGGAAGCTTTCATTAAAAAGATAATTGGAAACGACCATACTCAGAATGGGAATAAGTCGTCGCCTCTGCAGAATCTTATCTTATTATTTCTTTGGGTTCTGCTGCCTTTTAAAAGCACCGGAGGTCCAGCCAAGAATGGAATCATTTCTTTCTCCTAATATGTCCTGACCCAAGGCACAAGCCCAGACAAAGCTGAGGGGTCACAAAGAAAAATCTGAATTATTCACATTTCATGAATCCAGCTGCTTATCGGACCCGAGCAGAGCTCAACATCCGGACACCCCAATCTTTCAGGAATCCATGGTGATAGTGGCTGTGTTAGCAAGTTTTTCTCTAAAAATGGTGAAAGTCAGCTGGGTGCGGTGGCGCACGCCTGTAATCCCAGCACTTTGGGAGGCTGAGACAGGAGGATCGTGAGTTCAAAGCCAGCCTCAGCAATGGCGAGGCGCTAAGCAACTCAGTGAGACCCTGTCTCTAAATAAAACACAAAATAGGGCTGGGGATGTGGCTCAGTGGTCGAGTGCCCCTGAGTTCAATCCCCAGTGCCGAAAAAAAAAAAATGGTGAAAGTCAAGGTTTTAAGAAAAAATCTCGATATGGCAATCGCCCCCATTTCTGGCACTGCTGAGGAATAAGCTCCTCTCAGCTTCATCCTTGTATAGATTTGAGGAGGGTGAGTCTTTAAACATTAGAATGCCGCCCTGTTGAATCCACACCTCGCCCCACCGACAATTGTGTTCTGTAATTAACGACAGCTAACTTGTTCAGTGACATGCACTGGTTCCCACACTTGGGATGCAGAAAGTCATGGCCTCATTTGACGGGTGAAGTAACTGAGGCTCAGGGAGGTTTAGTCACTCACTCATGATTCACAGTCAGGGAGTGGTGGAGCCGGGGCTGTGCCAGGTCTGGCGCTTCTCTTTTCCACTGGACTTCATAGACTTCCCAGCTATGAAGGACCAGCCTGCAAAGTTGAAGAAATTGCACCTGCCCTACAGACTCAGTCTTTTGTCTAGCCTGGCTTCCAAAGGGATACTTTGACTTTGAATTGCTCTTGACAGTTTCTTAGTGAATATCAAGTATGATTGTTCAATAGTAATAACATTTTATTATTGGGATAGTTAGGTTTATAAACTTCTGGCTTCTGCCTTTGTGGGAAAAAAAAAAAAAAAGCCAGGCACAGTGGTGCACACCTGTAATTCCAGCACTTTGGGAGGCTGAGACGGGAGGATTGCAAGTTCAAAGCCAGCCTCAGCAACAGCGAGGCCCTAAGCAACTCAATGAGACCCTGTGTCTACATAAAACACAAAACAGGGCTGGGGATGTGGCTCAGTGGTTGAGTGTCCCTGTGTTCAATCCTTGGTAGCAAAAAAAAAAAAGTGCATGGTGGCTCCTATTTCCCCCCTTGCTCTGTGGTAGCTTCTGGGATTGTAGGAACTGATTTTTGTATTCATGGAATGCCTTTTGAGCATGCCTCAGGATCACCTAGGGGGCTTGTTACTGCAGACTGCAGGGTTCCACTGCAGTTTCTGAATCACTAGGTCTGAGGTGGAGGCTGAGGAGTTGCCTGTTGACCAAGTTCTCAGGTGATGCTGATGCTGCTGATCCACGGACCACACTTTGAGAACTGCTAGTCTGCAAGGATGAATGTCACGGAATTGAATCACTATGCCCTTGACTCAGGAGCACATTAAACGTGTGGAAGCTCTTCATCAATAAGCAATAGGACCCTGGCCATTTGGATGGGCATTTGAAAAGGGCCTGGAATTTGGACTGATCCATGCTTACAGGGTCTGTTTCCTATCAGTCCTTGGATAGAGGACTTATTTCCAAAAGACAGAGGTTACTCATCTGTAAAGCCAGTATGAGCTGTTGTCACACAATAGATGGTGAGGGACCAAGAACCAAGTGTGGAGTTTCCCGGTAGACTACGCAGCTCAGTGACAGAAATGATTATTCTATTGGAAACATTTGCAAAGATTCAGATGCTGCACCTCCCAGCAGGAGAGCTCAGGCTGGGACCATGCACAGAGTAGACCACGCCCCTCAGCAGGTCCCTGGGGCCAGTAGGGAGATCCTTGTGTGTTTAGGACAAGCTAAGGAGCAGCCCGCAGTGTGACTGAAAGTGAACTCTCCAAGGAAAGTGTCACTTTCAGGAACTTGTCATGGGGCAGGCTCCAAGGTCATTATCCACAAGATCAATGATGCCCCAGGGTGGGCTTCTGCAATGGAGGGCCCCTTCCCCAGCAGCCCGCCTAGCACCCGGGGAATCTATCAAAACAGCTCAGAGGATGCTGTGAATCCATCGATAGATAACAAGCTGGGGAGACTACATCTGTGCCCTCTCCAGTTTGCATTTCTAAACATTATCCCTTTCCTTGTCCGCCACCTGGTCCTTGAGTTTGAAATCTGTGTGTCTCACTTCCCAAACAACAGTCCATGGTATGCTGGTTCCAGAAGCCAGAAAATAGAATATTCCACAAGAACAAAAGGCTGAGGGTTCCACAGTCAAAGAGTTTGGAAAACCTTAAAGGGTATGTCTCTCTTCTTGAAAACGTATGGATATCACATGCTGGGGAGGTCTAAAATTCTCCTCAAAACATTGAAGCATATTTGGTCCTGCATCTGTTTGGAAAAAGCTCTCTCAACTTGAAACACCACAGGCTTCCTCCTCAAGCCGCTCATCAGCGAGGACAGCAGTCACATCACAGCTCCTTGCAAAGTAGCAGTTCAAAGGTTTGGCAGGAGGAAGGCTGCTTCTTTGCAGGTTTTACAGCAGCTTTTCCCCCTGAGGCTCAGAAGGTCATATGAGGACCAGAATATGTTAACTCTTCCACACCGCTGAGGTCCCTGGATGTGGGACCTCTAACAAATGACATTTCCCAATGCTGTTTCTGCCCCCATTGTGACATTTTGTCTTCATGATCCTGGGAGATGGGCAGGGTAGAAAATGATTTCCCCATTTTTAGTTTGTTCAAAAGGAGACACACAGAGATCTTGAGGAAAGGGGTCACGGAGGTCAGAGGGCCATCGGGCCTCATCTGATGGGACGGGCAGGAGGGCATCAGATAGACGCTTCACTTACTTGGCTGTGCCCCACGGCCACCGCTTTCTTCTCCAGATCTAACGTCTGCAGAAGCTGCTCCACGGCCTGGGGAGAAGAGAAGGGGGAAGTCAGAAGAGAAGAGGGGCAAGGCAGGAGGACCCCGAGTGGAAGGTGAGGCTCCTGATGGCGGACACACTGGTAGAGAGGATGAGCCCATGGTCAATGAGCTTTGGTCATCAGAGGCCCCCAACCACATAGGCAAGTGCAGAAAAGCAGCATCTACTGAGCTCCTACTGTATACCAGCCACTCCACTGAAACCTTCAAAGACACCCAATTTGCTTGATCCCCATGACAACCATGGGTGGGTTGCCCAATGACCAGGCCTATTTCACAGAAGAAAAAAACGACACCAAATGAAATGAAGAGTGTGGCTGCTACGGAAAACAGTATGGCAGCTCTTAAAAAATTCAACATAGGATTTCCATGTTCTCCAGCAATCCCAAGAGAATTAAAAACGGTCCCAAAGAGGTACCTATACTCCAGACTTCATAGCAACATCATTCACAAATGCCAAAAGGTAAAAACAACCCAACTGTCCACAAAGGATGAATAGATAAGCAAGATGTGTTATAGCCATGCAGTGGAATATTATTCAGTCTTGAAAAAGGAAGGAAATTCTGACACATGCTACAAGGATGAACTTCACGGGCATTATGCTCAGGGAAATAAGTCAGTCACAAAGGGACAAATATTGTATGGTTCCACTTATATGAGTCTCCTACCATTGGCAGATTCTTAGAGACAGGAAGTAGAATGGTGGTTGCCAGGGAGTGGGGGAAGGGAGAATTGTGCTAGTGTTGAAAGGATGCAGAGTTTTGGTTTTCTAAGAGGGAAAGAGTTCTGGACTCAGATGGCTGAGCGGGTTTGCACCATGTTCTTAAATGCACTTCATTTCACTGAACACAGGATAAACGTTATACTACGCTGTAAATGTTACCGTATGGTGTTTAATGTGTGGACCCATGCACACACAAATCCCTTAAAACCCTAAATGGTTACTTCTCTAGGTTAACCTTGTAACCACAAGGTTACACAGGGCAGAGCCAGGTTCCAATGAGGTTCTGTCTAGCCCATTTCAACATCTCTGCTTGGAATAGCGTCACATGCTTTGGACGGCTCCAGAGGCTCCGAGAGCACCAAGAATCCACCCACTGCATCACCAAGTCCCCCTCAACAGCCTCCCCAGCACTCCATGCTTGTTTCCTTGAACATGTGAACTACCGCCTCACTCACAAATATTTGCTGAGCAAATGACATGGCCATAACCTTGCCTGGCTGACCTAGATTATGGCAAGGGAAGCCTGTGTCTCATGCATCTCTCGTTTTCTCCTCTGCACTCTGGTACTGTTCTGTGTATACAGTAGGAGCTCAATACATATGATGAATAAATAGATGGGCACCAAATAAGAGAAATCCAGAGAGATGGGAGAGAGGGAGCGCCATGCAGAAGAAATGAATTCACTGGAAGACATTTCTGGGAGCAGCACAGACCAAACCACCAGCAATTTCACGGAACTGCCCTTCTTCCAGTCATGCAGGCTTCGAAACAAGCCCGCCAGAGATTTGTACCCCTTGATAAGCGCAGGTCGTGCCTGGCTGCTCTGGTGGCTGCCGAGTCCCCTCCCGCTCCACCCTTGCGCCACCCGGCAATGCTCTGCCATTCATGGAAAATCGCAAAATCTATTTTCAGAATAAACTGTCAGAAAAAAAGTAATTGCAACAGTCAGGAAGCAAAAAGGTAGGCCGAGGCTGGTGTCGTGGAGCAGGTGCATTTGGATTCCATGGGTCAGCAGCGTCTCTGAGAACTTCCTAAGACAGACCCCCAAATTGCTCATTAAAATCCCAGATCACAATGAGGGAGGCAGCTTCATCTTCTGACCCGAAAGGACATTCAGTGACACTCTTTCAAAATTTCAGTGGTTTCGCTTATTATGTTTTAGCCAAAAAAATGTTTCCAGGGAGCTACAGAAAGCAGAAATGCATAAAAAAACAATATATCCAAAATACAACATCATTTCTGTCTGCACAAGGAAAAAAATACAATAAAAGAAGCTGAAAATAAAATGGATAGAAAAAGCAAGCGAGATCCATGAGCAGTGAGACATTTCTCGATCTATCTTGAGAGTGAAGATGGTTAGAGAAAAAGATCAGGAGTTGGACCTTCCAGGGTTCAGGGCTTGGTTTGATCATTCATAAACTGACCTCAGACAAACATTTTTCTGGGAGATTCAAACTTCTTTCAGGAAAGCAGGGGAGATAATGGCAACTGAGAAGATTCTGAGGCTGTGTTGTAGAAAGATTCACGTAGTGTCTGGCATATAGTAAGCTCTCAATAAACGTTAGGAGTCACTCCACGCCTATAACCATGTGTTTGGGCCAAATCCTGGTAGGGTTGCTGCAGAACGTGGAAGTCTTTCATCTGTTGAATCAACCCAAACACTGCCCACGAATATGTTCAGCCACCAGAATATCCAGGACATCTTCTCCATCTCCTTATTTCTTAGAATCCTTTAGATGTGCTGGGCACACCTGTCATCCCAGTGGCAATGGAGGCTGAGGCAGGAGGATTGCAAGTTCAAAGCAGCCTTGCAATTTAGCGAGGCCCTAAGACCCTGTCTCAAATTTTTAAAAAAGTGTGGGCAGGGGGCACTGGGCATGTGGCTCAGTGGTTAATTACCCCTGGGTTCAATCCCTGGTACCAAAACTTAAAAAAATAAAAATTGTGTAGCTGTCTATGTAGCTGAGAACACGAACCCTCACAAGAATATTCAGTTCTGTGGACTTTGTTTTACAGATAAGAAGGCATCAGTCAAAATGACGGTGTGAGCAGATAAATGAAGCCCCTGCCCTGCTCCTCACCTGCACGGGGATGACGGACCTCTACCTGGGCCACAGGCACATGGGAGGATTAACTGAGAATATATGAGAAGGACTTTGTAAATGACTTTGCAATTAATTGCTCTTCTCATTAGCCTCATTAATACGACAATTAGATGAAACCCAATGAATTTTCTCTGTTTAGGCCAAATATCAATTGTTCTGTTCTGTCCAACACAAGGCAGCCACTGTCCACTGTCCAGCCAGTCAGTAGAAAAAGACATGGCAGGAACCCAGACGTCTGTAAGAGATGACTTACTGGGGATTGACCTCAGGGGCACTGGACCACTGAGCCACATCCCCAGCCCTATTTTGTGTTTTATGTAGAGACAGGGTCTCACTGAGTTGCTTAGCACCTCGCCGTTGCTGAGGCTGGCTTTGAATTCGTGATCCTCCTGTCTCAGCCTCCCAAGCTGCTGGGATGACAGGCGTGCACCACTGTTCCCCGCTGGAAACAGCATTTGTGGATCAGAATTGCCCAGAGAAATGAGGCTTCTCTTCTTGGTGTGCAGTGCTACTTTCATGAGTAAAATATTGGCCATTTTGCTCTAAGGAAACACAGTCTTCAGTCTGTTTTTAAGCCTGAGGACGGCCACCAAAGCTTACGTTTCATAATTCCGTCTGCTTCCAAACCTCTGTAATAGGTGGGATTTCATCCCCATTTCACAGGGAGAGAAACTGAGGCCCAGTGCTGGAACAACTTAGCAAAGGTCATGACGCAGGAAGTGATGGCCAGGGACCCAAACCCAAGGACTCGTGGGCTTGCCTTCCACCCCCGACTGCTGTCCTCATCCTGTCCCGCCACTCGCCAGCTGGGTGACTCTGAGCAAGTTACTGCCCCCTCTGGTCCTAAGAGCCTTCCTAGAGCATGGGGTGATGGCCTGTGTCCTACAAGAACACCGTGGGGACTTCATGAGGTCTTGAAAGCAGAAGGTAAGCGGGAGACTTCCAGAATGGCAAAGCTTCATGGATCGTCCACCTTCTTCCCTCAAATGATAAAAATGGCTAAAATTTCCCAAAAGAACAAGTTTAATACTCGGGAAGTGGAGCAAAGAGATTTCACACATTGAGAAGCATTTATTCAAGAAACACTACTGAACTCCAGGTGGGCACAGGGGGAGTCGGTGGCCATGGGAGCAGGCACTGGCCCAGCCCGGCTCTCCCTCTGCCCCCCAGCTTTGTCTCTGAAGTGGCCCTCCCAGCGGGACAAACTGAAACACAGCAGCTTTGGGGCAGGAAGGGGCACTCAGATGATTTAAAGCATGGGAAAAAACCCACACCTGGGAGCACAGTTAGAAAGTCATGATCCCAGCAGAAAAGAAATGGGTCAGCCAGTGACATGACCAAGCCTCAGGTGGCCGTCTGACTAAGGCAAGCAACAGACCTTGCCCAAGCCAGAGATTCAGCCACGAGTTGCAGGACATGGGGAGGCTGCAGGGGGCTTGATACACATCCATATATTTCTGACTCAAGACTCAACACAGGAACGAGAGAGACTGAATGGAAAGGGCCCCGGCCACCTGCGTTTCCCTTCTTTGGGCAGGAGAACAGGAGCGCAGGCAGAGAAAAGGGCCAAGCAGGAAATCCAAAGCTAGAACACCATTGTAAAGTGCTAATGCAGTTCCCAACCCACACACAGATCCATTGGAAGAATGCAAAAACCACACAGATGCAAGATGTCTAATAAGGAATTCTGCTGGCCATTAAGATAGACTGACATCGGCAACTGCTGGGAAGGCAGGCTTTAGATTAAAAAAATAAATATTAACTGCCCAGAGATATCAGTGGTCCCACACCAAGGGGAAGACAGACTCCTTAAGTCTACACAAGAAAAATGATGCAATATTTAAGAAACGATGAGTCCACAGTTGCTATAGTGTATCATCTAAGATGTCTGTTTTCGCCCAGCACAGTGGTGCATGCACGTCATCCCAGCTGGGGAGGCTGAGGTGGGAGGATTGTGAGTTCAAAGCCAGCCTCAGCAAAAGTGAGGCACTAAGCAACTCAGTGAGACCCTGTCTCTAAATAAAATACAAAATAGGGCTGGGGATGTGGCTCAGTGCTCAAGTGCCCCTGAGTTCCCTTCCTGGTACCCCCCCCCCAAAGATGTCCATCTTCAACAAAAATTTAAAAACATGAAAAAATTTAAAAATTACTTAGAAATGAGGATTATCTTTATCTACTTGGGGGACAGGGAAGCAGCCAGTAGAAACTCTCAGTGGGCTCAGAATTTGGACTCAACAGACAAAGACTTCCAAGCTGCTATTACAAATATGTTCAAAGAACTAAAGGAAACAATGTTTAATGTACTGAAGGGTAGACTGGGGTGTAGCTCAGTGGTAGAGTGCATACTGAGCACATGCAAGGTCCTGTGTTCAGTCCCAAGCTCCTTCCTGCAAAAAAAGAATAATCATGACTCACCAGATATATCAATAAAGAGGGGCTGGGGTTATGGCGCAGTGGTATCGTGCTCGCCCAGCACACGGGAGGCACTGGGTTCAATCCTCAGCACCACATAAAAATAAAATAAAGATATTCTGTCCACCTACAACTAAAAAATAAATATAAAAAAATAAATAAATAAAAATAAAGAGATAGAAGTTGCTAAAAAAAATTCAAATGGAAGTTCCTCATTTGGAAAGTGCCGTAATCAAAATGATAAATTCACCAGAGAGGCTCAGCAGCAGGTCTGAGACGGCAGATGAGATGGTGAATTTGAAGACAGATCAATGGAAATTATCCAGTTTGAAGAACAGAAAGACACAGAAACAAAGAAACCTGAGCAGAGCCTCAGGGACAGGTATGGCAACAGGGAGCACACCAACACACACATAAGGGGAGCCTCGGAAGGAGAGGAGAAAGAGAAATGGAGACTTAGTATCACTCGAATTTGACTCCCGCTCCCCAATGGAATCTATACCTTCCAGAAAGGTCTGTGAATTCTGAGCAGGATCAACACACAGAGAGCCACCCAAGGTACATCAGACTGCTGAAAGCACACCTAAAGGAATGAGCTAGAACTCACTGAGTAGAGGGAAATGTCAAAACAACTAAAGGCTGGCTTGGTACAGGAGCCCAGAGTGGAGTGGGACTACATATTAAAAGTGCAGAAAAGAAAAAAAAATTTTGCCCATCAAGAATTCCATATCCAGGGCTGAGATTGTAGCTCAGTGGTAGAGCGCTTGCCTTGCATGCGTGAGGCACTGGGTTCGATGCTCAGCACCACATACAAATAAATAAATAAAATAAAGATATTGCATTCATCTACAACTAAAAAAAAAAATTAAAAAAAAAGAATTCCATATCTGGCAAAAACTATCCTTCACAAATGAAGGTAGAATAAAGACTTTTCCAGGCAAGCGAAGACTCCAGAGAACATACTGGTATCAGACTTGAATTGCTTCATCGCTCGCATTAAAAGACGAAAGAAACAGTAGCAGAAATCATTCAAATCCTCAAATAAAGAGCAGCAGAAGATGTAAAAATATACAAGATGCAAAATACTACATAAATACATTCTCCACTTCCCCATTAAATAATTTAGAAGATCTAAGATTAAAATAAAAAAAATTATAATGCTGTATTGTTGGGTTTATGAGATAGAGATTATAAGAATATCACCAACGTGGCAGGAGAAAATGGTGCTACTTTGGAACAAAATTGTATACCTTACCAGAATTAAGTTAGTATTAATGTGAATTTATCACATTTATTTATTGTATACTGTCATCTCTAGAACACCCACAAGAAGAGGGTACTGAAAGGGTCCACTGGAACAATATCTAGTTTGTTCAAATAAGGAAGTGAGTCAGATGTAGTGGCACATGCCTGTCATCCCAGTGGCTTGGGAGGCTGAGGCAGGAGGATCTTGAGTTCAAGGCCAGCCTCGGCAACTTAGCAAGGCCCTAAGCAACTCGGCGAGACCCTGTCTCTAAAAAAGATGTAAAAAGGGGCTGGGGATGTAGCTCAGTAGTTAAGCACCCCTGGGTTCAAACCCCAGTATAAAGAAAGAAACAAACAAACAAACAAAGAAGGAAGGAAGGAAGGAGGAGAAGGATTTTGAAAAGACATGAAGCATTCTAAAAATCAATAACAAAACGACAGGTATAAATTGCATTGAATATCAGTGGATTGGACACTGTAATAAAAAGCCTGAGACTATCAACCTGAATTTCTGAAAAAGACAATCTACTTTTTACACAGGATATAGTTTATATTCAAACAGACTGAAAAAGAGAAAATGAAATAAGATATACTATGTAATCATAAGAGATCTGAGGTCATAGCAAACAAAATAGACTCTAAAGCAAAAATCATTACTAGAAACAGAGAAAAAGACATTCTATCCTGACAAAAGGGTCCAGCCATCAGGGATACACAGCAGTTACAAGTGCATGCACCTAAATGAAGACCCCTCCCCAAAACATGTGGAGTGAAAATTGATGGTCGTAAAGGACAAATGGTTGATTCAAAATTTGGCTGCGCATGGTGACGCACATCTGTGATCCCGATGGCTCAGGAGGCTGAGGCAGAAGGATCAGCCTCAGCAATTTAGCGAGGCCCTAAAAAACTCAGAGAGACCCTGTCTCTAAATAAATTCTTAAAAAGGGCTGAGGATGTGGTTCAGTGGTTAAGAGCCTCTGGATTGAATACCCAGCACACAATTAATTAATGGTTGGAGGCTTGAATACCCAACTCTCAGAAGTTGGTAGAAAAATTAAAAGAGTCACATCCTAGAATTTGGCAAACAGCTTTCTCTCAGCTGTTCGAGAGGTACGCTCTCCCCACCTACATACACGGGCTGACCTCTCACGTCTGGCTGTGTATTCTGAACAGACAGTGAGAGACGCTGGCCGACCCTGCCCGACCCTGCCTCCCAGCCTCGCCTCCTCCGTGAGCTGCGCAATCTGGTGGATCCAAGCCCATGGAATAGGCTGCTTGGCTCATTGCCTGCCCCCGTGAAATCCACACTATGGTCCAATGGTGGCCTTTTGTTGAGCACCTACTATGTGCCGGCTGCTTTGCTACAGCTATTCCACTGTCCTATGATCAGGCATTTATCAAGTATCAGTGGCATGGATTCATTGAAAGAGATACGGAAGAACACATCATTGGAACCCAAGTGCGTCTAACCTAAATCATGTTTTAACTAACGAATCTCTCACATGTCAGCAAAATTATTCCCTAAGGATGGGGAGTATCTCATATGCTTTGGACTATAAATAGAAGATAGAAGATAAACACACACACAGACACACACACAATTAGGTTAGTCACCATTGACTAGAAACATCTAAAACAATTAGAACTGTAGACCCAACCTGGAGGGCACCACAAGGAGAGGCAGAACAGACTGTTCAATAAACTCCCCAGGGCTAAGTCTGTGTGAGGCACCAAGGCGCCTTTCAGCACCTGAGAGTGGACAGTTCCCGCCTCAGCCTTGAACTCGGGCCTCTTCCCAGTACAGGGGCTCTTGAGGTGAATTCAGAGGACACTGGGAACATCCACCAGAGTTTGAGAAACAGAAAGAGTGGGTGCCTCTGAGAAGATGAATTGAAAGTCCTTAATTATATTTCTCAGATCAAATGCCCAGAGAGAGAGAATTTGTTGACTAAAAAAATCAATCCATGCTATAGATAACCTGCAAGGAAGAGGGTGGGCCTCAGGGTTTGTTTGCCTCCATCGGACATTTTCAATGCTGGCTTTGGCAGCAGAGAGGGAAGAGACAGAATCTGGGTCGTAGCCCAGGGGAGTTGAAAGAGTTCCTGAACTGGGATGTCTGAGACGGTCCATGATAGTGGGGACATCAGTATTGGTGAAGGTACAATCTGGAGCACCTGGGGTAACGTAGGAGAGAGAAAGGGGACCCAGGAAGAGATTACAGGGAGGTCCTAGGTGTCTAGAAGCATCAAGGGCACCAGGAACGGTGGTGCACGCCTGTCATCCTAGCAGCTCGGGAGGCTGAGGCAGGAGGATCACGAGCTCAAAACCAGCCTCAGCAAAAGCGAGGCATTCAAGCAACTCAGTAAGACTATCTCTAAATAAAATACAAAAATAGGGCTGGAGACATGGCTCAGTGGTTGAGGGCCCCTGAGTTCAATCCCCAAGACCCGCCCCTTGCCTCCAAAAATAAAAAGAGCCAGGGGTGTCCTGAACAGCTAGAGGTAAGTATGCACACACTGCTCCCTGGGGAGGAGCATGGGGTGGGCAAAGTGCACTTCACTTCCATTTTAATATTGCTTAAGCCAGCCCAAGTAGTAAAGATAAGGTCTTTTTCCACGCCCCTACCGAAAATCCTTCAGCAAGCCGTCAATCAAAGCTCAGACTCTCCCAAGGAGAAGGATTTGCTCCCAATGGCTTCCTTGGCCCTTCCCTGGGCACCTGGCAACCTCTGTCCCCAGCAACACTAAACCATCCATACTTCTTCATGTCTCTGTCTTTTTACAAGTTACACTATCATGGGAATGTCCCTGAGTCTTTCTCTTACTCAGTTCCTCCAAATTATCCCACAAGGCTCAACTGAGGCATCTGCTGTCCTGAGGCACTGTCAAAAAGCTTTAGTGGCATTCCCTGGGCTGTCCCAAGCCCTCTCTCTGTATGGGAAAATGCTTCTCCTCGGGGCTGTGTTCTGATCATCCCTGGGTCCCTGGCACAGGGCTGGGCGAAAGGCAGGAACTTGGTTGAAGCTGGATGAAATCAATAGTAACTACTGTTAAATCAATGTTGATGGACAGCCCGTGCCGTAGAGAACTGTGTCCAAACCTCCTCCTGCCCTCAAAGGGCTTCCATTCAAAAGCAGAACATGTTGCTTGACATCTTTCATCATCAGGGAAATGCAAATCAAAACCACAATGAGATACTATTGCATGTCTATTAGGATGGCTAATATGAAAAATGAAAGAAAGAAGGGGGAGAGAGATGGTAAAGATGAAGAGAAAATGTAACCCTGGTGCAGTATTGCTGGGAATGAAAAATGATACAGCCACTGTGGAAAACAGGGATTTCCTCAAACACCTAAAAATACAATTAGTATATGATGCAAAAATATTACTTCTGGGTACCTACCTGAAAGAACTAAAGTGAGATCTGACAGAGGTCTTTGTTATCCCCAAGTTCACAGCCTCATTATTCATGCTAGCTAACCCATGGAAGCAACCCACATGAACAATGACCAAAACATGGGCAGGTTAAATGGGGTAGACACACATGGTGGAATATTATTCAGCCCTAAAAAAGGAAGGAAGACCTGATCCATCTTTCAGGCATGAGCCTTGAGGAGATTAAACTAAGTAAAATAAGGCAGTCACAGAAAGGTACATATTGCACAACTCCATGAGGTACCTGGAGTAGTCCAATCCATAGAGATGGAAAATAAGATGGCAGGCACTGGAGACTGGAGGAAGAGGGAGTCAAAAGCCATCATTCCGTGGATACAGCGCTTCAGTTTTGCAATATGAAACTGTTCTGGAGATGGATGGTGGCAACTGTTCCCCACAATGGGAATACTCATAATTCCACCATCCTACATTCTTAAAAAATGGTTAAGGTGGTAAAGTTTGCGCGGTGTGCTTCTGACCACAATACTAACAGCCCTTATTATTTCTGTGCCTCGTGAAGAACTCTGGGAACCTATGTTCAAATCCCAGCTCACTCACGACCCAACTGGGTGCTCCAGGCCTTAGCTGTCTCTGCTACCATGTGGGGACAGTTCCCTAAGGGGAGAGGTTTTATCTTCCAAGGGCTGGCTCGGGTGGTAGCCCTGTGACCTCTCACCGCGTTGATATCTGGCGCTGAGAGTTTGTGCGTTTGTGGTGACAGGCACGGGACATTCTTCAAGAACACAAAATACCCAGCAGGTGCCACATAGCGAAACCCTCTGGGAAACAGTGGTGACTTGAAAAGATGCCATGTGTCAGGCACAGGGTGACTTCACCCTTCTCCACCCTGATGGTGAACACCCTCCGCAGCCACCTAGGGCCACTTAACAGCCTTGACCCTTTCTGGCCATCAGACGCGTTGTGGTCAACCCTGAAGTTTCAGCGGCTCTGCACACGGGGGCCGCTGCTTCGCCCACCCGAGCTCATGTTTGGGCACAATGGATGATGTATCGTGTCGCCCAACAAATGAATATTTATCCACTTTTTCATAAGATGATGGCGTTTTCTTTCTTTGCTACCAAAATTCCATGCCACAGCAAATGCAAGTTGCGAGCAAATAAAAATAAATACATAAATAAGCAGCAAAAACTCCCAACCAAATCCATTCCCCTTGGAATTTTCCATTTTCCGAGGCCTCTGGTGCCTACGGAGGTGGCTTCGGCTTGGCTCTGACAGAAACCTGCTGAGTTCTCCAGAATAGAAACACTTCCATATGCCACACCCACGGCCCCCGCAGAAAAGTCCCCGCGATCCACTCCTGGCCCAGTTTCAACCACAAAGAAGCCCAAGACCCTTTCAATAGCTCCATTCCGGACCCTCTGCCTGGAGATCAAGTTTCGAGGGGCACGAGTAAGGACAAAGAGCCCAAAGAAATTCCTGGTCATGAGTGTCTGGTGGCACTTAGCCAAGAGGTATTTCATAGCTTCTAAAATGAGAGGGGACTGTCCTGGCCTCCAAAAGCTGAGTCTGATGAGTCCTCTCTCAGTGAGCATGCAGAGGGCACCGTCCTGTCTGCACCTGGTCCCCACTGCAGGGAACAGCCAAGACCCCTAAGAGCTGTGACTCTGTTTATCCCTCTGGCTTTATGAGTCCCTGATCGCGGATGGCCGGGCTATCTCAGAACCACGTGGGCACACTCATGTGGAGGTGACGTTTCCTTATGGCTTTCAAGACAGCCTGTGGCTTGGTGGCCCTCACCCTGGCCTTGGAAGAGGCTGCTGCTGCTGTTGATGGCTGTAATTTATGTTGACCTCTTACTACGAGCCAGACCCTGTGTAGAGCTCATCAACTCTACGACAACCTGTCACCTGTGGGATGTCCCATCAACATAGGATTTCTTGTCATTCCTGCGTTACAGATGAGGAAACAGGGGCAGAGAGGTGAAACCTGGCTGGAAAACACTTCCTGAACATTTTGGATCCCAAAGCCCCCTCTCCATGGGCTATCTCGGGGTGCTGGTGCTGGGGGTGCCCTTCAGAAATGATGGTGTTTCGCCTCCCTGTGCCTTGCTCAGCTGGGACATGGTCTAACACTAGCTCTTCTCCTACTTCCCAATGCAAGGTTTCAGAAGGGATGTGCTGGGGTGGGGACAGGCCCCAGTGACATTGCTGGGAAGGTACAGTCTGGAACGGGGGTCTGAGCCAAACCCCATGCCCCCTCGGCATGGCCCCCAAGGCTGGCTCTCGGATCCCACCTGCTCCAGGTGCACCCTGGGACAGTCCCCTGGAACCGGAGCTCCTGGGACCCCGTCAGGGTTCCAGGGCCCCCATGTGCTCTCGCAGGTCGACGTACCTTCCTCTCGTCTATTCCCTCGGAGGCTGACATGAGCTTCTTCAGCAGCTCAGGGTCCAGCACCTGGAACCGCCTGCGGAACTGAGCCAGCCCCATGTGGTTGGCGTAGCCTGGGGTGGAGGGAGGGCACAGGTGGCACATGTCACAGAGTACAAATGAGAAGATCCAGCCCCACGCCCTGAGACCCCAGCAGTTCAGGATCTCACTCCCAGTCTGGCTACTAACTTCCTGTGGGGACTCACGGGCCGGAAACCTCCGCTTCCCCATTTGCTAGTTTAAAAGAAATTTCCAGAACCCAACCCCTATTACATGCTGAACTCTCGCTGGCCTCTTAGAAGGTCCTAATGCTTGTCAGCACCCAAGTCAAAGGTCCAAGAGCTCCTAGGGGGAGGGGCCTCAGGCGGCTTGGTTTTCCCAAACCCCTTTGACCTTGGAAAGTTTTTGACGCCCACTTTTTTTCCACTCCAGAGAATGCACAACAGGATACAGCACCGAGCTGTGGCCAGCGGCCCTTTAGTCTGTCACACAGGCTGGACACCGTGGAGGAAACCGGGAGAAACTCCAGGCTACCACCCCCTTGTGTCACCGACACTTAGATCTTTATCATTTCCCCCTTTTTATCAATGGGGAAATTGAGGCCCAGAGAGAGAAACTCAGGAAGACACACAAAACGGTAAATGTCCCTGCCGGGATTCCAACCCGGGCAGGTACAACGATTCAGGGGACAGTAGCCAGAGATAAGCAGGGACAGGGCCTCATATTGGAGGACTCAAAGGTTAGACTTTTCTCCCTGGATGCCAGGGGCACCACAGAACCTCAGTTGCTTCAGAAAGATCTGTAAAGTGTTGGCGTTGGAGAAGTCCAGGGAGGTCCTGCTCCACGCCTGAGGCTTCGTGATAAGACAAACGCACAGGCCAGGAAGCAGGGTGCTCACTGCGTGTGGCTAATCCAGGAGGCCTTCCTGGGGGAGGAGGAGGGGCTTGGAGGGCCCTGAAGGATGTGGACAGCACAAAGACAGGAACCCGAGGTTACAACCTGCATTTTTTCTTTCTTTTTAATTTTTATTTCTCCTCCTCCTCCTTTCTCTTTTCTTTTCTTTCTTTCTTTCTTTCTTTTTTTTTTTTAACCACTGAGCCACATCCCCAACCTTTCTATTTTTTATTTTAAGACAGGGCCTCACAAAGTTGCTGAGGCTGGCCTCGAACCCGTGATCCTCCTGCCCCAGCCTCCCGATCCGCTGGGATGACAGGTGTGCGCCACCACGCCCAGCTGCATTTTTCTTTTAGGTCAGACTTAGCTGGGCTCCTGTCTCATGTCTGCCCACATTAGCCTTATGACTGGGAAAAAGGATGCCGCCTCTGGGAGATTCCATTTCTGAACTTGACCCACGAGAGCAGTGTGACTTGTCTTCCTGGTCACTATGGGATGGAGCGTGCTGAGGACAGCTGGTGGCTGACATGTAGCACAGCTCCCTACATCCAGCCCCTCTCAGCTTTACCCCTCACCAGTCACTCAGCTCTTGTAATAAGTTCCTTGAGAGAGGAGTTGTTTAGGAAAGAAACAGGGAGCACATTCTAGAGACCTGCCTGGGGTCACATGGCTGGCAAGCAGCAGCAGCTGGAGGCAGCCCAAGCCATCTCATGCCAGAGCCTGAGCTGCACTCAGCAGGCTGTACGTTAGGTGATGTTTAATGAGCACTTACTAGACAGTCATCCCCTGGTATGTGTAGTGAGATTGGTGCCTGGAGCCTCCTTGGATACCAAGATCCATACATGCTCAAGTCCCTGACGTAAAAGGCTACATTATTTGCATAAAAAACTATGCCCCTTCTCCCATTTATTTTAAATCATCACTAGATGACATATAATCTCTGACACAATGTCAATGCTGTAAAAATAATTGTTATGCTGTATTGTTTAGGGAATAATGACAAGGAAAAAAAAACCTGTCCACGTTCAGTACAGACGCAATCTTCTCCAGATACTTTCAGTCTAAGGCTGGTTGAACCCCTGCAGATGCAGAACCCACAGACACAAAGGGCCATGTATGCTCCAGGCACTGTGCTGAGGGCTTGGTGTTCATCTAATGTGTGTAACAACAAGTCCCTAACACATAGTAGGTGCTCAATAAATAGCATATGTGTGCATGCCTTACATCTATAAGACATCTATATGGACAGGTATACATGCATGGATTTCGAAATTATATGTATTTAATGCATGCACCTCTTAGTCATGCAAATGGATCTTATGGGTTTGAAAGAGATAAAGAAGGAAGGAAGGAAGGAAAACAAGCCAGGTCTGAGAGGCAGAAATTGGAAATTTCTGTCATGAGACATCCACCCTGTCTGACTTGGGCTGTGCTAATGGAGGGGCAGACCCCACACTGAGAGCGTGAGCAAGGCCCGAGGAAGGGACACCCTGACCCAGTTGTGCACGCACAGAGTCTAATGGTCCTAGGGCACCTGCAGAGGCCAAGTGCTTCCTGCCAGCCAGTTGGGCAGAAATCGATTCGCTGCGGGGGCTGAGCTGCCGGCTGTGACCGTCTGGTTCTTCCCCTGTGACATTATCTGTCTCTCTCTGCCCCCTGCTGCATGAGTGGGGGGAGGATCAATGAGGTGCTCAGGGGAGTGAGAGTCTCCTCTCTGCTCCCAGCTGCTGCCAGATTCCCCTCAAATCCCCCCTTCCCAGGCCCTTATTATGAATGCGAGGGAGGGGAGAAGGTGCAGGCGCCCCAGTTGGGCTGCCTACCACAGCGACAGTAGACACGGGTGCCCACCTGAGACCCCATGCCAGCCCCGGGCACCTCATCCTCTGCCGGGGAAATGGCCAGGCCCAGCCCATTTCCTACTGTCAGGGGAAGGACCCAGGGGAGGCTGGGGGACTGAGAGGCCCAGAGAACAGGAAGGTTAAGGATCCAGCTCGACTCCTGCAATTAGCCAGTGGTGGACGCCACGGGCGCCTGCTTACTAAATGGGCAACCTGAGGACTCCATCCCTTTGATTGAAACCCCTGCCTCCCCAGCCTCCTCTTCCTCTCCCCAGTGGGACCAGCCTCCCTGCTGCAGCCACCTCCTCCCCACGGCCCCACCCCTTTGAAACCCCACTCCCGAAGCACAAGCTCTTTCGCCCCTCCTGCCGGCATACTTGCTGATTTTTTAGATGCTCCTCATCCCCACCTTCAGGACTGGAGTCACTTGCATCGTTCAAGACCTGATTAGGATGCTGCATTCTCTGGGAGGCTCCCTGGCCTCCAGAGTGAGAATACAAAGCCCCCTCCTCCAGGCACCCTGGGTGTCCCATCCTAGATGATCTCCTGTGCTTGTGCTGATCTCTCCAACCCAACCCAGCACTGTGAACGCCAAGTTATCACTCAGCTTGGAAGGTCCACTCTCTATCCCAAGACAGGTAACACCCTGTCCTCCCTAGGCTTTTAGGAGCAGGCAAACAATTCCAGAAAGGACATGGCGTTTGGATTCAAATCCAATCCAGGCTCTGGCCCAGCCCAGTTGGGGGAACTGGAGCTAGTCCTTTTACCTCTCAGGCTTCGTCTGTAAAATGGGGCTGAACAGAGCCCGTCCATCTCAGGGCTTCTGGTACAGTCAAAGAGCATGCTGCAACCAAGCTCCCGGCACACAGGAGGTGCGCCTGCCCCTTCTTGCCACTAGCAGGTGGGCCGGTCTCAGGGATGAGAGGTGAGGCGCCCTGCTCCCATCCGTCCCTCACCTGTCCTGTGCTGACGCAGTGCCTCCAGGATGTGAGATCCCGCGAGCTGCACCCTGAGTGCTGGGATGTCCAGGGACAGAGGCTTGTCTGCTTCGGGTTGGTCCCCATCAGGCTGTGGTGGTGTGGGAGACCCCTGCCCACCTCTGCTCTCCACTGTCAGGGTCGGCGTCAGGCAGTGGATAAAGTATAGCTGAGACCGTTTCACCAGGTTGACCAGAGCATCCTAGGAGCAAGCCGAGAGGACAGGTCAGGGACACTTGGTCTCAGAGGGAGGTAGACATGAGGTCTCAACATGTCCCCAACATACATTCAGCACCCTGGGCATCGTTGGGGTCCCCATGTCCTATACCACCATCCCAATAGGTACTTAGGAGAAATAAGAGGACTTTATAGCAGCCACTGTTGAGATTGGTGGGGAAACTGAGGCAGAAAGGGGGAGCGAGTGGCCCCAGGGATCACAGAACAGCAACAGAAGAGCCAAGACTGGGGTCCAGCTCAGCCACACTATCGACCAATCACATCTTCAGGTTCGCTAATGGATGGACACCTTGACCTAGGTAAATGTAGACACCCACGGGAGCCTCGCGGTAGAAGGCAGGTGGAGCTGGCTTGATAAGTCACCTTCCCGGGGGCCCTGGAGGCTCGTGGGCACTCTCCAGTGCCAAGCAGCCGAGGCCTTGGACTGGCCCCTCCCAGGCGTGTGCCCGAGGCCAAGTATCTTTGCAGTGAAAGCCCCCCTTTCTGTGGGGTGCTGCTGCCCCTCCAGGCTTGAGGGGAGGTGGAAATGCTGCTGGCAGATCCGCATCCCGTGGGAGGTGGGGACCCTGGGCTCCTGGGGCCAGGCCGCTCACCATCTGCAGCTTGATGTGGGAGCACGGGGCTCTCCTGCGCACGGCGCCCAGGCTGCTGGCGAACGTCCTCCTCACCACGCGGCTCCTCAGCGCGGCCTGCTCCGAGGTGCCCTCCAGGCCCGCCACCGCCCGGCACACGGGGGGCAGCCTGGCCCGCGCCTGGAACAGGCTCTGCAGCTCCTCCCTGGTGAGCAGAAGGACAACAGAGCGGGGCTTCAGGGGGCTCATGGAGAGCCTGTCCCCGGTGAGGGACGACAGAAGGAAGGAGACCACCTTGCTTCCTGCACAGTCCCTTCTGCCATCGAGCCTTTGCTGGGGCTTCCTTGGTGCCTCTCTGCCACCAGCAAATGCTCCCGCCTCCCTCCCTGGGAGCACTCCTCCTGCAGGTGCTCCTGCCACCTGTACCCCTCAGCAAGCCACCAAGCCACCACTGTCACGGAGGGCATGCCATCTCCATCATCCCCAGAACGGGTCTAGTATACAGCAGGTGCTTCCTATATGTTTCACGCGTGCACTGGCTGAGCTGGCAGTTTCTGGAGCTGCGAGAGAAGGTCAAGGGCACGTCCAGCCTCGCGCCTAGGAGGCAGCGAGCTCCTTCCCTTGCGATCCCGCCATGGTCGCCTCCTGAGATTCAGGACCATGGCGGCTGCCTCTAAGTGTCCGCTCTGATGATCCTGAGCAGACCTGCCCTCTAGTTTGGGCATAAAAGGACATAGCTAGACAGACCCTGCTGTCCCTTAGGAGGGGACTGGCAGGCAGAGAAGGCCTGGTGTCCCCCACCTTCCCCCGATGGAAGTGTTCCGCATCTTCCCCAAAAGTCCAGGTCCCACTCTCAGCCCTGAAGACACATTATCCACTATGACCATCCAAACTGTTTAGGACATTCGCCCGAAGGCGCCAAAGGTGACAGATGGAGGCTAAATGCATGGCAGATGCACAAAGATGTCCACACTCATGCTGAAATGAAAGCCTGAACCAGATGTTGAGAGAGGACCCAGGAGGCAGCAGCCTGCAGTGGAGAAGGCAGGCCCAGGGGTGAGGACCTCCGCGGGTTCAGGGATAGGAGCCCTGACCTCTGCGCGTGGACTCCTCTGTCTGCAGGACTGGAATGAAACCTCTGGGTTTTATCATCTGCCCTCTCCAGGGGACCTCGACTCCCCAGCTATAGAAGACTTTTATCAAACCAATGGTGCTGAAACTTGAATACGTGTAAGGACCTTCTAGAAAGTTCCCCAGCCACACAAGTGGCCAGGGATCTTCCCTGGAGACCGCAGGTGGTCCAGGAATCTGAATGCTGGGGGAACCAGGGCACCTGGCTGCAGAGTCACACTCTGAAAACACAAAGCCCTGTCTCTCTCCACACCACCAATGTTCAGCTGTACAAATGGGTCACCAGGATGTGAGCAAGACACTCTAAGTGGATTCGCTCTCAATATCAGTGTTCTGTACCCTCGTCCAAGGGCTGAGACTATGCACATGCTCCTCCTCCTTCCCAGATTGTCCCTGGCACCAGAGAGAAGGTCACCTGTCAATCAAGTTTCACCTTACCCTTCCCTAACTCAATGGCCTCACTCAGCTGGAGGCCCAGAATTTTAGAGCAGGAAGGAAAGGGACGAACCACGGAGATGTACTGAGAATGTACTGGAACCCGGCTTCTCCATGAGCCATCTGCTCAGCCAAAGCCTGACCTCCAACATCAAGTTGGCTGTCCTTGTTCCCAACTCCCAGTGGAAGAAGCTGCCCCTGTCATGCATCTTGAAAGACAAGCAGAATCTGAATATTCATTCGCCCACCTCTAAAGTTCTGTTACAGCTGCCAAATCTTCTAACCGGGTCCAACTCTATTCTGTGGTGGAGGAAACCAGAACAACCCAGAGAAGAGAAAATGTCTGCCTGTGGTCACTCAGGTGACAGGAGGAGGGGCTGACTATAACATCCTGAGGACTCCTCTGTGGATCACTGAGACCTAGTTTTGCCACTTTTCCTAACTGTGTGATCAAATGCAATCCATAGCACCATTTGAGGCTCAGTTAACTCATCTGTAAAATGGGGCCAAGGACACAGTTTATTTCATAAGGAAGATCAAGGCATTCAGAGGGCCGTCAGCCCATGATCCCTCCTCGCTGTTACGCCCATCCAAGGCACCCAGACCTCCTTCCTTCCTTGTCTAAAGCTCTGCCCTTGCAGAACTGCGACACTGAACTTGGGAGGTGTTCACAGCACACACACAAAACAAGCATTTTCCACCAACTCCGAAGTGAAGGCAGATCGCTCAGACCCTGTGCCAGCACGTCTGGCACAAGCAGCCAGGGAACAGAGAGCTTGATTTTTTTTAATGCTGCAAAACATATCATTTTGGTTTTATGACCCCCGAGTTCTAGGATGTCCATAAAAGTTGTTCCAGTCACATCATCTCTCAGCTACTTAATAAAAGGCAAAGAGCCAAAATAAGAAGTCACAGTGTTTTAGCTCCAGCATCACCTCCCAGAAGGCCAGCTGTTCTCCTCGGCTGGATTCACCCTGGCCCTGGGGACGTATCTCACTGCTCCACTGTGGAGGGATGGGGACCCCAGACCGGCCCTTCCCCACGGGGACTGTGGCTTTAAAGTTATCATGGGGAAGAATCCTCAGCCCCTCCAATGCCCCTGCCCGTCCCCAGCCGCACGTGGCTCACCTTTTTGAGTGCTGAAGGACCTGGGGGGCGTCCAGGGCCGAGAGGTTGGGCTTGGCTTTGTGGAGCCAGCCCGTGAGGTCGTAGCGCACGGGGTCCTGTCCCAGCTGGTGGGCGATCTCGCACTGAAGGGGCTGCTCACACATCCGCAGGGCAGGAGTCCCTGCAAACAGACATGGCAGCATGAACCTCGGGGCCCAGTGGGGACACTGCAGTCAGCTGGCGTCCCCAAGAACACACTGTTTCCATGTTATCAGGCTTTCAGAGAACAGACGCTGACGGTTCAGGGCACCTCGTTGCTTCTGCGTTGGTGAATTGACGCTCATTATTTCCAATGTGGGTTCTTTTCCTCTCTAACCCCGGGATCCCATGTGGCGCCAAACATCATGAGCACACACGATCTTCAAAAGTGTATCCCCTGTCACCTACGCTGTGATTGATCAAATGTTTTCTTGAAATCAACACCCATTTTTACAAGTACCTACATTTTATAAAGATACATTCCATGGCGGGTTTGATGTACAGATTTTAGACTGATTTTCTAATATCCATGGAAATAAAGAGTTATTACATATTTTTAAAATATTTGTGTGTCACCTAAAATTGTCTTCAATGTCACCAACTGAATAAATGCATAGCAACTTCTTGGGAGACAGGAGAAAAAATGGGTTCCAAGAGACAGGGTCAGAGGCACCAATGCGCCTGGCCTTGGAAAAAATCTGAGGCCCTTATCAATTATTATTGTGAGGAAGAGGCCGAGCCACTGACATTTCTGAACCCATTTCTTCCTCCGTAAGAGAGTTTACAATAAAACAGACCTCCTAGAGTGAAACAAGGCTTAAAGAAGATAATGGATAGCTGGGCACGGTGGCACATGCCTGTCATCCCAGCGGCTCTGGAGGCTGAGGCAGGAGGATCGAGAGTTCAAAGCCAGCCTCAGCAATGGCAAGGTGTTAAGCAACTCAGTGAGACCTTGTCTCTACATAAAACACAAAATAGGGCTGGGGATGCGGCTCAGTGGTCGAGTGTCCCTGAGTTCAATCCCCGGTACACCCCCCAAAATAAAAAAGTAAACAGCATCACAGGGACCTTCATGTTTTGGAATCCCTGCAAAAGAACAGTGTGAGAGCCCTCACACTTCCAACAAGGTAGGCATATGGATTCTGGCACCTGGCGGCTGCTGGGAGGCCTTCTGCATCCACATCCTGGATCCTGGGTTCTGGATAATTGAAGTGGTCAGCAAAAAAACACTTCCAGTTAAATGAAGTGCCAATACATGGAGTGTCCCATGAGCCCTGCAGGGCTATTCTGTCTCTGTCCTTTTGGGAGTCACCTGCCAACGGGAGATAAAAGTACCCCACAGGACACAGAGACCAAGCTGCATGGCCAAGCTGCGTGGCCAAGTTCCTGCATGTGGCTCCTGAGGGCCGTTCACAGGGCTGCTGTCTCTCCATGGGGCTGGAGCTGACTCGGGGAAGGGACCGAGCTCCATCATCGTTGGCCACGCAGCGAGCACAGCTGGGCCCTGAGTGAGGAGCCCCCTAGAGCCTCGCACGACAGAAGACAGACCACGGATGGTATTTGCTCAGCCCCAGCCAGGCTCCCAGCCATCTGCCCAGCATGTTCAGTTGATGTCACTGGATCCTCAATCCAACGCTGAGGTGGCCATCACTGGGCTGGTTTCTACACGACGGCATCGAACTTCAGAAAGATGAGGCACCTTGGCTAACGTGGTATCGCGAGTCAAAGCAGCACAGAATGGAGACACGAGTCTGTGGGCCTCACACCTGCCTGTCCAGGGCGGTGGCCCAGCACACAGAGATGCCACCTGTCTTAGGAACTCTCCTAGGAATAGGCCGCAGGTACCGGGCCTGCTCATCCCTATGTTTATTCCTTTCTCCTGGAGCTGGTTTCCACACTACGATTTTGTTGATCAAAGTATCAACAAAAAGTATACTTGCAGGAAGCTGAGTATATAGGGGAAACCCATCGAAATTCCTGGAACACGGAGCCTTACCCAACATGGCTTCTGTGTTCATCTCCTGCAGGAGCCTGAACCCCCAGACAAGGCCCTGAGGGGCCCACTGCCTCATGTGGGGGACACACAACAACTGTACCTTAGATGAGGATAAAATCTCAAAAAAATAGCAAAGCCCTGATTGTCCAGAACTCCCAAGTGTTCTGGTTGGTTCAATGTTCTCATTAACTCAGAGCTAATCAGAAAGGCCTATAATAAGAGATCTCTTTTTTGGGGGTGGTGCAGTGGATTGAACTCAGGGGCCCTCGACCACTGAGACACATCCCCAGCCCTATTTTGGATTTTATTTAGAGATAGGGTCTCATTGAGTTGCTTAGGGCCTCGCCATTGCTGAGGCTGGCTTTGAACCCTCAATCCTCCTGCCTCAGCCTCCTGAGCCACTGGGATTACAGGCATGTGCCACCACACCTGGCTCTTTTTTTTTTTTTTTAAACAAAAATATATCTGAGTTATGTGTCTGTCTTAGCTGGTTCAGGACAAAAAATGGGAATGGGAAGCTTTATAGCATCCTGCCCGGGGTGTCTGGAATTGGACCAGCAGGCCTCATGGAAGAAGGAAAGAGGGCCACAATGGAGCTGGGTCTCTTTCTGCCCCAGCCTGCCCTAAGAGAGGCCTTCTGTTTCTGACCCTACTTCCTGTGTCTTTTGTTTAAAAGTCAGAATCCAGAGAACATTCCACTGGAGAATGCCATTTGAATCTAATGCTGGACCTGAGTCCAGTTCACTGAGTATTTGCATGTGGTCTATTCTGTGTCCACCATTCATTGTGGATGTCATTATATTAGGGCTGTTTGAGCTGCTGCCTCTGCGCAGGTGACTGGCCCAGCTCTGTCCATGGAGCTGCATCCCCTCAGGGGAGACAGCTGATGAGCACAGATGTGATGTCCTGCAGTGTCCATCACAATGGGAAAAAGGAAAGCAGAAAAGGGAGAAAAAAGTACAGATGGGAGTTATTTCACATGAGGTAGTCAGTGAGCCCCTAAGACCCAAAGAAGGTAAGAAGGCCCATGATGGTAGAAGTGGCAGAAGATCATTCTGGAAATGGAAGGAGATGCCACTGCCTAGCCACCAAGGTGGGTCTGCACTCAGCATGTTGGAGGAGAAGCAGGAAAATCAGTGCACTTGTCCATCAGTTCGTTCTTCGTTACTAAAACAAAATACCTGAGGCAGCATCCTTTATAAAGACAAGAGGTTTGTAGCTCATGGCTTGAGGTGCTAGAAACCCAACACCATGGTGCAGGCTCTGGCAAGGGCCCCCCGGGCTGCCTCAAATCATGGTGGAGGTGCACGTACATGTGTGTCCTCTGGTCTCTCCCTGTCCTCATCAAGCCATCAGGACTCCATTATGGGCCTCTGTCTAAATGACCTAATCTAATTGAATCGCTTTCCAAAAGGCCCCCCAAACATTGTAGTCAGATTCCACTTCCAGCCTTTAAGCACCACAGAAGTAAGACTTCGAGGATTAAACTGCCACATAAATTGGACAGAGACAATTTAGAGTCAAGCCGTAGCAGATGGGAACAGAGCAAGTGCAGAGACAGAAGACCCCAGAGGGCTCGCAGCGTCAGGCCCTGGGGACACAGACAGGAGCAAGACCGAGCTTGCCTACCCTGGGGCTCGCAGGGTCCCCACGAGCAAGTAGAATCACCACAATGGAACCGAATCTGGAAAGGGCCCTGAAGGAAAGGAGCAGAGAGCTGCTGGGTTGAGCTCCAGACAGGGCGGACGAGGCCCCAGGGGAGGGGACCTCCGAGTGGGACCAGGAGGAGGGCATCCAGATGCCCCCTGGCACGCGTCAGCTCCTCTGTCCTCAGAACAGCCCTGGAGGTAGATTCTCACCACGACTGCAGAAAGGGGAGGTGGCTTCCAGAAGTCATGCACGGTGCCACCAGAGCAGAGCAGGAGCCCAGGCCGGTCTCTGGGGACCAGGGCCTGTGCTGTTCATGGCTCTGTCTCCAGCTTCTCCGGCTCTGGATGAGGCTCCTGCTCTGGCCCCCCACACCTAGAGTGAAGCCACCTGTAGAATGCGGGAAGGTGTGGGGCCTCTGGCTAGACCTGGGACACGTGGTGAGCTGCAGAAGGCCATGACCTTGGGCCCACACTGACAGCGCTACAGAGAGAAGCTGGCTCCACTCCTTTACCCTCCTGCACTAGCTGGCAGAGGGGCAGAGGCTTGTTAGACCCCAGATTCTGCCAAGAGGGGAGTCCGTCCCTTGGCAGGACCACTACAGGGTGAGGACGGCCTAGGACCATGGTATGACTTTCCTGGTCAACAGAAATTTTTGCTTTCACAGGTGCCTTCCTCCACAAAATCGGTGTGTGTGTGTGTGTGGGTATTTTGGTACCAGGGATTGAACTCAGGGGCACTCGACCACTGAGCCACATCCCCAGCCCTATTTTGTGTTTTATGTAGAGACAGGGTCTCACTGAGTTGTTCAGCACCTCGCTGTTGCTGAAGCTGGCTTTGAACTCGCGATCCTCCTGCCTCAGCCTCCCAAAGTGTTGGGATTACAAGTGTGAGCCACCGCGCCCGGCTAGTGAACACATTTTCATGGGCCCCCAAAACCACCACGGACCCCAGGCACTGGGGCCTCCTGCTTGGGAGTTAGCACTGGACCCGTCACTGGCAGAGCCGAGCTTTCTGGGAGCATTTGGGTTTTGGTCCCTGAGTGTGCTCTGAGGAGGCCGCTGGAGCTCCCAGATGCTGCTGCTGTTTAGAAAATCCTGTCCTTAGATGAGCACAGGAACCTGCCATGAATATCCCAGACAGAGGCCTTGACTGGGACCCTAGGCTGGTCATCAGAAGTTGGTCATCTTAAGCTGATCATCATAGGCTGATCAACAGAAGCCAGTCACCACAGGACAGTCACCATGGAATGGGAGCTTTTCCTGGCACCAGGTCAGGGGGCAGCAGGCATTCACTACAGCAGACCCTGCCTCCTGTGGCGTCCAGCGTACCACATTCTGCTGCCTCCTCTCCTGCCCCCCTGGCCACACCTCCTTAGTGCCACTGTTCCTGGGCTGGTTGCTGGTCTGCACTCCTTGACATTGGGATGTCCCAAGGCTGAGTCCTTGGACCTCTCTGCTGACCCTCTCTCAGCCAGGATGGTGGTCCTCAATTTCTGGGCCATCACACGCGCCCCTTCTCCAGTACCAGCCCCACGGAGGAGGAGACATCTGCTTTGTTTGATGGCGAATCTCCCAGGCTAGGAACGTGGTTTCCGCCTCAGGGGCTCCACAAATATTTGCTGAAGGAGCCCGCAAACGAACGAGCCCGCGTCCTGGTGGCCAACGCCAGCTGGGCCCAGGGAGGCCTCCAAGAGTGTGTGCACCTGGTGCGGCAGGGACCCCAAGAGCTCTGCACCCAGACAAGCCTGGCTTTGACTCTGCCTCCTGATGCTCCTCTGGGTGACCTCGGACGAGCCTCTCATCTCTCCAGATCTGTGTCCTCATCTTGGGGATGAGAACATCTACCCCCGGATGCACGGGGGAGTCCTACTAGATGATGCCGCTGCAGCTCTAAGTGCGCCACCTCCAGGGACTACCACAGTGCTCCTGGGACACCTCGGATGACAGCACAATGTCCTCACTGCCGTCAACATTCCTGTCCCCGTCCCCGCGGGTGCTACCCCGTGGTATGGCTCTCTGGGCGTATCGCTTGGGAGAAAACAGGGAGAGTTGAACTTGAACTTGAGACCGACAGCGGACCGATTCCATGGTCCCACTGTCCCAGCCTGATGTCTGTCTCCCTCTCACTTCCCACCAATCCAACTCGTCACCAAATGCTACGGACCTTACCTGCCAATCCCTGCAGGCCCCACCCACCTCCCTGGTTGGCTGCCTTCACAAGGCAACCTGGCTGCACCTTCCAGAACGTCACCCTTCCATACCCCCCCTGCCCAAAAGCCTTGGTGGCTTCTCATGACTCTAGGGTTAAAATCAATGTTAGTGCATGGTCCACAGGAGCCCGCAGCCTGAGCCCAGGTGACCAGGTGACATCTCCAAACTTGCCTGCACTGTAGCCCAGCTTTCTTTCTTTTCTTTTTGTTGGAACCAGGGATTGAACCCAGGGGTGCTCACCACTGAGCCACATCCCCAGCCCTATTTTGTGTTTTATGTAGAGACAGAGTCTCACTGAGTTGCTTAGGGCCTCGCTGTTGCGGAGGCTGGCTTTGAACTCACGATCCTCCTGCCTCAGCCTCCTGAGCCGCTGGGATGGTGGCATATGCCCCCACACCTGGCTGTCCCTGCTTTCTGTTATAGAGGGGTCTGCAAGCATTTGCCCTCTGTCCTTTCTGTGAGCCTGCCCACCGTCTCCCCCAGGAGGACGTGGACTAGGTCAGGCTGGTTCACATGCAACAGCGCCCAGCCCACAGCAGCTGCTAAAGCACTTGCTCCACACGCAGATGGATGAGCACCCCGGGGACGAAAGCACCCTGGGCACATGTGTCCACAGGCCTTGTCAGGGCTTTTCCCGAATGACAGACAGATTCCAGCGCCTGCGCTGAATGCAGCCCCCGCCCCACACCCAGCAACTTTACCTTCCAGTCCAGCTCCCTTCTCGAAGGCCGCACACAGACGTTCAAGCACCACGCTGTCACTGGAGCCCTCCACCCGGACCTCCTCATCCAGGACCCAGAAAAGGCCTCTGGCATCCTCCGTGCCTCCGCCAGTGGTTAAGTGGACCTGGTGGGAGACCCAGGAGACACTGAGGATGGCCTGTTTTGTCCTGTGCTCCCACCTACCCCCAAAATGTTCAGTGTTGAAGCCATAAAACAGTAACAACCTCTCCATTGCAAGGGGGTCTGAATCTGCCTTTTACCTCCTGTGCACCCTTGGGCAACTTACTATACCTCTCTGGGCCTCATTTCCTCCTGTGGAAAAATGGAGACCAGAAATATCTTCCTCAGAGAGCTGTAGTTCGGCATTAACAAAGGGAAGTTTTCTGTAAATTATGTCTTTCTAGATAGAGGTTGCTCTCTTTGTACATAGTCAAACATGAAAAGATGGATGCCACCCACCTACACCCCTTCCTCTTAGAAGTCTTTGTATTTTTCCAAACTAAAATCTTGGGGAATCAATTTTAAAAGAAAAGAAAACACGAAAGAACATTTCAGAGGAGAAAGTGAACTTGATTCAACAATTCAACAGAATTTTAAACTTAGCCTCAGCTGCAGCAATAGGCCACTCTGAGGGGGAAACAGAGGTCTGGGGAGCTTTACTGGCTTAGCTGAGGCCCACCAGAGAGGTCACCACCAAAGCTGGTGCCGAGCAGTTGTGCAGCAAATAGGGTGTGGACAGTGGCCAGCCATCCTGGAGTGTCTAGGACCCAGAGGCTTCCCAGGATGCAAAGCTTCCAGTGCTAAAGCTGGAAAGTACAGTGTCCACAGGCAAACCAGGACAGGGGGTCACCTGGCTGGGGAATATTGGTCCACACCCCTCAGAGCCCACAGAGGGAGGTGCACCCCCAGGATCACACGAAGAGTCATGGGGACTGAGCTGGAGTTGGACCTCAGTGATCCTGGGCCTCCTCACCTTGGCCATCGTCGTCTTTGTGGAGGGGAGGAGGGTACTGGGGATTGAACCCAGGGCGCTTGACCACTGAGCCACATTCCCAGCCCTTTTTATGTTTTATTTCGAGACAGGGCCTCATTGAGTTGCTAAGTTGCTGAGGCTGGCCTCCAACTGGGGATCCTTCTGCCTCAGCCTCCCAAGCCTCTGGGATGATGGGTGTGCACCACCAGCCTTTGGCCATCTTCTTTGGGGTTGAAATGGACACCTGGCCCACCCTCAGAAGGTAGCTGCTCTAAGTGACAGCCCAGTAGTCCCAGGGAACACACTGCCCTTCCCATCCAACACCGTAGAGGTGCCTCTTCCAGCTCGGCCCCTCTAAGGAGAGGGAGAGGTGAGGAAGCTAGATGGGGGGATCCAGCCAGAGAGCCCCCACATAAAGACAGTGGCCGTTGGCCAGGGCTGATGAGGGAAGGGCCTGGGAGCGAGAGGCCCAGCCCGCTGTGCCCACAGGAGAACTTGGAAACCACCCTTGGGCATCGGGAGACAAGGAATGGGGACAGGAGAGGGGCCGCCGGCAGGACGCCTCCAACGTGTCCCTGCCTGGTGCTTCCAAATCTCACTGCCAGGGGAAGGAATCTGTCCCATTCTGGAGATGAGAAAACTGAGGCTCAGAGAGGTGCAGTGATGTGCCTAGGGTCACCGACGTCAGACCGGAGCCAGGTGGACGCCTGTGCCCAAGCAGGGTCACATTCAAATGTAAAGGGGGAGGGACGTCAATCAAGGGAGTCCTGAGCCTCGGACAGAGGTGAGTCAGGCACAGATCAGGGGTGGGTACCGCGGGTCTAGGGCAAGAGGAGGCTGGGGAAGACGCTGGCATACCCCAAATATAGCACCCTCCATGTGCCCAGGGGTGCTGGCCACCCATTCTTATTCCCCAGGGCCCAGTCTCTGCTGGGCCAGCACTCTGTCTGAACAGAGATGCTGGAGCATCCCGAGCTTCCTCCATGTGGCTCCTGCTCCGGGACACAGACTCAGACACAGAGCAGAGCAGGGGACCTCCACCCCAGCACGTTTCCATCTCCCTTGCCTGGACCACACCCCACACCCATCAGCGCAGAATCTAGTGACGGGTTCCAGGCCTCAGTGTCTCCAACCCCCACCCCGGGGGATGCCAGGTCCAGACAGCGTGGGGAACCAGCAGCCGAGACTCCAACCTGCTGGTATTCACCACCAGTCACCCCTGAGAGCCCTGGTGGCAGGGTCCCTTGTTACCTGGGAGGGCTTCTGATCCACAATGGCCACCGTCACCGCCGGGGAAGGCTCTGGGAGGTCCAACTGCACAGGAACACCTTCCTACAAACCACAGGGTGCAAAAGTTAGGGGGCAGAAAACTTGTGGAGGAGAAAAAGAAGTGAGGACGTTGCTTTCAGCTTCTTTGAAAAAAAAAAAATCTTTTTTAAATGGCACTGCCAGAGGCTCGCGAGCGAGGCTGAGGCAGAAGAATCGCGAGTTCAAAGCCAGCCTCAGCAACTTAGCGAGGCCCTAAGCAACTCAGTGAGGCCCTGTCTCTAAGTAAAACACAACATAGGGCTGGGGAGGTGGCTCAGTGGCCAAGTGCCCCTGAGCTCAATCCTGGCATCAAAAAAATAAAAATAAAAAAACAGTCACCAGAAACACTCAGACAGTGCTGTGCACGGATGTGCAACAGCGTTGTTTATACCCTCCACCTCGAAATCACCCAGGCATCAAAAGGAAGGTTCATAAAGAATCACACGAGACCACCGAAACGCGCCTTCACTCAGATCTGCAAATGGAGGGAAGAAACGGAATGTGATGCTGCGAGAAAGACACTGGACAGCAGAAGCATACCCACAGAAGGGTAAGACATTCATAAAGAAAACTGTAAAAAATTCAGACTCGGGTGAGTCTACATTTCAGAGAGCGGTAACTGGTTAGCCCCGGGTGCCAGGGGTCAGGGAAACTGCGTTTTGTTTCTTTATGGGTCTGTGCATTTCCTAGATTCCTTTAAGAACATGCATGATTTTGATAATATCAAATCGGTTCACTGGCTGGGAACTTTCTCCAACACCATGACCTCACTCGGGCTGGCCTGCTGGAGGTGGGCCACTCAGGAAGCAGGGACAGGTCTCAGTTCATGGCCAGCAGTCCCTCAGATGCACAAGACAGCCCAGTGAAGACCATCCAGGCACCCACTCAACCTGCATCTGACCACAGTTCTAGAACTAATGCAAGATGGTCGTGGTGGTGCCCGTGATCCCAGCAGCTCAGGAGGCTGAGGCAGGAGGATCGTGAGCTCAAAGCCAACCTCAGCACTTAGCAAGACCTAAGCAACTCAGCAAGACCCTGTCTCTAAATTAAAATATAAAAAAGGGCTGGGGATGTGGCTCAGTGGTTAAGCACCCCTGGGTTCAATTCCTGATACCAAAAAATAATAAAAATAACCTAACCCAGCCAAGACCAGAGAGCCACTCAAGCTACTCAGAGACCCATATGCAGGAACAACAAGGTCTCAAAAGGCCACTATCATTAGGGTAGTTATCATGCAGTCTTATTGTGGCAAATGGTCATGGGTACAGGAGTACTGTCATCTCTATTTTCCATGTGAAGGTATTAAGGACCAGAAAGGGTGAGTGACTTTCCTAAGGCCACACAGCCAATAAGTGATAGAATTACCATCAGACCCCATTAACATTCTTTTCTTGAGATTTATCCAAACTCATGCATTCTTTTCTATTGTCCTGTGGGCTCCAACCACAGGCAGGACCTTCGTGTCAATAGTTAGTATGCTGTGAATGAGTTGGACGGCCGTTTCTAATATCTTGCCACGAGCACGTAGTGGATACAAACTGGCCACCCTCAGGGAAGGAAGGAGTGGAGATGGGGCGGCCATCAGGGGTCCTGGCAACGTTCCCACTGTTATCTGGGTGAGGGGCCCAGGACTGCATGCGTCTGGAGTCTTGTGTGACTTTCTGTGTTGCTGTGGTTTGAAGGCGTTCCCTCCAAAATACAGGTGTTGAAACATAACGGCCAATGTGACGCTGTGACGATAACAACAGGTGGGGCCTTTCCTAGGGGATGAGCCAGGAGGGCTCCTTTGGGGCCTAGACCCTTGTAAAGAGGCGTCCCCCAGCATCTGGCCCTCCGCCGTGTGGGGACAGGGTCCCTCCTTCCAGACCTCACAGCCCTGAGGAAGCCAAGGGCAGCCCTGGCCAGAGCGTCAAACCCGGGGGCACCTTCACCTCGCACTTCCAGACTCTAGAAGGCGAGGGAAGAAATCTGTGCTCCTGTGCGGGGGCCAGTCTCAGGCGTTTGGTAAAAGCAGCAGGAGTCCGAGGGACCTGTGGAAATGTTCCACCTTCCATTTTGTTAGTGGCAGAAGGACTTGGGGGGTCAGGTCCACTGTACGTGACACATGTGACCTGGGTGCTTCCCGAGCCGCAGGGCTAAGAGTCCCCTGGGAGGGCAAGTGCTGGCCCACAGGTCATTACTTGATTGTCCCCACGTGGCCCAAAGTGGTGAATGGGCCAGTGCCAGCACCTGAGGACTTTGGGAACAAAACTCAGCTTGGCGACATTGGGGGGAGAAGGTCTCCCCAGGAGGGATAGCTATGGGAACGAGGCCTGGAGAAGCCGACGTTCCTGATGTTTCTGGGCTGGAGGCTGCGGGAGGCTCTGTGTGGAGGCCATGTGGGAGGTGCGGGTGTGGGAGGCTCTGTGTGGAGGACAGGGAGCCGCGGAGGCCCCAGAAGCCAGGCCTGGAGAAAGGGCAGGGTCCTGGACAGCCTCACAGATGCGGCTGAAGGCGGCCACCAGGTGGCGCCCTGCCCGCCTGCCCGCCCGCCCCCAGCCCCACCTCTTGGTGGCGCTCCAGCGTAGACACAAAGGTCCTCTGGTAGAAAAGCAGCTGCAGGCGCTCCTGGGCGTAATTATGACACAGCTCCTCAAAGGTGGCCGCCCGGTCCTTGCCCTGATGCCGGGGGTTTTGAAAGCCTGGAGAGTCCACCACCATGATAGAAGCCATGGAGAGATGGTGAGAGGAGAAGGACCTAGAGAGAGGACAGACAGGCCCTGAGACAACACAGAATCTGGAAACCTGCTGGTCCAAGCCTGTTGCTCCCCTATCCCAGAGATGGAGAAACTGAGGCAGCGGTATCAGGCTTGAAGAGTTTGGAGACCCAGCAGATCTGGTTTCAAAACCAAGCTCACCACTTCTAGGCTGTGTGACCTTGGGGGAGTTACTTCACCTCTCTGAACAGGAGTTGCTCCAACTGTTAAAGAGCGGTGGGAAGAGGGAGGCTGACCCCAAGGGCTGCAGTAAGGATGAAAGGAATTAGACGTAGAAAGTACCTCCCATATCGCAAGTTCAAAGCCAGCCTTGGCAACTCGGCGAGGCCATAAGCAACTTAGCGAATCCCTGTCTCTAAATAAAACATAAAAAGGGCTGGGGATGTGGCTCAGGGGTTGAGCACCCCTGGGTTCAATCCCTGGTAGCAAAACAAAATAAAGCCTCTGGCGATGCATAGATCCAGCAAGTTTTATAGGGACTGTGAGTTCTCCACCAGCCCAGAGCAGAGAACCCACTAGCGGAAGGCCACCCAGACCAGGCTACCACATCCAGACTAGAGCATGCTTCATTTCCCCAGAGGCACACTGCGACAGAAACGTCCTTGTGAGGACGTTAGTTAAAAGTTCTTCCAAGCTGTCACCTTGGACCCTCTTGGTGACTCTGCCAGGGTGTGTTCACATCAAAATGCAAGAATTAAGAGACACTGAGGGGTTCCCACCCTTGTTGAAAGGTCGGGCTGTGTGTCTTGGGACAGTTGCCCAGCCTCTCTGAGCCTTAGCTGCCTCCTCTGTGACAGGGTTAATGATGAAGAGGGCTGCTGGGAGGGCTGTCCCTGATCACGTGCCCACTGCTGGGAACCTGACCTCTGCCAGGGGCTGGGGTGGGTGCTCAGCAGGTGTCATTTGCTATTATCACCATTACAGGATCAGCTTGGCGACCCCTGAGCCTGAACCTCAGCTCTCCATTCTCCCTGCTGAGGTTTTCCACCTATAAGGCAGGGTGGGTGCGAGCAGCTTGGAGATGAGAGAGGCGGGGTCCCACCAGGCAGCGGGCAGGGTCAGCATCAACGCACCCATTTTATGGATGTGAACTGCCAGGACCCAGGCGGAAAGCGGTGCCTGGCTGGCTGCGGCAGTCCCTGCGCCTGCAGTTCATTTCCTTTCACGGTCCTCCCTCCTCCAGGCACACACGATCCCCTGGCTCGCTAGATAGTGGGTCTGGGGTCTCAGGTGGTAATTATTCCAGCAGCAATGGGGGGAGTTGACGCTGTGGCTGGGACAATCCAGGTCCCAGTGGCTCTGCTGCCACTCACAGCCCGTCCCTGTAACAGGATTCCCAAGGCTCTTTGGGCTTCCTGTTCTCCATCAGCCCTGCTGGAACAGCCTCCAGGGTTTCCCAGGACAGGCTCGGAGGCTTGGAGCACAGTCCACAGCTACAAAAATGAGTTTTCGGGGGGATGGGGATTGAACTCAGGGGTACTCGACCACTGAGCCGCATCCCCAGCCCTATTTTGTGTTTTATGTAGAGACAGGGTCTCACTGAGTTGCTTAGGGCCTCGCCATTGCTGAGGCTGGCTTTGAACTTGTGATCCTCCTGCCTCAGCCTCCCCAGCTGCTGGGATGACAGGCATGCACCACCACGCCCGGCCAACATGCTTTTATTATTTTTATTATTGGGATTTTTACAGCCAGCAGTAGAAGGTTACTAAAATTCCTTGCTGGTTTCCCTTTCATTCCTATTTTACAGATGTGGAAAGGGAGGCCAGAGAGGTAAGTGAAGCGGCTGAAGTCACACACCAGCCGGCGGCCTGGGTGGAATTCAAATCCAGCACTGCTGACCCCAGCGACCCTCTGGCCAGCTCCGAAATACCACTCTGCAAACCTGCCTGATGCAGGAGGTCCCGGGGGACCTGTGAGGGGCCCCTCTCGTGCCTCACAAAAGGCCACGGTACCTGTTGATGAGCGAGACGACGGCGGCAAAGAGCTCTTGGTACAGGCCGGCGGCCATGCCCTCCACACACTCCACGCCGGTCAACTTGAGCCCTGGAGTCAGAAGGAGGACAGGGCGGCAGGCGCCGTCACCACCCTGCAGCACCGAGGACATCACCACAGGGCAGCCGGGGTCACTCGACTTAGAAAATACCCCTCTGCAGGCCCACGGTTGAGACAGCGCCACGCCCCCGAGGCCAGGTCCTAGTGATTTATGAGGACTCCAGGGTCTGACATGACCTGGCCCTCCTGCTCTCCAAGCTGCTCCCCTGGCATCCCACAGGGCTCCAGGCGAACGTCACTGCTGGAGATTGCACCAGGAATGTCCCCCCAGGTCCATGTGTTAAAGGCCCAGTCCCAGCCAAGGCGTCAGTGGAAGGAGGTGGAGCCTTTAAGAGGCAGAACCAGTGGGAGAAGGTGGAGCCTTTAAGAGGCGGAGCCAGTGGGAGGAGGTAGAGCCTTTAAGAGGCGGAGCCAGTAGGAGGAGATGGAGCCTTTGAGGTAGAGCCAGTGGGAGGAGGTGGAGCCTTTAAGAGGCAGACCCAGCGGGAGAAGGCGGGGCCAGTGGGAGGAGGTGGGGCCTAGTGGGAGGTTCCAGGTCACTGGGCCACGCCCTTGGGGTTTTATTTTTTTATTTTATTTTATTTTGTTTGTTTATTGTGGTACTTTGGGTGCTTTACCACTGAGCTACGTCCTCAGTCCTTTTTATTTTTTATTTTGAGACCAGGCAATGCTAAGTTGCACAGACTGGCCTCAAATTTGTGATCCTTCTGTCTCAGCCTCCCAAGTTGCTGAGATTGTAGGCATGTGCTGCCACATCCTGCTAGGGGTCATGCCCTTGAAAGGGATAGTGGATGTGCTGCCCCACCACAGCCCCAGAAGCAATGAGACCAATCGACCACAGATCTGAAAGCTTCAGAACTGTAAGCCAAAAATAAACTTTTTGTCTTTCTAAGTCAATTAGCTCAGGTATTTTGTTACAGTAAGAGAAAACTGCCTGACCCAGTCACCTCCTCAAGGAAGCCTTCCTTGAACGGCCACCACCACCATCTGGCCAATTCTCACTACACAAACTGTGGCATAGTCTTCACTCACGTGGTTATTTTATTAACCTGTGTCTCCCCCATGAGGCTGGTCATGCCCTAAAGACGAGGACTGTCTCTTGAAATTTTTGGCCTTTAAATCCCCAGTGCCTGGCCTGTGGTAGAAACGTGGTGAATGTTTGCTGCTGGTATTTTCTAGAGGGAAATCTGGCAATTTTTATATCAGAAACTACAACTTGTTTACATACTGGGACTTAATAAGTTCACCACCAGGCTTTTTTTTCCCTAATGATACATTCTAAGAAACAGATATGTGGGTATGTGGGTTTTTGTCACTGATGGTGAGAATCACTTTCTTGAGACAACCTGAATGTCCAGCTATGGGCATGGTTTGTAAGATCTGCTCATGCAAAGTCCTGCTTCGAGTTAGGAATGGGAGAATATGAAAAAAGACGGGGGAAGAACCCACCTACAGTGTCAGGAGGAAAGAAGGGCTCACAAAGCCCTAATGACCGTCAGGGTCTCGATGGCCCTTAAGCACACACACCCGAGCATGTGCATGCCGTTAACATAGCCCTCCTGGGTCAGAGCGTGAGAAGGGAGCGGAGGAGGGCTGTGGAGTCGTCGGCAAGGCCTGGCCCTTGAGTGAGAGCTCCAGACACAGAATCCAAAGCACAGCGTCCACATCTGCATGCACGGGCGCCTGGAGAAGCAGTTCTACTGGGACATTCCAGGCAGCCCCCAAAGCCTCCCCTGGCCCTCCTCCAACTCCACCCACGTCGCTGGGTGGTTGCTAAGCAACCCACATCCTCCTAGCGTCTCTCTTAAACCTGCAGCCCCCCCTCACTCTGGAGACCTTGGCCTGAGAGGTTGACTCAGGCTCACAAAGCAGTGTGTGTGTGTGTGTGTGTGTGTGTGTGTGTGTGTGCGCGCCCATGCGCGCGAGTGGGGTGTGCACATGGGGGGTGTTTCTGGATCCCTGTGGTACACATCCAGGTGCATTTATGGGCAAGGATCCCTCTGAGGGATGCATCCCGAAGCCACAGCTCCCACAGTCCCATCGTCCCATGGAGAGCTGCCCCTAGGGGTTCTTTGTGGCCTCTTGGACTGAGAGCCTAAGGGCCCCCTTGTGCTCCCCTTGGCAGGAGGGCCTTTGGTGGACAGGGATGTGGGTCTGGGGCTCCTCAGGCCCCTCCCTGGCATGTGCAGAACCGGGTCCCTGAGAGGCACCTCGCTCCTCTGGCTGGGCAGGCCCAAGGGCTGGAAGCCACCCTCAGGCCCTGCCTTTCCCTGGGCTCATGCTGTCACCCCACATCTCCTAACCTTCATCCAGGCTGAGCTTCCTGCAGAGGAAATGGGCACAGACCCGCCCTGCCTATGCCTCTCCCAAGCTGCTCATTGGCCTGGGAATAAAACTCAGTTCCCAGCCGGGCGCGGTGGCTCACACCTGTAATCCCAGCACTTAGGGAGGCTGAGACAGGAGGATCGCAAGTTCAAAGCCAGCCTCAGCAATGGCGAGGTGCTAAGCAACTCAGTGAGACCTTGTCTCTACATAAAACACAAATAGGGCTGGGGATGTGGCTCAGGGGTCGAGTGCCTCTGAGTTCAATCTCCAGTACCAAAAAAAAAAAAAGTTTAGAGACACAGGTCAGCGGATCCCACCTGGAGCTCCCACCTCTCTCCTGCCACCCCCAGGCTCCAGCCATGCCAACCTGGCCTCTGTTCCTCAAAGAGAAAGGCCAGCTCCCCCTTCACTGTGAGGGCTCACTTGACATGAAATCCAGTGGAAATACACGGGCCCCTCGGCGCTGCCCCAGGGTCCCAGCCCCAGCTCAGGGCCCCTCCCAGGACTCGGCAGCCTTGCCCTCACCTTACTTGACATAAGCACCGTGCAGGTAGAAACCCTGACACCACACTTCCACGGGTAGGGCTTCCCGGGTGGCGCTTCCCCTGCTCCCAGGGGCACATAGTAGGGCTTCAATAAATTCTTGATGAGTGAGTGAAAGAAGACTGTGCATGCCCAGTGGAGGGACAGAGGACACTTCGGCCACCCAGAGAGGTGACAGCACAGTACCTGGGCTGGCCTCCTCCTCCTGGAGTCCCCGCGGCCTCGGCCTGGAAGTCACTTGTTCGATGATCTGCCGCAGGTGGTGCTTGAAGGTGGCCGTGTTCAGCTCCTCGAACTCGCAGCCCAGGGCCGCAGCTGCGTGGTTGGCCCACTCAAACCGCATGAACTGCTTCCGGCCCACTGACAGGGACAAGAAGGGGCACATTGGCCTGAGTTCAGGCACGGGGAGGCTGGATCCCCAAGAAGTCCACAGAGAGTCTCGCCTCCCTCTCAGCCTCTAGGCACCTGCTCAGGGAGAAGCCCAAACAAGGGCCCTGGCCTGTACCCTGGCCTGTAGTCCCCAGGCTGGGGTCAGCTTTCCCCAAAGGCAGGCCCAGCCCAACCCTCAGCATTTGCACGGTTCACTTTTTCAAGGTAATTAAAAATAACTTGGGGGCCTCACAGCTCGGGAGGCTGAGGCAGGAGGATCACAAGTTCAAAGCCAGCCTCAGCAACAGCGAGGCCCTAAGCAACTCAGTGAGACCCTGTCTCTACTAAAAACCCAAAATAGGGCTGGCGATGTGGCTCAGTGGTCGAGTGGCCCTGAGTTCAAAACCCAGTACCAAAATAACAATAATAATAATAATAATACTGTGGGCAGGAGCTGTAAGTGTGGCATTGGGGATGGCAGCTGAAACAATGGCATGTCCCCCATGAACCCATTCCTCTATCCCTCCACCCAGCCACGGCCCCTGCCACCCTCCACCACCCAGCCCTACGCTCCGCCGTCTGTCTCTCCAAGACACATTCATTGAGCTCCTACCATGGGACAGATCTACGTTAACCACAGCGAAGTCAATGACGAACACGACAGGCAGGGCTGTCTTCATGGAGCACGCGGTCCATGGAGGGAGTGGGGCAAGGAGCAGGTAGACAAATAGACAAGAGGATCTCAGGGGACAAAACAATCACACACATCCTGCAAGGAGAAACTAGAGCAGGGTGTTGAGAGACCGAGGAAGTCAGTCATCCAGGATGGTCACAGGGGGCTCTACAAAGATGTGACAACGGAACTGGGCTGTGCATGGTAAGAAGGAGCTGGCCACTTAAAGAACTAGGGAAGTGCTTTAGAGGCACTGCAGGTGGTGCAAAGGCCCTGGGGTACAAATGAGCATGGTGTATTGGGGAAACATCAGGAAAGCCACGGTGGCTAGAGTATAATAGCGGAGAGGGGTGACTAGATGAGGTTGAAGAAGCAGTGGGGAGCCGTGCTCTGGGGTGTAGAGGGCCATCTAGTATCAGCAACAGAGACTTTGTCCAACATGAATAATGCTCACCATTGAATGTTAAGTGAAAAGCAGAGTAGAAAACTTTACCCTAGGATGATAGCAAAGTTAATCACCCCAAACTGCTGGTGTAAATCATCCCAAACTGCGGCTACAATAATAAAAAAGGAAATGCAGCCACATATTAAATCATAACTGGCTAAGGAGAGTCAGAGTTTCCAGGTTTTTTAGAGAGGTTGTATACTAATTTTGTAATAAAAATAAAAATAAATGATTTACTAAAACCATTATCAGTGCCATCTTTTAAAAATGTGCTCCCGGTTCCGATCTGCTCCTAAATGTGTTTCCTTCTTTGACATAAGAATAGCGGCTGCCAGTAAAGGGGTCTCTGTCCAGCCCACGAAGATCACGGGGGCCAATTCTTGAGAAAGACGGCATGAAGACAGAATCTGGAAGGAATGTTTTATCACGCACTTCAGCAACGGCTTCCACTGAAGGTGCCACAGGTAACCACTGAGTCCTGGGGCCCTCAACATGCCCGTTACTCAGCACTGGTCACCAAAAAATGTCATTTTTATGATCCTCATTTTATAGATAACCTCCAATTGACAGAAGATGAAATTGAGACTCAGAGGGAAAATATATTTGCCAATCAAGAAGTCTTGCCACCTTCAAAAATAATGAAGATGATGACAGGGGTGGTGGTGGTGGTGGTGATGACGGTCATGGTGGTGGTGGTCATGGTTGTGCTGGTGGTGACGGTCATGGTGGTGGTGACGGTCATGGTGGTGGTGATGGTCATGGTCATGGTGGTGGTGACGGTCATGGTCATGGTGGTGGTGGTGGTGATGGCAATGGTGGTGAGAAGGATATAATGCTAATAGTTAAAACGTGCTGACCTCATTTGCCTACCATGGTGTCTTCATTTAGCTCATGGTTTTGGAGCTAGAGAGCACATGGAAAGAGCTGGCGATGCGCTAGCCACAATTGGTTACTATTACTATTAAATCTTTTTTATTTACTTTTCAAATTGTTTAAAATTTCTTCTAATTAGCTGTAGGTGACAGTAGAATGCATTTTGACACATTGTTGCTATTAAATCTTCCTAAGAATCCTAGAAACTGACTCAGACATGTCACCAGAAAACCAGACTGCTGCTAACCCCTTTCCACCAAATCGGTCCTTCTGATATCGACTTGAAGACATTTGTCCTGTTCCCTTATGACCCAACATCCATTTTTTTAAATTACGGACTCACTTATCTCCTTTACTTAAATGTATACATTGTAAATGAAATGTTACTGCACTATAATAAATAAAAATCCATTATCACCTGTCGCAAGAGAATGTGGAAATAAATATGATGCAAGCACCAAAATGTCATTAGGTTCTAATTGGATCTGTCACCTGTGAGCCCGCGGTCTGCTCTCTCTGTTGGGGAGATTAGCAGGAAATACCGGTTATTACCCGTTATTACCCAGGTTATTACCACCCAACAAGATTTTCTTCTCCCCGGGTGGGGACTGAAAGCAAACTAAACAGGAAGGAACTTTCTAGGTGGGTATTCCTGTCCCATCCCCCTCCACAGCCACTCTCGAAAATAGGGTCCCCAGCACTCCAACCTTCCCGAAAATAGGGTCCCCAGCACTCCAACCTTCCCGGCCACAGTGAACTGCAGGAAGTCACGAAGGGAATCTGTGATTGCTATTTCTGAAAAGAAGAGCAGCAAGGGACGTGGAGTTTGTAATCCCTTCCAACCGGAGGGGGACATTCTCAGGTGCTTCTGAGATGCATCCTGCCACTGAGATCAATTGGTCCCTAGGTAACTTGGTTAGGAACACGCACCTCCTGCCCCCAGCTCCCCAAAGGCTGGCTGGTACACAAACGCCAACCCCATCTATTCCTCTGTCTTTGCTCAGACGTGTGCAGTTGCCAAACTCTTCCCAAGGGAGGCCAAGAACCCAAGGTGCCACCTGAGGCAGAGGGGAACGGGGGTGGATGAGAACCTGGGCACTGGGCCACACGGGCTCTGGAGCTCTGCCCCATTTCTGCCCTTCCCAGCTGCCGGTCTTCCACCAGGTGCACAGTCTTTTTAAGGCTCGGTTTCCTCATCTGTGAAATGGAATCATAAAGCCCCAGCCTCTCTCCATAGGGTTGCAAGGACCAGGGGGATATGGGTACATGGGAGGCCCCCAGAAGCATGCCTGGCCCTGAGAAGGGACAGAACAGATTTCAATTCCCTTCTCCACCTGCAAAGCCAAGGAGGCCACTCTGCACCCAAAAGGGATGGCCATGATGGCATGGGACCCCTCTGCGACTCTGTCTATCCGCTGTCCAGGAAGACACTGTGGACAATGGATGGTGCACCAGGGCACCTGGAATGTGGCCATACCCACTTTGATGCCAGGGATTCTGAGCTTTCTGGAGTTTTCTCTTCCACTAAAAGGTGGGCACAGGTTGACTCAGCTCCTCCAGCAACCGACTCCAAAGCCAGGGATACAACTAACCCACTAGTCCTTGGCAGCCCGTCCCCCAGGAGCAGGGACGTGCCCCTCCTTCCTCCAATAAACCAGCCATTGAACTAGTAACAGCAGCCACCAAGCATGGAGCATGACCAGGTGCCCAGCCACGCTTACCGGGCCCCTCCCAGGACTGCACTGACAGGGTTACACTGTCGCTCAGTCACAGAGCGCCTGCCCATCTTGCCCATGGCCCTGGGGTCAATCACCACTATTGAAAAAAGAAAACCAGACAAAGAAACCTCTAAGAAAATGCACAGACAGGGAGCAGACACCACAAGGTCAAGTTTCCTGTCCAGAGTGAGTGACAGCCTGGATTTCTACCAGGTCGGGCTGACCAGGCTCTGTGCAGCGACCACCCGATTGCTATGCCAGGCTCCTCCCTGAGAGCAGACACTTGTGTGGTCCTTGCTTCGTCCCCAGCTTCTGGATTAGTCCCAGCATCTGGAAGGTTCAATAAAGCTTTTGAAAGTAAGCAATGAAATGAATAAACCTGGGAATGAATGGGTGACTGTCACCGAGGATGGCCCAGGTCACTTTCCTTCCAGGTTCCTCCAAGATTTGGAAAAGAGAACTTGAGGACTCCCATCCCCCACCCCAAGAAACCAACCACCTGGACCTTCAGCTCTTTCTCTCCAGCCACAGCAGGGAAAGATCAAATTAAAAAATAACAAAAGTGCCAGGCGAAGAGACCAACAGAGGGACTGAAACAGAACCTGCAGGAAGCCCACTGGGGGAGGGGCTGCGGACCTTCCCCTGCCTGTTCCAGAAGCCACCACTCATGCTAGCCTCGCCAGAAGCTCTTCTTTCCACCGGCCAGGAGACCAGGAGGCCAGGATCTAAGTGGAGCCAGAATGAGGCAGGCAGGCAGTGTAGATAGGTAAATTGAGTCAGGTGGGATCAGGGAGGCCAAGGTGGGGAAGTATTGAAATGCTAATGCCTGCAGAGCCTTCTTCCACCCTTCTCACCCCTGCTCCAACCAGTTGCTAAGGTAACCTGTCCCAAGGTCACCTGTTAAGTACACCTGGGCCCTTCCCCATCCCGGTGCTTTTTGGCCATCCCACCAAACATCCTGGGCCCAGTCAGGAGAGAGAAGGGGAAGAGAGCAGAACAAAGGAAGCCTAAGATATATAAAAAAGCAGAACACCCATACTTCAGGGGGTCCCAGGATGCTAGCTATGGCCCCCTTCTCGCTCCCGGGAGAAGTCTGTTACCCCTTTTTAAAAGAAATCCTGCTTCAACGCTTGCCTTGGTGTCCTGCTCCAGTGTCAGACTTCACCACGTGGAGGCGCAGAACCCGTCACCCGTAACTGGCGGTATCATTTGCAGGTCCTACCGAGATCTACACCGAGGTAAGCGCCTCTCCACGCACCCCACATCCGTTTGTAAGGTGCATCTTTCTGTCCCCTGTTTATCTGGAGGAGGGTAGCGGGCACCCGTGGGCTATGTCAATGCAGCAGTGCAGCCACCCCTCTTCAAGACGCGGGTGAAAGGTTCCCGGGCCCAGGAGCTTCCCAATCACCTGCCCTGTACAGAGCAGGCAGGTGGGTCCTGCTGAAGCCCTTTCCTACTTTTTCTGCCCAGGCCTGGAGAGTGACTGGCGTGAGTACACACTGTCTCCAGTCCCATCTACTTTAGATTCCTGCAGGTGGGGAAAAGAGCGGAAGCAACTGCAGAATTCTGGCATAGGCCACTCTGGGGCGAATTCCAAAGGTTCCTTCTCTGGACCCCACTCCAGACCGCCCTACGGGGTATCTAGAGTGACTGGTGGATAAGCGGCACTGAGCGAAAGGGCCAATAACAACTCGCCTCCGTAGGGGCCAGTGGAACAGTCTCCAACACCCTCTCCCGCACCCGATCCTCCAGGGCGCTTCCTTACCCCACCGACCAGACCTGAGCCATTCAGACTGTAGGGCTGAAAGAAAGACTTGGGATGGTTAGGAGGGAAACATCCAGGTTCCCTTTATTTGCATGTAAGCCCACAAGCCTGTTTAAAATCTCCCCATTACTGTTTCTGTGCTCAGATGGACCCAATGTAACTTTTTTTTAAAAAGCTGCAAGAAGGAAGCATTCTATTTTAACCAACCCCTCCCATAAACTCCAGGAAAAGGATGATCAGGAAAAGTGCCTCATTTCCACGTATTATCAGGCGTAACCTCAATCTCTGCCATGAGAGGAAGAGGCCTAAAGGAATCACCTACTGAGCAAGAGAAATCAAGGGGAGCCCCCCCCAGACCTTAGAACTGATAAGAGCAAGTTCAGGGAGATTTTCAGAGGATCCAAAGAATTGAGATGTTTCAGAAGTTATGCCAGCTGCTTGACCTCACTTGGAAAGATATTATTCTATTACTTAACCAAACTTTAGCCTCCAATGAGGAGGCCACCCTAAAGCAGCTCAACGATTTGGGGTAATATATATTCTTGCCCATGTCCTAGGCACAAAAACTAGAAACTGTTAGGTCGGATCAGGGTCCAAGATGTCCAATTAAAGGGCCTGGTCAGGGCAGCTGCGAAAAGGAGCAGCTAGTCAGACACTGACAGTCACCAGTAGACATGGCTCCTGTCAATCAGCGGGTTTTCCTGACCTATCCAGGAAGGACTCTGGCCTTCTCTTCCTGCCTCCAAGCCCTCCCCTTCCTGACCGGGCCTTTTGAATTCTCCCTACACGGGAGCGGACACACTCTGATGGACGGGAGGATTCAGCCCCAGAGTGCATATTTTCAATAAAGCCTTGTCGAGGGGCTTTAATTCATCTCCTTCTGGTCGTCTAGTCTTTACAGAAACAAACTTAATTATCCATCTAGAACACAGGCCATTCCCCAAAACAAACTGGGGTCCAAACGATAAGCAAAATGTCTGTAAAATTATTATAGAAGGTCCTCAGGAAAGTCCTGCTATGTTCATGGAGGGGCTCAGGAAAACAATAAAAATCACCACCCTAAATCCTGAATCCATAGAAGGCCACTCTCTTTTAAAGGATAAATTTGTCATTCAGTCAGCTCCAGACATTCAGAGGAAATGACAAAAAAAATTGACATATGACCCTGATCAATCTTTAGGTGACATCCTGCAGCTTCCAATTTCTCTTTTTTTCATAATAGAGATCACGAAAAGAGGGAAAGAAAGAATGTAAAGACAGGAAAAGACTAAAGCTCTAGTCTTGGCCCCAGGGGTAATAAGCTTCCTGGGTGATAAAAGGCCTGATTCCTCCACACAACAGCCCTAAGGTAATTCTAAGGGCTTCTGACCCCAGGAGCC
>CM053407.1:110611281-110659580 GCA_028644305.1 Xerus rutilus
CCTCCTCCACCCCTTGTCTTTCTCCTCTCCCTCCTCCTCCTCCTCTCCCGCCTCCTCTCCTTCCTCCTCTCCCTCCTCCTCTCCCTGCTCCTCCACCTCTTGTCCTCCTCCCCCTTGTCCTGTTCCTCCCCCCTCTACTCCCTTCTCCTCCCCTCCTCCTCTTCCTCCTCTCCCTCCTCCTCTCCCTCTTCCCCCTCCTCTCCCTCCTCCTCCTCTCCTTCCTCCTTCCCCTCTTCCCCATCCTCCCCTCCTTCCTCCTGTCCCTCCTCCTCTCCCTTCTTCTGCTCTCCTTCCTCCTTCTCTCCCTCCTCCTCCTCTCCTTCCTCCTCTTCCTCCTCTCCCTCCTCCTCCCCCTCTTCCCCTCCCTGCTCCTCCACCCCTTGTCCTGCCCCCCCATCCTGCTCCTTCTCCCCTTCCCATCCTCCTCCTCCTCTCCCCTGCCTCTCCTTCCCTCGCCCTCTCCCCCTGGCCTCTGCTCTTACTGTCTGGGCCTCACACACTAACACCACACAGGCCCTGCCCACCTGCCACTCGGGGCTCATTGCCCAGGACAGGAGAACACCCCTTTGGTCAGGAGGAAAGACAGCACCCCCAGGAACCACTATCCCTGCTGGGCACAGAGGCCCGGGTGTGACACTCAGTTTAGAGAACTAGGGCCCTGAGCAGGGCAGGCCTCTTCTTAGAAGGCCACAAACTGAAAGTAACTGCCTAGCTTTCCAGACGCAGCAGGATGGAAGCCCAGGCCCTGCACTTGTGGGTCACAGACAGGCTGGGCAGCTTGGAACCCACGGAGGGCCAAGCGGGCCGTCCCTCCTCAGCCTCCTCCATGGGGAAGTGGCTCAGAGGCAGCAGCCCGAGGCCCACAGCTGGAGGCCTTCGGACTCCTGAGAGGCAGTTCCACAGTGAGGAACAGCCCCTCCCGGAGCCCACAGCCCCCTGCGGATCGGATCTTCTTATTCAAAGAAGAGCCTCTAGACCGTGGGCCATGTCCGACAGCCGCTGTCTGGGAACGCAGGGTGACCTTAAACCCTCTGGCCGTGAACCACCAGCCCCTCTCCCACCACATACACATTTCAAATTTGAAATTAAATACTTAAAATTAAAATTAAAACGGATGCTTGGCGGACTTGCAGATGTGAAGGGGCAGAGCGTGGCTCCCTGACCGCACATGGACGACTGGTGGGCAGGAGTCACCGGCAGCTGAAGCGAACAGAGATGCTGACCTCAGCTGGCCCAGATTCCACAGCAGAGGCTGTTCACCGAGGACCCTGGGCACATTCTTTTAAAGGGTTTTGAAATGGCTGATCCTGGCAGAAACAATCGGCTTAAAGAGTGTCCCCTAGGCCCAGCGTTGAGCTCTGAAATTCTTCTAGGAACAGTCTTATTTTTGAAGTGAGTGACAGAGGCCACCAACCAAGGAAAAAAGACCTCAGGATGGCTCAACACCAGAAAGACCCCAAATAGACCAAAAGGACCAGGGACCTCCCACCACAGCCTCCAAGGCACATTCCAGAAATTTAAAAAGGCCTCCCAGCCCTCCCTCAGGGTCCCCAGCACCAAACCCAGCCCCCCAGTACCTTGAGGCCACGGGACGCAAGCACCGCTCCTGCGCAAGAGGTCTCCCCGGGTAGCCACCAAGGGCCCCCAGCAACAGGGGAGCAGGGGACAGAGAACAGTCAGGAGCACCCTCCCCGCTCACTACACACATGCCCTCCGGCCGTTCCTCCCGGCCGCTCCCCCACCCTCCTGGGGAGCCAATGTGATCAGCAGCTGCGTCCACAAGTCATTTCTAAAATTAGCCTGTGAGCTCCAGGTCTGGCCAGGGGTGGCCGTTGACCAGGCCGTGGAGAGCATGGACATATTTGGTGGCCTGGAGCAGGGGAGGGGACAGCTCCGGACGCAAGCACATTCTCAGCCGTCATGTGTGTCCCAGGGTGGGCCACACCCCCGGTGCCCCTGCCCCTGCCCGCACAGAGGCTGCAGGAATTGGGTGAGGGAGGAAGTTACTCTGCATTCCAACCAGAGGCTGGAAGGAAATTTTGGGGAGGAATTCCGGTGCCTCCGGGTACACAGCCAGAGCGAGAGAACATGCCCACGGCGTAGGGAGAGCTGCTCAGGCGGCAGGCCCATTCCAGACAACTGCCCCCATTTTATAGGTGGGGAAACTGAGGCAAGGAAGGGTAAAACAAGGCAGAGCCAGAGCTCAATCCCAGGCAGCGCTGAGCCTGGAAGGCACCTCTTAAACAGACACTGTGTGCTGTGAAATGTGCTTTGCCCTGGGGCTGGGGCTGAGGCTCAGAAGCTCAGTGGTAGAGCCTGTGCTTAATGTGGGCAAGGTCCTGAGCTCAGTGGCCCCAGCACTTAAAAATAAAAGTGCTTCACCCACTGCCTGGAGGGAGAGAAGTAGGGATTTCTTTTTTCGGGAGGAGGTACCAGGGATTGAACTCAGGGGCACTCGACCACTGAGCCACCTCCCCAGCCCTATTTTGTGTTTTATGTAGAGACAGGGTCTCACTGAGTTGCTTAGGGCCTCACTGTTGCTGAGGCTGGCTGTGAACTTGTGATCCTCCTGCCTCAGCCTCCCCAGCTGCTGGGACAACAGGCACGCACCATCGCGCCCTGCAAGGGATTTCAACAGATAAAGCAATCCAGCAATAATGTCCCAAAGTGTGCGTTTTCTCTGGAGCCTTGAGAATCAAGACTCACTTGGAAGTTCATTGAAATCCTAAGAGAAGTGCCTGGAAATGGCCCTCTATGCAATGCCCAGGGGATTGCAGAACATTCTTAGGCGCCAGGGAAGAGTGACATGGGGCGTCTTAGGCTGCTCCAGGGAGACTGGAGACAGCAGGTCCCTTTTCCTCCAGACGTTGAAACGCCACCCACCCCACACAACATCGTCCCCTGGGGCTTTTCTGTCCTTGCTCATTTTGTGGCTGTTGGCCTTAACTAGTGGGGTTGGCATTCAGAAATGATTCTCTGGGCCCAGGGATGGGGGCCCCCCTAAGCCCCACTCTGGTGGTGGTTCCGCTGACCTGGAGGGAACCGTCCAGTCCGAGGGAATCGGGGGCAGTCTGGTTTTTCCTCCTGGTACCTGAAACGGGTGGATTTCGCCCCCCAGGACAGCAGGTGTGACTTGGGCCATGCTGTGGCCTAGGGCTGCCCTTGCGTGCAAGACAGTGTCACCCCACTGGCCATTCCTCTCCAGTGCCCAGCCTTCGTCCCCAGGGAGGAGGAGAGGAAGAGAAAGTGGACCCCCCAGCCAGGGTCATCCAGGACGATTCTGGAAGGTGAGCGTGTTCTCACCAAGGCATCGGGAGACTGGCCCCTCTGGGCCCATCGGGTCCCTTTAGCATGGGGTCACCAAGAGAGCAGATCATAGTGCTGTTGGTGGGCACCTGGAAAGTCCATGCGGCCCCAGGTCCTTTTGGGCAAAAACCGGGGGAGTCATTACCCACCTGCTGTGGGGCTCCTGGTCCTCCCCCTGGAGACTTGGCCTGTCCGGCTGGTGGGTTCTAGGTCCACCAAATGGCCAAAGGACTGTGGCATTGTACTGAGACAATCGACCTCAGTCTCCTGGTCACCCTCAAGTTTGCTGATGGGACATGCGCAGGGAGCCTTGGTGGCCCGTCTGTGCTCCTTGGAATGCTTTCTCCTGCTAGCCCTGCCCCCCCCTCCCTAGGATGAGAGCCCCATCCACCCTGTCTTCTTGGGGTCCCGTCCTTCCCACTGCTCAGAGAGCTGGTCATGCGTAGGTGACAGTGCTGGTGTCTGTGCACAGCATGAGAATCCCCCACGTGACTATTGCTGACCCCTGGGTTATGTGCATTGCCCCTGTAGCAATAAAGAGGCGCTGCTTGTCTGAGTCTGTCTCCTGAAGTGGCTGGTATGCAGTAAGTGCTCAATAAATGCTTATGGGATGAATAACTGAATACATAGAAGCCAAGCTAGAGCAAGTGTCTGAGAACCTGTCCCACATCATGCTTTTCCTAGATGTTTGTCTAGCTGTCTGCCTGTCTGTGTCCACCAGTCTGTCTACCTGTCTGTCTGTCTGTATACCTGTCCGTCCCCTACCCGTTGGTGGTCTCCTGGGTTGCTCCCAGCACGGAATAGATGCTCATGGAATTTGGGGGGAACAAAAGTCCATGACCCAGAATGTAGGGGCTTTTCCACCAAAGCCCCCAGGAAGCCCATCCTCTACCCAGGAGACCCGCAGGCCAGCACAGAGCTCTGAGTGTAGGGGAAGTGGCCCCAACGTCCAATCCAATCCCGGCCACTTTTTTCACTGTGTGCATTAGGGAAGTGGCTTCGCCTGACTGGGCCTCCCAGTTCCCCTCTAAAACAGACTATTCAAGTCCACTCAGTGGGTGTTTGTTGAATGACTGAGTGACTCCAAGGTAGGTCTGTAAAAGCCTTCCTTGTCACCGGCACGTCCCGCAGGGGACAGTCGCCACTGATCTTCTTAGCAGCACAGAGCCCTCTCACCTGACACCCCTGGGGTGTGTTAGGTGGCCCAGCCCTCAAGCGTGCCTGGGACCCTGAGCTCTGTCATCCTTTCTGTCCCTTCTGCCGCGGCACTTCTGGCGTCTCAGCCTCCTGGGCTTTTCCACGCTTGCTGGAGTCGGCCTGTAGTGAGTCGGCATCTCCTGGTGTCCTTGCTGGGGCAAAACCCATAGCCCAAGGGAGCCGTCCAAGCTGATAAACTGTCCTTATCCTGCCTCGGGGTCCAGCCCAGCCGCCCCGCATTCAGCCTGCATTTCCTCCCGGCCCTCGGGTCCCTGCTGGCTGCCCCTTGCATCTGTGACAGCCTCAGTCCCTTCCTCCCTGATCAGGCCCCCGCCACCCGGCTGTGCTGGGAGTCACTTCACCTGAGCTGCGGGCCTGGGGACTGGGCGGGCGCGTGGTGGGCAGATCCCACGGGGCCGCGGCGTCAGCCTCAACAGGGCGGTGCTGCTGTCCACTGGAGGGGCGACCACTGCTCTGGAGAGCCACCTCCTGGGACAAGGTCTCCCTTTGTCCCACAGCAAGCCGGCGCCGGCTGGGAGTTGGACCGTCTCTGTGGCTTGTCTGATCTGACCAAGAGGTCCTGCTCTGTCCCTCGGTTCTGCTGGCCACCGGCTCCCTCTGCTTCTTCGTGTGTTTTCCGAAGTGTCACCTGAGCTGAGCAACGGCAACTCCCACATTCCGTTGTCCCAGATTTGCGATTTCCCCATTTCTCTCCAGTGCTCATCTGACACGTCAGCCGCTGCACTCTCCGCGGCTGGCACTGCCCGTCCGTCCTGTGGGAAGTCTGGACATGTGGACATCCCCGTGACCAGCAGCGGTTAACATCCCGACTGTCACCGGGCCAGCCCGGCCATGGAGGATCCAGTCCCATGGCTCATCTCGGCTTGACCATTCCTGGTGTCCGTGGCTGTAGGCCGGCTTCCAGGAGAGGGGACTCTGAGATGGGACTCCGTGAACAGTGCCTATGAGGGGGCACCCCTGGGTCCACATCTGATGACGAGTGGGGAAGGGACGGGATTGGGCAGACCGCAACGACCGGCCAGGGTGAGAACCCAGGGACCACCTGGACCCACCCCGCCATGACCTCTGGACCGGGTTGTTCCAGGTGTGATACAAGAAGGCCAAGCCTTTAGACCCTGCGTCCACAGTCACTGCAGGAGGGCCACCCCAAAGAGGCCATGGCATTGGGTGAGGCGGCTCTCTGCGTGGAGGCAGCTTGAGGGGTGACAGTGTTGCCCGCCACTTCCATGTAAGAGTCCTTCCATAAAAGAGGATCTGGACAGCCATGGTGGACCCCCAGCCAGGGTCATCCAGGATGATTCTGGAAGGTGGGCTGCTCTCTCACTGCTGCCAGACGGCGGAGGAGGGCCCCCGGCAGACTATGGCCTGGTGGCCGTGGCTCAGCTCATCCTCATCCAGCGTCCGATGGCCCTGCCAAGGCTGAGGGCCGCGTCAGCCTCAAGCTGAACAGGAAGCTCACGGGTGTGGCATCTCCTACCCCTGACGCCCCTGCGGATCTGATTGGCCATCTAGAATAACATGCCAAATGCCCCAACCTCAAGGTGGCGGTGAGGCAGGTGTCAGAGTGGCCCCAGGCCCTGTGAGGAGCAGGGCCTGTCCTGTGGTTCTAGCAGGTCACCCGTTCTTCTTGTAGTTTTGGTGCTGGGGCTGATGGGACCTCCGATAGTCAATTTGTCAAGAGCGTTTCCTGGTGTGGCAGTGCTGTTGGCCACAGCAGCCACGGGGCAGGTCTGTCCCAGGAGTCAGAGCCCCAGTCACCAAACCTGGTAGCAGCCTTCACCCTCTGAGGAGGCGCTGACCCGATTCTGTCTCCCACACACTGATCACTTCTGCCATTTAGCGGGGAGACAGCAGGGGCTCCCTCAGCAGCAGAGTCTAAAGGGAGAAGGAGTGTGGCCAGCGGCGTCACGCAGTCACACGGGGTGCTGTGACTGACAGCTGGAGACCCGCGGGCCCAAGGTGACCCAGTGGGAGAACCTGAAGAAGAGGACTCCAGCTTCAGGTCCCCGGCTGTCCTGTGCTCCCTGAGGTGCCTCTGGCTTTTGAACCCAGCCTCAAGGGACCTGCAGATCTAGCCCCTGGGGCTCAGCCTCCTGGGGACACAATGGATGAACCTATCACGAGCGTAACTCAAGTCCACTGTGACCACGCTGAAGGGAGTCAACCCCTCCACCACTCAGAGGACCACAGTCCTGACCCTGGGCAGCCACTGTCGCCAATGACCTCGCCTTCCAGAAATGCTCTTCCACCCATAGAACACATTTTCCAAAATGGAATCCCCGGGGCCTTGGGCACTGTTCCCCTTAGTGACATAGTGTGAACATCTTTCCACATCAATATTCTTCTGGGCCCAAGATGATTTGAAGTGTCTTAAAATAACCTGCTAAAGACACGCTCAAAATAGTACATCTGACTTCTTGCATAGTTAAAATAAAGATGTCGGATGTGTCACACGTACGTCCAGGGACACACACGGAGTTATGTGTGGGTGGTGAGTAACCCAGTGAGCACCCGCCGCCTCCTTCCCTTTCCCTGAAGGAACTACTACCTGCAATTCTCCACTCACCTTTCTCTGTTTGGGTTTATCATCCGCCCGTAGCCCTTGACGATCTCTTAGCCAGTTTGCCTAGTGTGGCCTTTGCCATGTGTCGCCACACTGGACCTGTTTGTCAGGGACTTGCTCTTCTGTCTCTCATCGTTGTGCTCCTGGCCTGCGTGACTGTGGTTGGCCTGCACTGCCACATGGTGTTCTGGGGGATGAAGACGCTGCCCCGCGTTTATCCCCTGCTGACGGACCGGGCGTTGGCTCACAGTCTCGGTTGTGTTATGAACATGACCTGGCATGTTCTTGTATCCACGTCCGGCACGCTTGCATCGAAGTGTCCCTAACAGAACACATTTATGACTAGGCACGGAATGCACAGGCCGCAGCAGATGCATGGCTAAGAGTTTTCTAGAATAACACCTCATTGTTTTCTAAAGGACCACGGCACCGTGCACAGCTCCGAGCACCGTTTTCACCAGCACGTGAACATTATCAGACTATTAATTTAAAATTTTTTATCTTTCTGAAATGGAAACTAGTAACTCACAGTACCCTGGTTAATAATGTCATGTGTCTTTCTGTGTTTCTAGAATAGCTATGTTTTCTTTCTTTCTTTCTTTCTTTTTTTTTTTTTTTTGGTACTGGGGATTGAACTCAGGGGCCCTCGACCACTGAGCCACATCCTCAGCCCTATTTTGTGTTTTATGTAGAGACAGGGCCTCACTGAGTTACTTAGCGCCTTGCCATTGCTGAGGCTGGCTTTGAACTCGTGATCCTCCTGCCTCAGCCTCCCGAGTCACTGGGATGACAGACATGCACCACCGCACCGGCTTGTTTTATTTATTTGTTTGGGGATAGAGGCTGAACCTAGGGCCTCACACCTACTAAGGAAGTGTTCTGCCATTGAGCTACACCCCCATCCCTGTGTATCTTTTACTGAACTAAAGTTAAATGCTTTTACTCTCCTTCCTTGGCTTTTTGGAAACTGTGCATTTCCTTTCTAATTTTCCATTTTTCTAGTTTCTTTCTCTCCTCCTCCTCCTCCTCCTCCTCTTCTTCTGTTAGAGTAGTTTGGAAGTTAGTCATTATTTTTATTCTTTCAGTGGTCGCCCTAGACTTTTCAACATGCAATTTTAGCTTCAAGTCTAAGATGGATCCACATTTTACCCGGTTGAGCTTTTGAAAAGAGATACGAGGCAGCCTGAACCAAGATGCATATGGAAACATGTCCTTGTGCTTGGAATTATCATATTGTAACTCATGTCCACTCCCCAGGCTCCCTGCCCTGTCGACCTTGGGTGACGAGGCCAAGGGCTAAGCCTTCTGTTTTGGCCTCTGATGTTGATCAAGCCTTTTGATGCCTTACCTCAGAGAAGGCGTGAAGGCTGAAGGTGGAGTTCTGTGGGGGAGCGTGTGCCTAGCACGTGCGAGGTCCTGGATCCATTCGCAGCACCAGAAGAGAAAAACAGGAGAAAGTAGGAAGAACAGACATCTGGTACTGCCTAGGACCTGCCCTTCTGGGCTTGGCCGAGAGTGAGCTCAGCACGCCAGGCGTATGAGAGGGGACCCCTGCAGAAACAGCAGGGGTACTTAGGAATTAGACCAGCGAGCAAACAAAGAGGTAACCAGCTGCACCGCTGCTGGGGTGGGGGACACCTGAATCTGCTTCTTCCCCAAGAAGAAAGACCATTGGAAAGCAGCATCCTCAGAGATCCTCGTCTGTCACCAGACATGTGAGGCTCAGTATGAACCAGTAGCCATCAGCGCCAGGTGAGGCTCAGGTTGACTGATGCCGATCTAAACCTTGAAAGCCATTCTGGTGATGTGGATTTGAAGCATGTTCCCTTCTCAGCTGCTGCACCCCGAGAAACCTATTGGGCATGGGTTCAGGGCAGCACCCCCAGTTCCCTCCTGCCTGCCGGGGCGTGCCCAGCTCTGCACATCACTCCTGACAAATAGGAGTTCCGATGCCCGGGCTGCAGACTGGGTGATGCTCCCCGGCCACTGCGAGCCCAGGTGTTGCTGTTGAAAATCCACAAATGGGGCTGAGGATACAGCTCAGTTGGTAGAGTGCTTGCCTCGCATGCACAGGCCCTGGGTTCAATCCCCAGCACCACAAAAAAGGGAAAAAAGAAAATCCACAAATGGTCACAGTATTGATAAAGGGTGAATGCTGTGTGTCCCACGCTTTTCTGAACACTGTGGATATTTCTGGGCATGGGGCGTATATCGTCACTGCCCAGCTGCACAGGTGACGCAGTGGAGGTTCTGAGGTACCTGGGGGTGGAAGTGGGGTTTTCACTCCTAGGCACAAAGATGCCCCTTCCTCCTGCCACATACTAGCTCCAGGTGGAGACGGGGGTTTGCAGGTGACCAGATCAAGACTGCAGCTTCAGCTGGAAGGATGGGTGAAAGAGTGGGCATTTTACCCAGATACTGTGGTCACAAAATCAAAATAAAAAATTATAAACCTGTAGCTTGAGATGTCCATAAAGGAGGGAAAGCACTTCCTTGCTGTGAGCTTCTGCCTGGGTCTTCCATTTTACTTCTCAATGACAGACCCCCATTATAGACAGCCGCTAGGTCCAATTCCCTCCACAGACTGTTATGTGCCCGTCCAAAGGTGCATACGTGAGCCCCCCAGAAAGGCTGAGGGTATTTGAGGTGTTTGGCTAATCTGATCCCTGTGAATAACTACCCTGAATCATTTGGACTGAAAACCTTTTTGATTTCCAGTATCCAGACTAGTTCCAGTGCCCTGGAAAAGAAGAAAGCCATCCAATTTGTAGATTGCTCTCCTCCCACTTGATACCGAGTTCACATCCAGGTAAGCAGGAGGGACCCCTCGTGGAACTCATGGTTCAAAAGGGAGACACAGTGCAACGTGGGAGAAGCTGCAGGCCCCAGAGGGAGAGGCCCCAAGCACAGCCCCCAGATAAGTCCCTTCCACGTACCTTTGGTCCGAGCTGGAGGATGTTTTTTGCCTAGAAGATCCTTCAAGGTCATCTAAGTCAACCCTCTTAACTTAGGGATGAGAACACTGAGGACCGCAGAGGTTGTCCAAAGTGACCGCGCGGGGCCTTGGGTCCTCAGTGCTATTTCCTCTCCCCCATAACCAGGAGGTGGCTTGATTTCAGCAGCTCTCAAGCCCTTGATTACAGACTCATCAGGCCAAGGGCTTTGAGATGGCAGCCACCTCTGCTCAGGGGGCTGGCCACACACCCCACAGATGGGTCTCCATCAGCTGTTCCACTAAAGAGTTTTCAAATCAATGAACTCAAATATGCTCCAGGAGAACTCGATGGCTACGTGAGCCAACTGGGACATCCTCCTTGCCCAATCTAGCGAAAGACAGGGGTATTTCCTGTCCAGCTCAAGGAGAGGAAGTACCCAGCCCACCCCTCACCTGGAACCCACAGCAGGCAGGGTTTCCCTGGCAGCTGTGGCTTGAGGACCAGCCCTTTAGATTTCTGACTTCAAGTGATGTGCACCATGGGGGCTCTCAGCACATCTCTGGGGAGCAGGGAAAGGGTACAAGGAGCAGCCGTCTCTTCCAGGAGGAAATCTGAGGTCACCTGGCAGTGGCTGGAAGACAGCATAGTCTCTCACAACCTGGAGAACAGGTGGACCTCCCGAGTTTCCTCCTGGGCTTTCCAGATGCCGTCCTTGCGACACCTGCTACAGGGGGATCAGGCCGTTTGTCTCCCAATCCCTGGAACTGGAAAGCTGGCTGTGCTCTGAAAATCCACACAATCAGCCCAAAGGCTGGTGACGATCCCCTTCCTTTTTATGACATCAGCCTCAGCGTGGATGTTCCCCCGAGTCTGTGTTCTTTACAGCGAGTGACCTGGCGTCTGAAGAGCTGGGTGCAGCGCCGTGGTCTTCGGTGGGAGAACGGCACATGGAGGCAGCTAGCTGCATACAGGTCCTTACATTGAGATCCATGTGAGCCATTTGCCAACATGGAGCACCAATGTTGGCTGCTCCAAACTAACTGTAAAAGACGGTGACCCTGATGGCAGAGGAGGGTGTGCAAATGGACACCAAGTGCAGGTGACTGTAGACCTGGAGCAGCATCTCACTGGGAGGGGATGATCAACCTCCCCTGGTACAATAAACATGAAAAGAGATAAAGGGACCATTGCCTAGGGGCAACGTCCAGACTTACAGCGCCTAGTTCTCTGGCTTCCCTTGGAATAGCAAAGCGCAACAGAAAACGGACTATGTTCTCTAAGGGCAAGAACATAGACAACATGTCACTGCGTCGAAGGCCATGCGACCACAAACACAGGCAGAGGGAAGCATCCAAGGGCGAGGAGGGACCCTCTCTCACGGGGACGGCTCCTCACTGTTTCACATAAATCCTGCAATTTTTTTTTTTTTTTTTTGGCATTGGGAATCGAATCCCGGGTGCTTAACCACGAGCCATAACCCCAGCTCTCTGTATTTGTTATGTAGAGACAGGGTCTCATTGAGTTGCTTAGGGCCTCGCTAAGTTGCTGAGGCTGGCCTTGAACTCAGGATCCTCCTGCCTCAGCCTCCCTAAGTGCTGGGATGACAGGCGTGCGCCACCACATGTGGCTCCTGTGAACTTTTAATCCTACAAGGGGACCTTTGCTTTTATGATCCCATTTTCTCCCTTGTTCTCAACAATGAACTTTCCGTGGACGTTGGTCACCCAGGGGCAGAACCTGATCCTGAGGCAATGTCAGGGCTGAGTTGGGGGAGCTGACCAAGGAGAAGGAAGGCTGAGGTGGCACCTGGGCTCCCGCGGGATCACGCTGGAGAAGGAGGGTCGACCCCAGCTTGTCAGGGCCCCTACACGATGCCTGAGGTCCCCCTGTATGATAGGACCAGTCCAGAGGAGTACGCGGGACGTCTTCTGAAGAGAGGCCCACCCAGGGTGCTGTTTGCATGGATCTGATTTTATTATGTGAAAAACAGAAAAGATGGCCATTTCTTTAAACAACAAACTATACAGATACAAAAGGAAGAAGTGTTACGGAATGGTTTTGACAAACACAAACTAGTGGATTCAATAAATAACATAAAATGCTTTTGTGCTAAAATTGAACTCGTTTCTTATGTATTTGTACTTCACCGACCTTTATGTTACTCAGAAAAAGCCAAATTGATTATAATTAGCTAAAACACAGAACAATACAATTTAACAACTGAAAAATGGCCCAGGTTTAGCTTATAAACCACGTAATATACATACCACAGAATATAGCCAGCCAAGAGACGAGAAACGAAATCTCAGGTCCTTTGTCCTGAGAATACACAACCGGAAGTATTTCGCTGTTCCTTACCCTGATGTCGAAGGCCTTTTATATTTATGAAAAAATCAAAGACGGAGGCAACCGGGTGCAGTGGTGCCCGCCTGTCATCCCAGTGGCTTGGGAGGCTGAGGCAGGAGAATCCCAAGTCCAAAGCCAGCCTCAGCAAAAGCAAGGTGCTAAGCAACTCAGTGAGACCTTGTCTCTAAATAAAAAATATAAAACAGGGCTCGGGAGGTGGCTCAGTGGCCGAGTGCCCCTGAGTTCAATCCCTAGTACAAAAAAAAAAGATGAAGGCAGAGTTAACCGTTTTCCGAGATGACTTTGAGACTGCTGGATGGTGGAGAGGTAGCTCTACTCTATGAACTTGAATTAACTTGAAAAAGGATTTTCCCCTATATATTCCTGATGAAGTACACATGCTTTTAACACCCTTTTTGTAGATTTTTATGTTTTTTTAATAAAGACAATTTAAAATTTGGGGTCCTGCTTTTATCAATACCACAGCTGGGTCAGGATCCCCGAGGAGGGGACGGACGTCCCTGTCATAGTAAAAGAAGAGCTCTTTGAGGGCAAAGAAAACGTGAAGCGCATGATGACCTGCGGGAACCTGGGAGTCCTGTTTTAGAGTTCCACCTGCATTCATTCTAGAGCAAATTTTTTTAAAAAGTATGTGGTCTGGATTAAGAAAATTCACATTAACACGAATGTAAGCAATTAAGCTCTCAAGCAAACCTCACAGGTGGGGGGCTGTCGTGTTTGATCTTCAGGAACAAACGTTTTGAAAACTTAAACTACTAAAGATCCGTTTATAGGGAAATGAGTGTGGTACCAACAGTTAGGCTGGTTGTGTCCTCGCGTTTACCAAACGTCAGTGGATCCCTAACGATGCCCCTAACTGACCTGCTGGCCAATGGACACGGTAGCCCCACCACCCTGGGTTGCAAACTGCACATGGGACGTTGGGGTGACAGAGATGTCTGGTGCTGCTTTGGGTCTGGGGCCATGTCCCCTCTGTGGCCTCTCCCCCACCACTGTCGTCTCTGGGACGCCTGCTCGTTCTGCCACAGGCCCCAGGAGGACTGGATTCATCCTGCATCTGTGACGGACACAGACGCTTCCCTGAACGTGACTCAGCAAAGAACTCCCAGGATTAAACCACAGGAGCCTCACGCACACCACCACGTCTCAAAGCATTGTTATAGATTTACATCCCGCCAAAAGGCCCACACTTAGGGAAGTTTCTGTATGACAATGTTAAAATTTCAAAATAATTATTTGAAAAATCAACCCCACTGAAAACGTGTCAAAAGTTGTATTGAACTTGCCCAGCTACAGATTCTGAGTGACTTGTAAAAATCAGGGGAAAAAACGCACTTTGAGCTTTAGTAGCAGTGCCAACGGATTGACAGTATTTTTAATAGCTGGTGGGACCTCAGGACGATTGTTTCTAATAGGCACATGGCATGTGTCCAACTGCAAACCAAGGTAACTGGTTTGTTGACCAACGGGCCTTGTTTGCTGCCCTGAGCAGAGCGCCTCCCTCTGGGGAGAGTCTGGGCTGCACTCGGCCCCTCCCTCCACCCCTCCCTTTTTCTTTTGCTACCAGGGATTAAACTCAGGGCTGCTCAACCACTGAGCCACATCCCCAGCCCTTTTTATATTTTATTTAGAGACAGGGTCTTGCTGAGTTGCTTAGGGCCTCACTAGGTTGCTGAGGCTGGCTCTGAACTCACGATCCTCCTGCCTCAGCCTCCTGAGCTGCTGGGATGACAGGCGTGGGCCACCACACCTGGCTGATGGACCAACCAGGGACCTGGGTACTTTGCATTCGTGGGGGAACATGAAGCCAATTTCAAGAGGTTTTGCTGAAAGATCTTCTTTAGATACGATCAAGTGAGCCACAAGAACAGGAAGGGACACATGTACCCGCGAATGTTGTAATTTAAGAATAAACTTGGAATCGCAAAAGTTTCTAATTTATTCTGTATGTGTTATGTGGCAGCTTAAAGCAATCTATTATTTTTAGGCTTTGCTACTGATTCTTTTTTGAATCATGAAATTGAGGCTTATTATAGCATAATTTTATAAAAATAGCAACCTCGACTGTTTTCCTTGACAATGTTAAAAACATTCCAACTATAGAAATCTACATTTCTAAAGTAATGAGAAAACCTGGGCTGACTTTTGTCCCAATGTGGGAAAGACCAAATATCTAGGAATTCACCAACACTGGAAACCTCCAAGACAGTCGGGTCCTGGGGCAGGCCCCAGATCTGGGGGAGCGGCGCTCTCAAGACGGCCACTCCAGGACTCTGCACTACCCGCGCACAGTGGCTGCAGCTAGCTCAGGACTGGGACTCCTGGGTGCACTTCCTGTGTCCCTGCAAACCTCATGGGAACCAGGAGGGCGAAGGCGCTGGGGTAGAAAGGGCTCTGGGGTCCTTTCCAGCACACATCTCTTTCTAAAAGGCGGATGAACCCTAGAGCAAAAAAATCATATTTTTGAAAGACATGCAGACCGGCCCGATTTTGCAGAGCATGGGGAAACCCAACCATCATCCTGAACCGTGTGGCGTGGCTGACGCCCAGCGTGAGGTATACAAGGTGCACCCAGCCCCAACGTCGGCAGGGTGCCCCTCCCCAGAGGGCGCCTTAGCCTGGAGGAGGCGCCAGGCGCCCGGGAGCTTGGCCTCCAGGCCAGCTGTAACTAACCCGGGCTGGGAAGACGCCCTCCCCTTCAGAATGACAGCTGAGCCTCCGTTTTTGGGGCGTGGAATGTGTGTATTTTAAACAGAATCCCAGTCTAGTCTACCCTTTCAAGGGAGTCGGGTGGCTGGAGTGTGTGGTGCGCCCTCCTCCTCCCTGGAGAGAGCAACACAGAGCCCTGCGCCACCTTAAACCCCAACCAGGAGCCCAGAGGGATAAAACCCCAAACTGCTGGTCCCAAGTCAACCCCCTGTCGTGCAGACCTTCAGAAAGGGATCTACTCAGCTCTCAAAATAACCTTTCCGTAGAAAGTCCTTACCTTCCCAATGACGGTGGCACAGAAAGGTCAAAACAAAGATTTGGAACCACTAAAAATATCAAGGACAGGATACAAGTGATCAAGAGGACAAGTTATTTATATTGTTAGTAATTAACTTAGAGACATACAGTGAAACTACACCAAGAACTGGACAAATATGTAGACTTCGAAAAGGACGCTTTAGCCTGATGGCCTGGGGGACTTGGCTGGATCTGTCACCCAGCATTTATTTGGGGCGTCAACAGGGCATGGAGGGGTGGGGACACAGACTCTGGGGAGGACGCTGCTGAGCCCTTTCTGTTGGACAGTGGGCAGAAAGTGCACAGGGACCCATCACCGCAGATGAGGAGACAGTCCCCACACGGTCACCTTACCTGTTTGTTCCTCAGCATTTTTTTTTTCCAAATAAAATTTGTTTCAAATTATACTTAAAGGTAAAGCAGAAGGATTCTCCTCCTCCTTTTACACACCATTGCTGACTGCTTCTCAGGGTCAGGGGGAAGGAACCTGAATGACTGTGTCCTGCAAGTGCTCAGGGTGGACCCAAGCCAGCTGCAGCCAGGTGTGCTTGTCACCTGGGTGCCTGGAGGTGTCCTGATGCTGTCCTTGCCCCAAGTCTGACACCTCACTACTCTTCCTGGGGACCACAGTGACCTACCCAGGGGTGGGTTGGTGAGTGAACCCCACTGGCCATCCCACCTGCCTGAAGCCCCCTGGAGCAGCCTGTCAGAGGCAGGGCAGTGCATTCGGCCAATGCCGCTGGCCAGGGGTCTTTCAACCCCGGTGACCAGTGGCCAGTTTTCAAGTGTGCAGGGAAGCACACCTGAGCCCCCTAACCCTGGCCCGGGGCATGGAGCAGCGGCAGAGCCCCACCATGCGCAGGGCACCTGGCAGCGGGCACTGCAGACCTTGACGCCCCTCGGGGAGGGCTCAGATATGCTTGATACCAGACTTAAAAATTAAGTGGTAGATAGGAATGTTTCAAGTCCTAGGTACAAGGATACCAAAATAAGTGTCTAGCAAAGAAAAGGAGCTTTCTTATCCTCAGTAGTCTCCAGTGTAGACCAATGCCACTTGGCAGGCAAGGGGCTGGCCACGCCTGGGGAGGTCCAACTCCCACAGGTGGCATCTGGCGCCCTGGGCCTCCTGGCCCCAGATGAAAAATTCCAGCGCCAGGCACCTTGGTGTCACAGCCTGGCACATCCACACTGACCCAGGTGCTGTGCCCCATGTGGAGGGCCCGGTGTGGCCTCCCAGAGGCCCTCACTGCTCCCGGCGCTAGAGCCCGTTGCTACTTCTGTGGCACAGCGGGGGCTTGGGGAGCTCCACCAGGTTGGCCCGAGGCCTGTTGAGGAACTTGGGCGCGCGTCGCAGCAGCCGCTGGGCCTCAGTGAAGGTCTCGGTGAGCTCCTTCTTCCACTGCACGAACTCGGGGTCGCTCTGAAGGGAAATGGAAGATGGGCTGGGACAGGTCCATCCACCTTGCCCACAGCCTCGGGAGGTGACCTAGAGCCTCAAGGGGGTGCCCTCAGTGCCTGCCCCGCAGCCACCTCTCCAGCTGCCTGACCTTTGTCCAGAGCCTCTAGCAGGGAGAAAGGAGGCCAGCTTCCTAGAGCAACCTCACCACGAGAAAATGGCTTCAGTTTGGTTAGGGGTCACCTCTGGTTTCTACTACAGCTGTAGTGTACAGCAGATGGGGAGGAGTCCCAGCAGAGACACAGGCACCTTCACGACTGTGAATTAGCAATGAGGCCATCCAGGTGCGTCTTGTGTCTATTCCTTGTTTATCTCCCTGAACGTGCTCTCAACGGGCCCCCGCCACACACGCCACCCAGCACACCAGAGAAAACAGTGTTCAGAAATGAAACCTGGGCTAAACTACAACTGGAGGAAAAGAGAGACAGCATCGCCCCTTGGAGAAGTCCATTTGGTCCCTTCTGTTTGTTTAAACCTGTGAGCTTCAACCTCAACCATCTTGGAAGGTTAGACCTAGAACCTCAGGTCACAAATAAAACTACCCTGTACCATTGAGTGCTGGACAGTTTCCAGAAAAGGTCAACAAATTAGTTCAGGTATTTCCTCTTTCCGTTTTTAAACAGTTTCTTTTTAAAACTACCTGTTGATTTGCTGGAAACCCGGCTCAGTTTGTAAGTGATGCAGGACCCAGTAGGGCACCCCTGTGCCGGGCGGCCAGCTGTGCTGGGTATCATACAATGGCTCCAACCTTCACCTGAGGGAAAATGAGCCGCACTCACCTCACACTGCAGGACAAACTGCTTCCCTCCTTTTATTCTGAACAAAATGCACTTTTTGTCTTTAATCTGAGTTTCTTCCACAGAGAGAATCTGTTCCATGGTCAGTAGATTTTGCTAACCAAAAAAACAAGAAAATGAAAGTTACTTCAAAGTATTTCACAATTTCTTGAATGAACAAGCGATGATACCAAGAACTCAGAACAAGTCCAAAAAAAGAAAGAAGTGGCATTTTTCGTCTTTGATGAGATTCTCGAACAGAAGGGGAAATGGCTGCAAAGGAACACGTAGAAAATTCAAATTATAATGTCTCAAAGAAAAGTGCAAAGAAAGCAAATATTTCTAGGAGGCCAAGAGCAGTGTGCTCCCTGCCACAGAAGGGATCTGGGCTGGTGGTGAGTGGCAAGCGAGATTCGTGTCACGCCCTCTCAGGTGCCATCCTTCAAGCCGCAAGGGAAGACCTGAGCCTGGTGCACGGCCTGCGTGGGCCGGAGGCATGGACACAGCTGGCGCAGTGACTCAGAAGAGGCCTGGCAATGTCAGATGCTATCAAAATGGCACTGCAGGTATGGGTGACAACCTTAAGAGATTGTCACACTGGGTGTGCAGCATCACTGCCCACGGCCAAGGCTACGCGTCATGAGTTTCTTACCATTTTGTGTTTTTTTGGATAAATACTCCAGGAATCCTGAATGAGAAACAACAGCATCATGAGCTCCCAAGCTTCCCTTCTCCTGCTCGGTCCTCACCACCCACCCGCCCTGTGCCCCTAGCTGCTCAGAAGAGCACTGGGTGCCGACCTTGCAACACCAAAGTCAGTTCCCACATCTCGTGTGGAACACTGGAAGTCATTGCTTTAATGTTTCAAGTATCCTGAAAAGTGGGATGGTCTCCCTCCCACGAGCACAGAGTGTGAATGAACAAACGCCCAGCCCTCCCTCACCCGGGGACGGCCTGAGCTCCGGGGCCACCTCGATACACACGGCACCTGTCTTCTGTGCAACCCCAAGATCTTGTCAACTAGATCTTGGCTATCATTTTTTAAAAAATGGTTTCTATGGCACAAATAATTGTGAGATCTTGCTTATTTTTTAAATGTGGTGTCCACAATTCCAGCCATTCGTAACTCAACAGTGACTTCCCCAACAGGGATTCCAAAACACAGCCCAAAGTCGAAGGAGCAAGATCTGGGCCTACTGCGTTCCTCTCTGACTCCAGGAGAAGCAGTGGGCAGCCGTGTTCTGACCACCTAATACATAACGACGTCTCTGACATCCGCGACTGTCGTCCTGCTGACAGTGTCAGATGTGCCCGCCCCCTACTGTCTCCTTCCACAGCCATCAGGCCTGGCCCCGCACACAGGAGATGCTTAATAAATGCTGCCTGACCTGCCAACAGGTACAGGGCGGACCAGAGACTTCTTTTCACCTTGTAAACATTAGCTGTTAGCTCCACAGAGAACCCAGGAGCTCAGCGCATTGTCCTGTCCCCTGGATGAAAGCCACCTGCAGACCTCCACCCAGGGCAGGAAGAGGGAGTGTGGTCTGGTGACCTGGTCTCTGTGCCCAGTGTTGTGGGTGACATTTCATTCAACCTGACATGGGGAGAGGCAAGAGGCCTGGGCAGATGCGGGTTCTAATCCTCCCCACTGGCTCTGTCTCCCTGTGTCCCTGGCCCTGACCCTCCCCGTCTAAGCCCTGGTTTCCTCTCCACTCGTTGAGGGTCAGACCCTCAAAGGTTGCTAAACAGATTCAGATCTTTTGTTTTACAGCAGCCGGCCTCAGATGAGCAGGGAGGACGGCAGCTGTGGTGACTTCCATTTCTCCCACTTCACGGAGGACACGGAGCCCACACCCTGACTCTGGGTGACCTCTGGAGGACACCTTCTATGTTCAGGTACTACAAGGCCTTTTCTTGACTTGGGCTGGACCTGGGGGTCTAGATGGGAAAGCTTGGATGCCCAGCCTCATGCACGTCGTGGAACAAGACACCAGAGCGTGGGGGAGGTTCCCAGACCCAACGGGGGTCCCCGCGGCAGGAGCACACTGCGCAGGCGCGCCGCCCCACTCACCCGCGACTCGCCCTCTCCTCGCCACTCGAGTCTGTTGGGAAAGAGGTAGAAGTAGCGTCGCTGCCACTGCGTGAGGAACGGGTTGCCCAGCTTCAGCATGTAGCCGTGCAGGAGGCAGTCCTTGCCCAGCGCGTAATCTGGGGAGGAGACACGGAGGCGCCGGGATGCGGGGATGCGGGAGGCGGTGGGGGGCAAACGCCAAACCAAAGTGTGTCCCCACCTCTGTCCCTGCTGTATGTGCCAGTGGTGAGGAGGACAGTGCACTCAAATCCCTGCCCTCTGTGGGATGGGAAGGTCCCTCTCCTCTTCCTTTCATCCTACAGGTGACACTGGAGGGGGCCTTTGTCACTCAGATCAGCAGGGTCACAGGTGGTCCCTTCCTGAGCTGGGGCTTAGCTTCTTCCTCAGCGTGTGACTGTGCAGGACTCTTCCAGAAGAACTCGGAGCCTCAGTGGGAGCCCTGGGGAGCCCTGGGGACTCCTAATGTGGCTCACTGGCTGAGCTGCGCCTTCCTTAGACGACTGCTCGACCAAGGCGCAGGGCTGGGTGTGTCCAGGGAACAGGAAGGACAAAATCCTGCCCCTCCAGCTCTTGGGGACATGGCAGGAGGGTGGCTCTTTTGTCCGTGGAGCACCTCTTCCAGGCAGAGCCTGCCAGGCCAGCCCAAGCTGGCCAAGCCCAGAGGCCCTGGAGAGGTCCTGCTCACTGTGCCCCGGGGCTTCCCTGAGGACCCAAGGCTGGGACATCGTTTTCTTAGAGGCTCTGGAACATCACACCAAAGGCCTCCAATACAGGTCACTCAAGTAACAGGGGGCACTGTTTTTTCCTCTGTTGGAAACACACGTGACCCAGCGCTTTTCCAAGAACTTGTGGAAATCCTGCACCAAGAGCACGGGAGCCGGTGGCCTGCCGGCGGCCTCTCACCTTCCTCGTGGCCCAGCTGCTTGTTCTTCGCCCTCTTCCTGGCCTCCACCTTGTCCGTGTCTGCGTTGACGGCCTCGTAGACGGTTTCCGTTACCTCCTGCTGCCAGCGCTCGGAGATGACCAAGGGGAAATTCTTGTAGAGCTCCTGGTCACAGTCGAGCAGCTTGTCGTTTTAAGAAATCAAGACATTGATGATTTAGCGCACTTTCAAAGGCTCACGGCGCCACCCGCAGCGACCCCAGCACAACCGTACCCAGGGAGGTGACAGGACGAGAGCATACGACCACGCAGAGGTCCTGGCTGTCACCCATCTGCACCATCTTCATGACATTTGTGCACTGAGAACCAACCTGAGGCACAGGCAGGTTCTGACCACCAAGCACAACTGTGATCACAGTGAGGGTGTCTTGTTTATAAAGTAGGAAAACGGCTCCATGTAATTTTAGGAATCATTATAGGGGAGAAGCCGAGAAGGTTCCCAACCTACCACTGATTAATCTGAAAAGTTAAACACAAGGTAATCTAGGTTGAATTTAGTGTTCTTTCCATGAACTTTTCAACTGATTAAACACTATAAACACATATACAGACATTTAACCCAAGATACGCGGAGAGTTTAAGCAACACAGCCTGAAAGTGTTACTGTAATGAAAATACACTTGATGACATGGAGGGTTTAGGTGACATAGTCTTTAAGAGTTGCTGTAATAAAAATTACACTTAATGATAGCAATTTGCTTCCAGTTATTCAAATTTTTTCCTTCTGCCCTCTAAGTAAGGCTGCACTTTGAAAATGAGCAAAGAGCCTGGTGTGGTGGCGCACGCCTGTAATCCCAGTGACTCAGGAGGCTGTGGCAGGAGGATCACAGGTTTGAGGCCAGCTTCAGCAAGTGAGGTGCTAAACAACTCAGAGAGACCCTGTCTCAAAATAAAATATAGAGGGCCGGGGATGTGGCTCAGTGGTCGAGTGTCCTTATGGTTGAGTGTTCCCTTAGCACCAAAAAAAAAAAAAAAAAGGAGAAAAGGAAGAAAAAATAAAGGAAAGAAAAAGTCGTCTTGCCCCTGAGCTGCAGTGGGGGGGGGGAGTGCAGCTCTTTCTAGGGACTGGAGTTCCTTACTCCTTTGTCTGAGAAATAAGAAACGGCAAACTCTTTAGAAGGAAAAGAAAGACCCAGCAGGCCAAGGCTCTTGCTCACGTCCTTGGCAAATCAACAAAACACCAGGAGAGCGTGCGTCCTGTACCCTGAACTGGGGCACCGTCTGCCCCCGTAGCCTGACTGAGCGGCTAGGATGGCACCCCTCTTCCCACACTCCCTGGGCTGGTGCAGCTGGGCCCCTTCCTGCTTTCTTCACAGGTCCAAACCAAGCCAGTCTTTCTGGGCACGATGAGAGCCAGGTGGCACCTGGGGGTGAGGGTGTGTGCCCATGCCTTCCAGAAGCCTCCATCCCTGGGACTCAGCCACGCTGCTAAACATGACTTGGAGAAGAGTCATGTCTGTGATGCGGGGCGGAGCCTTTTCTCTGAAGAACAGAGCATTTGGGGGCTGCTTTTCAGAGGTCAAGAAGAGGTCGTTTCTGAAGACCAGCTCTCGCGCTGGACGGCGCACTCCGGGGCTGCACCTGGGCTCCTCCCTCCCAGCCACGTCCCCACGCAACCCCTTGCTCCACGTGTGCTCTTTCTCGAAGCAGCAATAGGAGTGACTAGCTTGCTGAGCGCCGACCATGTGCTGGGAGCCGGGACGGGTCATCTCACTCACCCTGGAGGAAGCTTAGCGACGAACCACCCACTTCACAGGTGGGTAAACCAAGGCTCAGGGCCAGAACGGCCCACTCCATTCAGCTGGAATGGCAGCTTTGCACCCAGTCTACATCTGGCTCCGAGGACCTCTTTCACATGGAAAGAGCTTCCAGGTAATAGCAGCTTGAATCTAGCACTTTTTGAGGGACGGTGCCCCATCTGATGACAGAATTCTCCTGTGATAGCAGTGCTCCTTGTAAATAGCACCTGGCCAGAGTCTGACTGGTCAGACTCCTCATGAAGCTGGTGGCGGGCATTCCTGGGCCTGCTGGCTGCTGTCCTGGGGAGGCCAGGGCTGCAGGCCACAGAGGGTGCCTCTGAGCTGGTGGGTCACCACATACCCTCCACACCCTGTGGCCTTGGCCCCTGGTGCTCTCCCGTGCTGCAGCTGGGGGGTCGCTTGGGGTGGCAGGAAGAGCCTGGGATGTGCTGTGGGGGCCCTGTGGGGTGGATGACAGTGTGACATGCAGTGATGTGGTGCGACTTAGCATCTTAAAGACGGTGGCTTTCCCTCGCGGTCACGCCTGTAATCCCAGCACTTTGGGAGGCTGATACAGGAGAATCGTGAATTCAGAGCCAGGCTCAGCAACGGCGAGGCGCTAAGCAACTCAGTGAGACCCTGTCTCTACATAAAACACAAAATAGGGCTGGGGATGTGGCTCAGTGGTCAAGTGCTCCTGAGTTCAATCCCCAGTACCAGAAAAATAAATAAAATAAAATTAGCAGTGCAAAGAAAGGCTTTATGGCGTCTGTCTAATGTAGGTCTTTAACTTGCGCATATGTCAACTATGTAGATATTCACTTGAAGGTGACATTCTACAAACCACCCCACGCTAGAGCCACCACTAAGTTTGATGGACTCACAACGGAAATTCTCTCCTCCCCAAGCCAGAGGGAGCCGGCGCTCACCTTGACACCTTTCGTGTCCTCTTCATCGAAGGAGCCGATATCAAAGGCGTCCGCGGCATTGACCTCTCCCCGGGGAGGGATGAGGGGTGGCGGGTACTGAAAGAGGCAAGGAAGCATCTTCCCTTATCAGCTGTGCGTTGTGGCCCCCTCCCCACCCAGCCGTCCGTGACAGGAGCTGAGTGGCGTCACTGAGTGACGCCCTGAGCAGCATTTCGCGAGGCTGGGCAAGCCACACGTGCACACAAGGGTCAGCACTGAGCAGCCCCAAGGGAACAGCCTAGGCTCAGGGGACAAAAAGGACCTTCAAGTCTTAAAGAATCTTCGACTGTAATGAAGTCTCAAGACTGGCTGCCTGCTCAGCCTTCGGAAAGCAGGTGTCCTCAGGCAATGCGGTGTCCCTCGGGTCACCAGAGCCACGACCGCCACCACAAGGCCTGGAGAAGCACCAAGCTCCAACACCCGTAGGTGCCACCCAGGCAAGTGGTCATGCCTGGATTCCGTCTACAGGACCAGCCACTCAGGGTATCCTGTCCCCACAACGGCCCCTCCTCTGAAGCTTGCCTTCACGCAGAAACTGCCAATCACAATTTCTTAAAAATATATTTAATTTGTCAAAAAATATATTTAATTTGGGTTTTTCCTATATCAATGAGATATAGTGACGCTTAAAATAAGAAAAGGGCCTGAGCCAGGCCTGAGGGGTGCAGCTGTGCCCAGCATGGAGGAGGCCCCGAGTTCCATCCCCAGCACCACAAAAAAAGTTTTTAAAAGAATAATAAAGGGAATTGTGCTGATACAGAATCAGGCTAATTCTATGTGGTCCTGGGCTAATTTTCTTGAATACTTTTATAGAGGTCTGTGTAAAAAATATGGTCACATTAAGATAAGAATTCAAGCAGATGGGCAAAAACCAAAATGTCTTAATTACATGGACATTTGAATTAGCTACATAATGCTCTATTTTACCTTTAGTTAATTTACAGAGGAGATATTTTCAGAATTTATACCAGTCACCTCAGTATCTGGGGACCCAGAGCCCTCTGGACACCCAGGTCAGCACATGCCCAAGACCCTGATGTAGAATCACAGGTCTTTACCTAGAACCCGTCCACCTCTTCCTGGATACTCTGTCACCTCTGGGTGACATAATCTCTAAGATAACATAAATAGTTGCTATACTATGTTGTTTAGGTGATAACTAACGGAAAAAAATCTGTACATGTCCCATACAGATGTAGTTTTTTCTTGTCTTGCGCCTGTGGATGGTTGTCTGTGGGACGCGGGGCCTGAGGACAGGCAGGGCCGCCCCAAAGAGCAACATGAAGAGGAAGGAGCTGTTCCCAAAGGGGTCGGCCAAGGGCGACACTCAAGTGGACACAGGAAGCCAGGTGGGAACCAGGTCCAGGAAGGGAGGCGGAGAGCAGGTGGAGAGGGGCCGGCACCGGGGCCCTGGGCGGGAGTACCTTCCGCAGGTAGGCATGCTGCCAGTCGATGCCCTGGAAGAAGTCGTGTTCTTTCACCTCCTGGGCACTGGGGAAGAGAGGGTCCTAAAGGTGGTGAGTACGCACTGGACATGGGAGGAACTCTGCAAAGAGTGTCCTGCTCAGAACACACGGGGAGGTGGACCACAGCTCCACACGGCCGTCCACACGACCGTCCACACGACCGTCCACACGGCCGTCCACACGACCGTCCACACGACACTCCCACCGACACCCACATGCCGCTCACACGCCATGCAGCACAGGTGTGTGTGGGTAAAACCTTAAAGGCGGAAGAAGACACGCGCATTCCTCGTCCCTGTAAAGGATAATTCTGAAGTCGTGAGAACTTGGCTTAAATACCAATTAGACTGGAGACCTACACATTTGAGAAATGTATGGCAAATGTCCGCTAGTCCTGATAGGTGACAGGAAAATGATAATCTGAAGCACTGAATGTTGACTTAGATGCAAACAAGAAACCTAGTAGCATGGTGAGTGCCGAGCCCGTTTATAAGCTGCAGAGACAAACTTCTTGAAGGTCACGGTCAAGACCGATCCCCACCCCTACCAGCAATCTCTCTGTCTATCTGAGTGGCAGAGCCCGGGGCTGGTCCTTAGCCACCCGCCAAGGGCCCAGCCAGGACCTGCGTGCTTTTGGTGACTTCACGTGACACCCAAGTCCTGGCCGCAAAGGGCCTCATGTCCAAGTGCCTGCTCAGCAGCCCCGTGCAGACTGTGCACCAGGCCTGAGGCTGCTCTGCCGCCACCCAGGCCACACTCCCCTCCCGGACCTGCTCGGCTGCCCCTCTCTCCAGGCCTCCACGGCGCCCCTGCAGGCTGCAGCTGCTGGCCACAGGCCCATATATTCTGGAATAAGCTCATCCTGCTCCAAACCTTCCAGCTGCTTCCCCAAGAACTTAGGGTAAAATTCAGTGCCACGCCACAGTGACACGGGGGCCCAGGGGACCTGGCTACGGCCACCTCTCGGATCCATTCCCTACCTGTCTCCTTCCTGCACCCTCAGCTGCTCTGACCCAGCCTTCCTGGCTCCTGAACCACAGCCTGTCTGAGGCCCTCCCTCCAAAGCCTTCCTTCTAGAAAGTTCTCCCGTCGTTCTCAGAGGCTGGCGCCCATCTGCCCACTGCCTTGCTGTGTCATTCCTGGTCTTTCACAGCCTTTGCCCTCTCAGCTGCCTGTTTGCTGACCGCTGTCCCCACACTACATAAGTGCCGAGTCCAGCTGGGCACTGCCCCACCCTGGCAGGGTGGAGAGGCTGGCACTCGGCGAGGGCTGAGGGGTCACTGAGTGGAGCGGGGTCCAGGTCACAGGGGCTCTGGGTACATCCACCAGAAGCCCTCAGCTTTCTGCTGCTCTGCTGCGGTTGGTGCCCCTGGCACTAGTCCTAGACACAGGCTAGACAAGCAGCTTGGCTCCTCACACCTGCGAGCAACTGCGGACCCCACAGAGGTGGCCTCTGGTCCAGCTTTGCTCCTTTCCAACAGGCGCCAAAGTGACAGCAGAGCACAGAGATGCAGATGCACCCCAGAGATGGCAGCCAGGGCCATCAGCAGGCAAGCGAGGGAGTGGACAGAGAGCTGGGACTGGGCAGAGAGGCTGAGCTGGGGTCCTGGGGACAGGGCTGTGTGCTGCCCTCCAGGCTTGCCACAGAGTGTGACTGTGTGAGGGACAGGACTGGAACGCTGCCCGGGGCCGTGATGTTGACACAGGCAGCCGCCTGCACACCAAAGCTCCTTCCCCACACCCCCAGCACCAGCGGCGAGGTGTTCATCCGAGCAGGAGGGAAAACCTCTGTTACGGTTTGGATGTGAGGTGCCCCCCAAGAGCTCACCTGTGAGGCAACACAGAAGGTTCAGAGGAGAAATGGCTGGGTTACAAAGGTCTTAGTCCAGTCAGTGAATTAGCCCCTTGAAGGGATTAACTGAGTGGAGACTGAATGTGGGTGGGATGTGGCTGCAGAAGGTGGGTCCCTGGGGGCACAGCCTTGGGGTATAAATTTTATATCTGAGGAGTGGAGTCTCTCTCTGCTTCTTGCTGATATGAGCCACTTCCCTCTGCCACACTCTTCCACCATGATGTTCAGCCTCACCTTGAGCCTCAAGGAATGGAGCCTGCTGTCTGTGGATTGAGACCTTGGAAACCGTGAGCTTCCAAGTAAACTTTCCTCCTCTACAATTGTTCTGGTTGGGTCTTTTATAGTCACAGCAGTGAAAAAGCTGAGTAAGACAACCTCTGAAAGATTCTACAGTCAAGAAACTAAGCCTGCTACTGATTTTTCAAAATAAATCAATAAAAGGGTTGGAAATCTAAATGATCAGAAAGTATAAGGAAGAGTCGAAGCAAAGATATCAATAATATACAAGATCAGGAGCGTAGAAGTCCCAGCATCCAGCTAATGGACTTCTGAGAGAAATGGAGGAGAGGAAATGTTACATAAATTAAACAAGACTCTCCCCTACTCTGGACAGCACAAGTCTTGGAGAGAAGAAAGCACCTGGCATCAGGAACTACGGAGGTTCCATGACCACATGGACTATTCACTTGTACACAATAAAGCCGAGTCTTAAGTTCTAGGGGAGCTGCTAGTAACTGACTGTTCTACGTCCAGCCTACATATTAGTCATGTCTGTGGACAGGAGGAAGACAGTCTAGGTAAGAACCCAGAGACCCGGCTTCTCATAGCCCCTCTCTAAAAGTTCCTTGGGAACATGCTTCAGCTGAAAGAGAGGGACCCAGAAAAGAGGAGGCGAGGGATCAAGTAAATGCTGATTCAGACCAGGAGCACAGAGCAGGGCGGCGCTGGCCTCAATGATGCCAATCAGCTGAAATTGCATGGTGCTCCCTTGAGCTGGCAGATTGTGTGCCATGAAGAAAACTGGGAAAAGGAAAAGGGCTGTGATATTATCTCCTCACATACACATGCCGTGTTACATAAATAAAATTTCGAGTCTATTACCAGACTGAGTAGAAGCTATGTGATGAACGACATTTATGTTGCCTTGTGTTGTAAATACTATTTCATTTGCAACTTTTGAAGTCAACCTATGCAAAGTGCAAAGATTATGATCCATTGTGATCAAAGAATAGGGAGAAAATAGTAACAACTTAATATGGCAAAAATAAAAAAAGAACATGACAAACTAGTGACAGAGAAGCAATTGATGACCAAAGAGAATGTCAAAGCCTCACTGTATACAGTAGGGACTCAAGAGATGCTGTTTACAGCTGATGGGAAAAGGCACCATTGGCTAAATCTGTAGTTTAAAGCTACACAGGTTAGCAAAAGAAGAGTCCAAAATAGCACCTGGATTCTCCAGAGAGGTGAGGAGAGGGGGCAGTGACCAGGGCTTCGATCTTCCAGCAGGAATGGACCCCCCCCCAGTGGAATTGATAAATAAGGAAATGTGCATATAAGCATATTATTTAGTTACGGTGCAAATAAAATACAGACAGTATTCAGGAATAAAGAGCACATACATGCTACCCTGAAAACACAAACACACACACGCAGAAGCAACACACTGTCCTTTCATGAAAAGCCAGCCCGGGTGTGGGCACAAATCAGGGATCGTCTGTGGTACACTTCTCTACAGGCTTTTTCCCTGGTCTGTTTTAGGGTGCTTTGGGCGGGGAGAGGACTGCCAGTGTGAAAGAGACAGCAGTTACTCAGGGATGTGTGGGAGAAAACGGGGGAGCCGATCACAGCGCCTCACTGTGAGATCGAGGCACAGTCACCCACCCAGGGACCGTGGACTGAGAAATGCCAGAGTTCATCCCGTCCTCTACCAGGTCGGTTTCACAGTTAAAAAGCTGGCAAATTCGCAGTCACAGAACACACAGAACAGCGCGCACACATTCTCTCCCCTCCGTGTGGAGACAGAAGACCTGAGCCTACCCGCCTCCATGACAGCCCAGCCGCTGGCTCACTTCCCGCTGCAGCAGGCCCTCCAGGAGGGACTTCAGTTCAGGGGAGAAGGTGTCTGGAAGTTCCACGTTCTGGGAAAGAGAGCAAGAGTTCAAACCCGGTGCCTGGAAAGAGCGCCCTCACACCAGAGGCCCCGCAGGTCGGAACAGGATGGAGAACTGGGTCTCAGGAGGGGCAGCTCAAGAGAGCAGGGGCCAGCCAGCAGGCGGCGGAGCCAGGACTCAGAGGCCCTGCTGCCCCTCCTGCCCCTCTCTTTATGTGACTTCCTTGGTTTTGTTCTTGACTTTCTGACGCTGCCTGTTTGTGAATCTTGATTCTTGCCTCAGTATCTGTTTCCTTTCATTTTCCTTTTAGACATTCTTCTGGGAATGGTATCACTGTTTATTTCATAAAAGCAAAGTTCTGTGATTTTTTTCATATTTCATATAATACTTTAAACTGTTTTACAGTATTTGTCCATATTCTATATCACTTTTATTTTTAATGGAATGATGTCTGAAAGCCCTAATGCAGGTGAGAACACAGCCTGCAATCCCATCACCATGGTGAGCGTCATCCAGTCTATCTCATGCCAACCATGGCGAATGCAGCTGGTCTATCTCATGCCAACCATAGTGAATGCAGCTGGTCTATCTCATGCTAACCATGGTGAGCGTCATCTGGTCTATCTCATGCCAACCATGGTGAATGCAGCTGGTCTATCTCATGCTTACCATGGTGAGGGTCATCCGGTCTATTTCGTGCTTATCTTTGGTTTTATGTTGTCTGAAAGGGCTGTGACTGTGGAGATAAAGAACATTCTATCAAAATACGACACCAGGTAACAGCACATAGATTAACTAACATTTGGGTAAAAGTATTATGTTCATTCAAAAAACTGCAGAAATGCAAAAATCATGAGTGTCATTTCCAGAAAACAAAACATGGTGGCCAAACCCATTATGTCCCGAAGGAGCAGGATGCCTGCCCCGCTTCACCTGCCTGGGCCTCTCTGCAGCCCTGTGTGGCACTGAAGGGTGCATTTTCAGGGGCAGAACGAGCCACCAGTAGGTAGTTGTGAAAATGAAAGTCACCTGTGTGCATGTGTCACTTCAGTGCGCGAGATGGCCGTGAGTTCCGTGCAAATTTTTCAGCTAATTGCATACTGGTCCTAAAACCTCCTGAGGAACAGAAGTCCAACAGCATGATCTGGAACCCAGTGACGGGAAGTGGTCCATCCCTCCCCTGATGACGGCCGTGGACCCTCCTGCACCCCCAGGGGCTGGCAGCTCTGGGTGCTCCTGTTCCACCCCTGCAGAGACCCAGACCTCAGTCAGAGACACCAGGTCCAGCTGTGACTCACTGCTGGGAGCCGGACACACGCCTGCAGCACTCAGTCCTGTAGAAACTGCTCCTGGGACCCCACAGGAGGCAGAAGGGACAACTGAAGCAAGATCCCCACAAGCAGCCACGGGGGTGGAGGAGGGCAGCTGGCCCCCAAGACGAGACCCTTGGCACAGACGAGCGAGCGACACTTGGGAATCTGCGTGGGGCAGGTTCTTCTCACTCCGCCATGTGTCCAGGACTCTGGAGAAGCCAGCGTTGGAAGGGAAGCTTATCTCTGCGTGACGCTTCTGAACACACCAGCTGCAACAGCAGAGCCCGGCTGCTTCTTTGAAAATTAAAGGAGGGGCGACTAAAGTCCCTGTGGCGACACCCGCTGGCAGAGCGATTTGCCCTGTCCATCATCTGTGAGGCACACAGGACACGGTCTGCGCAAGGCCCCTCAGTGTCCGCTTCATGCAAAGGATCAGAACGCGGAGCATGTAAGTCGAGGGGCTTCTGAAGAAGAAGGGAAATTCCTCTCCCCTCATGCCGCCACCCCACCAGAGCTCGGAAGTCACGCGGTGACACTAAAGTCACACAGTGAACCACCTCCTGGAGAGGTGAGCACGTGACAGACGTCTCCTGCCTGGACACTCTGATTTCCGCTTTGTGTGACGGAGGGCGTTGTGACACCTGTCATTGCTGGTCACACAATCAAATGCACAGTGACGTCCCCCACTTAGGAGCACTCGTTTGAAAAAAAGAATCAAAACAAGGCAGAGTGGCAGGGGCAGGCATGCTTGGTATAGAGTGTGATGGGAAATAGTCATCTCACCTTGTTTCCACAGAGAAAAAGGTGCAACTGCTGAATTAAAAAGCAATCAGACATAAAAACAAAATACCACCTCTTACTTAGAAGGTATTGTTGTTTTAAAAAAATCATATTCCATTATTCTCTTTTGTAGAAATCCATAAAAATATCTACATGTTGAGAGTTCCCCAAAAAGGGGATAAAAGTTTATCACATCTTCTGAAGAGGTCAGTCCCTGCTGGCTGCTGGCTGCTGCTACCCCAGTTCCTGAGCCTGTGAAAAGGGGTCAGGGCAGAGCTCTCCCGGCCTCAGCGGCTCTTGTTGCAAAGCCCAAGGACTCGCTCCTCCTCCTGCCACCCTCTGGCTCACAGCGGACTAACCACCCGAGGGCCCGAGGGCCCGGCCTGGCCTGGCCTTGCCGCAGGCAGGGGTTGGCCTCCCGGCCGCCCTGCTGTCTCTGCTCCCTGGCTGTGGCAGGCCCTCCACCCCGTGACTATGCTCTTGAACTTCCTCCCCAGCCTCCAGAACGGTGAGGAATGAATGACTCTCTCTACCAACCACCCTGGTCATGGCGTTCTGTTACAACAGCGCAAAGCGGATGAAGACAAGCCCTTGTCCCCGCCCGCACTTGACCCTCACGCCCTGCCTGCATCCTGACCTTGCAGAGAGGATCCTGCTGTGCTCCAACGCAGTCTCTGTGCTAAATTTAAAAGCCTTTCATGAGACCACAGGGAGGCTCGTAAGGGGACTGGAGTTAAAGTCGGCAGTGCCAGAAACACTGCCAGCACACGGGCCAGCGCGCCAGGTCCCATTTATAAATAGAGCGACTCCCGTCCGACTGGATGGGGAATCATCGGGGCTGCTTTCCAGCTATTCAACCCGCTGCCGGCTGGTGAGAAAGTCGGGCGTTCAAGCTGAAATCTCGATGCACATCTGTTTCCAATGCATTCTTGATTATTCTTTGTGAACAAAGCCAAAGATTGGGTTTCTATTTTAGAAAATGTTAGAGAAAACCTACGATAGTAATAATCTCCATTCTGAGTGGGGCACGTGGTGCTCCCGGATCCTGTGTGATCCCAGCTGCTCCGCGATGCAGGCGCTTTAAATAGGAGACTGTCATGGGCCTGTCCACAGCCCCCGACGTGGGGCCACATGCCACATGCTGGTGGCCTCGGGGCCATGCGGGACTGGATCCATGGGTGCGGGGGTCAACGGCAGCCCTCAGCGCAATGAGAGTGGATGAGCGGAACATGTCCCCATGCAAGTGGCTCCTGAGACGATAGATGTTGAGGAAGCACCGGGCACACTGGCTCCTGCCACTCACAGGCAGTGGTGGGTTCAAATGGAGACAAGGGGAAACTCACATCACAAATGGACTTTTGAAGACAGAAGAGATGGCACATGGGAACCCGGCTCTGTGGTGTGACGGACAGCGCACCAGACTTCCAGCCAAAACCTGCGGTGGCCATTCAGAAACGACTGCAGGTCACAGCAAACGTGCCCCTCGGCTCTGAGCCAGTACCAGACTCAGTACTTATGACCTTCCCTTTTTTCTGTACGTGGAACAAAGTAACCCCAGGCAACGCCCCCCTCTTCCCAGGCCACCACTCAGGCTCCCCAGGGTCTGACACCTCCAGAGATGGACGATCAACGGTGACGAGCACGAGATGGAGGCCAGTGCCACATCGATTCTTTTCCTTAACAGACATCTCGAATCCAGCTGAGGTGTCAGCTGGCGATCCCACAAGTCTGCAATGCGGACACATTTTCACACACAGGTGACCTTAGATATCTGACAACGTCATTGGAGACACACGTAGAGGCCATCATCCAAAAAGACGGCATGTGGACCGCCGCCGGCACACTGGCGTCCGGGATGCAGACCCTCCCAGGGCTCCGTGGCTCTCCGCCAGATCCCCTCTCCAAATGCCTGTGGTGCGCCTCTGAGGCACCGGGCAAAGTGGGGGGCACAGAGAGGTGTTGGGGAGAAGCCAGGGGCACCCCTGCCAATGCGAGAAGTGCTCACACAGGAAGTGAACGGGAAGAGACCACCGGGGACACGAGGTGAGGCTCGCGGCACAGACGTGGGAGGGAGGACGGGCTCGCTCTGGAGCAGCATTTCTCGATCTCAGCAGTTGGCATTTGGGCTGGAAGGCTCTGCAGGGAGGGGGACTGTGCTGGGCAGGTGTGTCTCCAGGTGTCTCCAGGAGTGTTCCAAGGTGCGTCTCCAGATGTGTCTCCAGGTATGTCTCCATGTGTGTGCAGGTGTGTCCAAGTGTGTCCAGGCATGTCTCCAGATGTGTCTCCAGGCACGCCCAGGCATGTCTCCAGGTATCTCCAGGCGTGTCCAGGCATGTATACAGACATGTCTCCAGGTGTGTCTCCAGGTATCTCCAGGTGCATCTCCAGGTTGGTTGGGGCTGCTCCTTGAGGTGCCAGGATGCAGAGGCGACAGGCTGCCCTCAGCCAGCACTCCAGAGTGCCCCCCAGGCCAGTGCTCTGCCCCTTAACCTCCTGCTCCGCTGTGCCCACTGCTGAGTCTGAGGAAGGACAGCTTCCAGGCTGCCTTCTCCACAGCTCGGAAAGACACTCCGATGCTCAGAGGCCTCACTCTGAGGTTCCCCGCACGTGGCTTCTGCCCTGGTTCACAGCTCAGGGGACCAAGGCCCCCATGCTCAGTCCTACCTCCTGAGGACTCATCTCGGGGTTTTGCTCCTGGAAGGCCTTCAGGAACCTGGGCTTATTCTGAGCCTCTGAGATTCCCAGCTGCTGGTTTTGGTGGCAATGTCACTGTCCTGGGCCGTGCTGGGCATGCGTCAGCTCTGACATCTCCACAAAGTACCCACAGCTGCACTGCGGCACTTGCTCGCCTCGCCTCTCCACACAGCAGCCAGACGGCCCCGCTAGAAGCCTGCCTGCCCGGCCACTCCTATACTCAAGGTCCTCCGGGTTGGGGACCTCGGGGACTAAGGCCACATCCCCAGCATGGCATCTGAGGCCGCCGGGTCCTAACCTGGTCTCACCCTGACAGGGACCCACTGCGCTGGGCACCCGTGGAGGACAGCGGCCTGTTCCTCCTTGTCCCCCACGTGGCACCTCTGCTCACTCCACCCCCTAACTGGGCTGCAATCCTGTCCATCCTGTAAGGCCCACTCGCACGCCACCTCCCACATGGCCTGACGTGACATGCTCCCGCGGTGGCCCTGCTCTCTCCCGAGGCCCCAAGCCTCCTGACATCCTCCTCCCCTCCCCCACTGCCCCAGGAACTGCGTCGTGTACATTAAGAACACAGAGCGCCGCGGTTTTCTGTGAAGGACTTTTGAACAGATAATAGCAAGAATGGCGAAATCTCAAATATCACTGGGGACACTCACCTCGCCCTATCCAGCCTTAACTGGACGGATTCTTTCTGTCTGGGGCTCACTGGTCACCAGACAGTGATGGGGAGCCACGAGTGAGGCAGGCCACCCCTCTGGGCAGCGGCTCAGTGCTTTCTGCACATTCCTGTAGGGATCCTGAACCCCCTGCCCTCTGCAGTCACAGGGCTGCAGAGCCCTGTAGTACCACGTCCTCCCGACAGGGGGCGCCACTCCTCTGGGCCCCTGACTGCCAGGCCTGCTCTTCCAGCCTTTCTGTGGAAGCCACGGTCCTCGCCTTTCACCGTTCTCCTCCTTCCCATCCCTGGGACCACCCTCAGATGTCCATCTGCTAAGACCCCCCGCAGGAGCCGCGCTCACACTGCTCCCATGCAGCAGGACCGAGGACCTCACAGGAGGCTGTCTCTTCCCCTGCGGCAAAGCCGAGTCCCGGCCAGTGGAATGGGACTCGCTTTATCAGCCACGACCACCCTGTTGACCACTCTGTGGCGTCATGCAGAGCTAATCATGCCGCCAGCCCTCGGGGGCTCGGGAAGATAGTGCAGACCTCCAGCAGCCCCTCCCCACCTGCACGCACGGGCATCTTCCCAGGTAGGACCACGGGAGCAAAGCCCCAAGCTCGGGGCCTCACAGGCGTCCCCGCTGACCCTGACTGTCAGCTGTCTTCTTCCACAGCCCATCTGTCACACACTGTCCCATCAGCCTCACACTCGGTCGGCATGGATTCTGTGTCTCCATCCCATCCCCAGCAGGGATCAAAACAAAGGCTGGCATGGCCACCACCTCCTGGACAGCTCCCCTGGGAGACGGGCTCTCCCCTGGGCAATGGCTTTCTCTGGTTTGCTCTGCATAAACTCTCTAATCAGGTCAGCTTGTCTGACAACAGCAATGAAGCCCAACCAGGCTCCGCAAACACAGTGATTCAATTACGGAACAACAGAGCCGACTGTCCAGGCAATAATACGATTGTCGTCCCCCGGGAACACGGCGAGCAGAGAACGCTGGGTTATCTCTCCCGAGGGGACAGCGGCCTGGGCTGCGGAAGGTGCAGTCCTGTCTCTTCAGAAAGTGCTGAACGGCGGGAGCTGCGGAGGTGCTCGGCTAGGCTGTGATGGCCACTGCCTGCCCACTGTGGCGCCATGTGTAAGGGACAGGCCGCAAGGGAGGATCTCGACTAGGAAACTGTGAAGTGCTTTCTGCATCTTTGTGAGTGAAGAATATAAAACATATTTTAAACTCTATTATAACTGAGCTCCAGGGCTGGGTGTGGCTGGTGAAGGGCACTTGCCCAGCTAGGATGATGCCCTGGGTTCAATCCCTAGGGTCACAAGAAAATAAAAGAAAATAGAACTCTCCAGTAAGGTTGTCTTTAAAGTCATGGAAACATCAACATCGCTGTTAGGTGTTCAACACAGGAACATCTTCCCTTTTGTAATCTTTTCCACTCTATCTTCTTTGGTGATTTGGAACACGAGCTGAATATAATATTAACTTTAAAAATTCAAAATGCGTTAAGCTCTCAAGAGAACCGTGAATGATTGATTTATGTGGAAAATAAATTTACCCCATCTTCTTTAATTACCTGTATTTCAATACAATACCTATTCCAGAACATGAATTGTCAATGGCAATATTTCAAAGCAGTCTTATTTTAGGTTTAAAGCTTGTGATGCCTACATGGCTTTTGACCCCTGAGCTCCCAGGAGGGCGGCACTCCAGCTTCCAGGCCTGGGAGCCCCACGTCATCTTCCAGAGTGAGATCACCGTGTGACTCTACACAACACCAGGGTCTCATTTCCAGATCCTGTGCATTTTCTTCCTGGAGTGCAAGGTATCGAACTCAGGGCCCTGGCACACCAGGCAGTCACTCCACTGAGCCGCGCCCTCTGCCCAGAACCTTCTGGATTTTGACCCGGGTACTGGCGGGAAGGTCGCACTCACCCTCTCAGGAGCTTGAAGAGCATGCAGCCCAGGGAGAACCAGTCGGCACTGCTGTCGTAGGCCGTCCCCTTCTGCAGCACCTCGGGAGCCATGTACCCATGGGTGCCCCTGGGGAGAGAGGGCGTGCGGTTATCAGAGCCCCTCAGGATCAGGCTCCTACGGTTCGCGGGAGATGCAGCGTGAACCAAGAGGGGGCCACTGTGCGCCCAGACCATGTCCACCTTCTCCACCTTCATCAGTGTGTGAATTCACAGAAAGGAGTTCACACAGCAGCTCAAGTGCAAGTGGAGCCCGGGGCCCGAGGAGTGAAATCTGGATCTCTGAGCTTCTCTCCTTCTGCCCTTCTAGAGCTCTGGGCAGAGGCGCAGGCCTGGGGGTGTCGCCGGGCGGGATGGAGGAGGGAAGGACCGGCAAGTCACCAGCCCCAGTGCCAGGGACATGGGGTGGAAGTGGGAGCACAGCCCCGAGTTCCTAGGTGGACCAGGCTCTAAAAGCTGCTGAAGGTCAAAGGAGTGGGGAGGAAGACCCAGGAGGAGGATCTGCAGGCAGCTGGGGAAACACCCTGGACCAGCCTCTCACCCCACCAGGAGCTGAGCATGCGCAGCTCCACCATGAGGAGCCCGGGGGGCTCCAGGGAACTTCCGAATGGGCCTCTGAAGAGCCGTTAGCGGCACAGCCCGCAGGCCCCTCATACTTCATTGATTTTCCTCATCAACAAAAGGGGTGATGAGATGGCACCCCTCTCTCCAGGGTGCCAAGAGGACTGCAGACATTACCAGGCCAAGAACAGCTCTGGCATAGAAGAACAATTCCGTGCCAGTCGGGAATCTGGCCTCCATTCTCATCAGATCTAATTACTTTAAATTCACTTATGCTCCCACGCAGTGAGGATCTGCTCAGAAAATCACTCTGGCCCATCAAGGGTCCTGGGTCATCCCTGGGTCCAGGTGCCCCTGTCTAAGAGGAGCCTTGTGAAAGAGTCCTATGAAGAAGTGATGGGGGCAGGGGGTCCCCGGGGACAGGTCCAGCCATCTGGAAAGGTCCAGTGCAGGACCACAGAGCCGTGTGGAGAGCGTGAGAGATCTCCACCAGGGCGTCCAAACCGTGTCCTGGGAAGGTTTCACTTGAGCATTGACTGGAAAGCCCTCTTGGTGACCTTTTAGCCCATAATTCTCAGGGTCAAATCACCATTCTGGAATGGAAAGACACCTCCCTGGATAAATAAGATGAGCTGACACCCCCTGCCCCACCGGGTGTGCACTAACTGACTGGGGTTCAACCTCCTGCCCCTGCCCGTTTCTGGTTCCCGCATGGCAGATACCAAGGCTGCCTGCTGCGTTCTGCTAGTGGCCTGGACTGCCGTTCATACTGGACAAGCACTTGAACTTGAATGCAGAAAGCGCTGTGAGAAGAGACAGCTGTGTGTTCCTAGATAAAATAAACTGGTCCTCAAAGCAGTCACCTGTTTGCTCCGATTTTTCACGGCTATTCCCATTAAATATAAGTTTGGAATAATCTTCGATTCTGCCATTAAAAAAGCTAAGTCTAAACTCTGATGAGGAAGCTCGACCACAGCGCTATTTTGTAGGTGGAGCAGCTACCAGATGAAGCCCACGGGCACAGCTGCAGCCCTGAGTGGACCTGAGAAACCGAGTTCTGGGTGGACCTCTGGCCAAGGCTCCTCCGCCCGGCACCAAGGAGATCTCTGGGAGCCGCAGAGCTCACCAGCCACAGTGAGCAGGGCCACAGCTTCAGACAGGAGCGGATTATGGTGCCAGCACTGCGGTGGGCAGACGGTGACCTTGTCCAAGTCACGTACTTCCCCTGGACCTCAACCAGCACACCGTGCAGGGTGGATAACAAAGCCCATGATTCGTGGGGTTTCCAGGACCATCCCGCATTCAAGGCCGAGCCGGTGGCACAGGGAACGCTGCTGGTCCCCCCACTTGCCACTTCCTGGACACGTTCCTTGGGCTGCAGTTTCCAGGACAGGGATCGGGTCTGTCCCCGCCACGTCACCAGGAGTGGGCACCCAGTGAGTGTGGAAGAGACGCTTGGGGGTCACTTAGTGGGCTGCTCCTCACAAGGACACAGGAGGCTAATGTCACCATCCTCTCCTTGCGGAAGAGAGAAACGAGGGTCACAAAATGTGACAGCTAGCCAGGCCTGTCAGCCCCGAGGCCTTCTCCCTGAGCCACAGGCTGCTCCTGTGTGTGACCAGGGAGCAGTGCTTCCTGCACTGGCCTTGGTACGCGGGGGCCTCCCGTCAGCAGCTCAACAGGGAAGCCCACCTCCTCAACCCACCCCTTTACGGATGCCGCTCTGGCCCCGTGTGCGCCAAGGTGGGCACAGCAGCCCACCCTTCCCGCTGATGTGAATGTCGGCAAAAAGCCCCTGGGGCTCTGTGAAGAAATAAATAACCTTGTGTCTGAAAGTTAATTCTTTTGGAAGATTAACTGTTATGAACTCTTGGATTCCTATTTAGTTATGACTACAGTAAATTGAAGAAATCAGCATACCAAATAGCTGTGGCATTAAAAATTCAAATGACTCTCTTCAAACTGTCTGATGAACTACCTGGGAGAAGCTCATGCAGCTGCGAGTTCTGGCCTAATAATTGCAGGTGCTAGCAAATGCTAATGGTTTTATCTCTGTACCCCAGATTCTGTGGGAGAAGGGAAATACGTGCACAGAAATGGGGCTGTTCACTGCCAGCGCCGGACCCGGGTTTTCAAGTGCAATTTTGATTTAATGTGGTCCTTCACAAAGGAGGACGATGACAACCTCTTCACTTCTGGTTACACAAAGAGAAGGGTCTGCAGTTTATTTTCTGCCCGGATGCACGAAATGAGTGGGCGGGAGCCTCCCCAACACCCTTCAACACGGACACAAATGTGTGCTCAAGAGGGACAATACGATGGAATTCTAAAGGATTCAGCGCTAAAAAATGAGTTAGAAAAAGCAAAAGTCATCTGCTCTACTGCAGACCGCACGCATTCAGGTCCCCACCCCAGATGCACTGATACCCAGAAGCTGGCGTGTGTTCCACATGGTTTCCCCAGAGCCCTGGGTGAGGCGGCCGGCAGGTCTGCCATGAAATCAGTGGGTTGCGGGAACCAGGCTGGCCAATGTGCACTGGCCAAGCCGGGTCACGCCAGGAGCCGCTCCGGGTCTGCTGAGGGGCGAGGCCTCAGGAGCCACCTGTATGGTCGCGGGGAAGAATGGCGCAGTATCTGGATCTTGCTGTGTGACTCGTATTAAAAGCTTGAACTGCAAGCAGACGATTAGCTTCTTTAATTTCAGAAGAAATCCTTATTTCTTTACAGAGGAAAACAAAAACAAAATAAACCCAACAAATCCTTTGCAAAAAGAAGGAAAGGAGATGGAAAGGGAGACTTGGCCTTGGTCCCCGCTTGGGAGAGCTCCGGGCAGCTGCACGCACCGCCCTCAGCACGTGGGCTCTTCCATTATCTCCTTATGACAAACAACTTAAAGGGATTTAGTACTACCTATACTCTATAGAGGAAGAGACCGAGGGTCAAAGAGGTCACTGCCTTCCTTAGGGACACACAGGCAGCATGAAGCCAACTCCTTTGCAAGGCCCGAGTCCTTCCAATTGACCGTGTATCCCCGAGAGGCTGTTTGTTACACTGTGGGCCCGTTCATACACCCCACAGTGACAGGAAGCCCACCCACTCTTATTTCTCTCCCCAAACCTGTAATATAGGATCCTCCCCTGACTCGCATGATCATATATTGAAAAGCAGGGCTGGTGAGGGCAGAGGGGAGCCAATGGCCAAGCCAGCGTCTGACAGAACCGCGAGTCACAGCAGAGCAAGGCCAGGGAGCAGCGGGGGTTGCGACTTACACACTTGCATGCGGCTTCTTTTTTGAAAAGTCACAGGCCAGACCAAGATCCGATATCCGTATGTGTCCGTGTTCATCCAAGAGGATATTTGCAGGCTGCAGAGAAACAGGGGATGAGTGTCAGGAGTCCCCACAGTGCTCCCGGCCGCAGGAACTTCTCCAAGCCCGCACGCCCTGCGTCTGGCCACTTTTACCATGCTTTATCCCTGATCACAAATTCCAGCTTTATATCATCACATCAGAGCAGGGCAGGACCCCAGGGCAACACTGTTCACCTTGGGCAGGAAGTGGCAGGGAGAGAGCGGGAGGGTTCTGCTCCCTGGGAAACGACATGTGGCAGGGAACCCCTGAAGGTCCCCACCCACTGGTCAGTAGCGCCCAGCAACCGTGGGGCAGCCAAGACAGGGCCTCCAGGCAACAGGGAGCCAGGCTGCTGGCCTCCTGGCTTACATGAGCCACAGGACTTCGGAAGATGAGTCCACATAGCACGGTCCAGAAAAGAATCCTGCCAGAGCACACGACACTGACCTAAGACATCCAACTGCTCCACGGTGCCACACTAATCCCCATAAATGTCATCTGTTTATTTGTAAACCATTAACCAAGGGCCCTACCAAATGACCAAATATGATTCTGCCTACAACTCTGAGAAATGTATCCATTAAGATTAGATTTGGCCAGCCTGATCACGGAAGACAAAGCTCCTTTCCCTAATATACATTGAATTACAGTCTTCTTAATAACATTTTTCTGCCGGAGATCAACTATTGTTTTGCTTGAAATAAAAACAATGGCATGCCATTATAAAATTGAAGCATGAACGATCATGAGTGACTTGAATTAAGTTTGAACAGAAATTAAATAATACCCCTGCCTACTAAATAGCTTAGAAAACAAAAATACAGCATAAAGATGATTAGGAACTGGTTATAGATTTAAATTAAAATGTATGATAATGGCACCTCGTGGGCCTGCGGCATGTATTTCATTCTGTGAAACTCACATAAAGACAACGTCATGAGCCAACCAATGTCTAATTATTTCTAATTCAATAAAATACGTTTTCTTCTTTATGCTCACGAACACCAAGGGGATAATTCTTGAACCTTGAAGGGAGCTTTGAAATTCACAGTGTTTTGTGAGAAACATAATGTGCTCGAAAACAAAACCCAGATTTCGATTTCGATTTGTAGAAGGCAACCCTCAAGGCCAATCAGCACCTCAGCTCCTTAGGGAGAGGCAGGGGACGTGGATACTGCAGCTGGCCACCATGGGCCCTCAGGAAGGGACCTGGGACGAGAGGCAAACCCTCTCTCCTGCATCTTCTCCTCCGCTGGCCAGGGGATGCCCAACAATTTCCATCTCATTATTACCCACACATTTAGACGTTTGCATGAGCACGGCTATGACCTGCCACGGTCCCTCTGATCTCCACCCATCTTCAGGCTCGTGGCCATTACACCTGGATGAGCGTCACCTGGATGTCAGGAGCAACCTCCTGACTCCTGGATCCACGCAGAACCCAGGACCACACCCACGTACAGAGTGAGAGCACTGAGGATCAGCTGACCTCATCATTTTTAATGCCGAGGCTGAGAACAGCCATCCCAGGGGGTGACGGACGTCAGGGATCTAAAACCCTATTGAGGATTTTGAGGGCAAGCTCAAAACAAGGCAGTATGGGGAGGCTGGCCTCGGGGAGACACTGAAGGCGGAACCACGAGCCACCCTTACCAGCGGGTGCTGCTCAAGGAGCCAGGATCTGCCATTCGGCTTTGAGCAACTCCAGCTCTGACAGGGCTGGGGCCAAACCAGCTGCATAGTGAACTGCGATTAGCTGAAATATAATTAATTACAAAATGGGCAATTCCAATAAAACCACCTACCTTACTTTTTATTACTAATTGCTATATATATACAGCAATTAGCAAATATTATATACATAATATGCATATATAATATATAGATAATATATAATTATGTATATATAATATAAAACTATGTATATAATATATGTATATATGTGTGTGTATATTATATGTGTGTGTGTGTATGTTGGTACTGTGGATTGAACTCAGGGGCACCTAACCACTGAGCCACATCCCCAGCCCTATTTTGTATTTTATTTAGAGACAGGGTCTCACTGAGTTGCTTAGGGCCTCGCTTTTGCTGAGGCTGGCTTTGAACTCGCCATCCTCCTGCCTCAGCCTCCTGAGCCGCTGGGATTACAGGCTTGTGCCACCGCGCCCAGCTAATTGCTTTATATTCTTGACTTGGTGTCCACGCTGCACAGGGCACTGTAGCAGGCACTGAGGTTACCATGACAACGGGGCTGGCCTGGGGTTCCAGCCCTGCAGAGGCTGGTCTGGGAGGGACTGATATCACATAGAGATGGGGCTGGGAAGGAAGGGGCCTGCCCAGGGGCCCCTACCCCGCCCTCACCTTCAGGTCCCTGTAGACGACGGACCGGCTGTGCATGTGCTCCAGCCCCAGGATGATTTCTGTGGCGTAGAACCGCATCTCCCTCTCAGAAAACACCCCATGCTGGGAGAGGTGATAGTGCAGGTCGCCCCCTGGAACCAGATTCAGAAGCTCATTCACAGCACATTGTTAAAGCACAACAAAATCACTGTCATCCTAACCAGTCTCGGCCCAGCAGAGAGGGGCCAGCGCTTGGTCCACACACCTACCTTAGATATCAGCAGACTGGATAAAGTTTCACAGAAAACTCAAGATAACAGGAGACCGAGAAGGCAGGGCGGGGCTTCCTCAGGCTGGGAGCTCAGCTCCCAGTTACGCCATCAAGAGGGACCAGCTAACCTGCCTCGATCCCCTGAAATCCAGTAACTGAATCGACCTACGTACAGATCCAAAGATGGCTCCTTGACCATCTGCTTCGAGAGGTTGTTTGTTTGTTTGTTTTTGTACTGGGGATTGAACCCAGGGTGCTCTACCTCTGAGCTATGTTTCATTTTGAGGCAGGGTCTTGCTAAGATGCTGAGGCTGGCCTCCAACTTGTGATCCTCGAGCCTCAGCCTCTTGAGTCACTGGGATGACAGGTGGGCACCACCTCACCCAGCCTGGAGAGAGATGTGATCAAACAAATACAGTAACATTTTTACAGGGCAAAATTCAGGTGGCGGGGATTTGAGTGTTCCTAGAGATATTCTCCAACTCTGTTGCATGTTTGAAGTTTTTCTTAATGCCATGTTGGGAAAAGGAAATACTCATGCGGCCTCCTGTTAAAGGGACATAATGTCCCCAATAGTAAGGGGTGTTTTTATAAACCACAGGGAAAAGCCTCTAGGCATTTATAAAAGCTAACGTGTGTCCAGCTTTTCCCTTTTTACAAAGACCTTCCTCCCCACACATGCACGGCTGCTCAGCCGCCACCAGATCAAATTATAAAGGACCCCCACTGTCCCAAGGCCCCGAGCCCTGCAGGCAGTGAGTCGGCCCCAGCCCCTGGCAGACACAGGCAGTTCTTCTGTCTGTCACTGTCCATTGACCCTCATGTCCACAGGGTCATGTGGGATATGGGTCACAGTGTCTGGTGTCTTTGGTTGACTATTCTATCTGTGAAATTCCTTGGTGTTTTTGGATAGATCTGATTTTCAACCAAACACTCAGAATATATATAGTAAAACCAGCTGGACGTTGTGGTGCACACCTGTCATTCCAGTGGCTTCGGAGGCTGAGGCAGGAGGATCACGAGTTCAAGGCCAGCCTCAGCAACTTAGCAAGGCCCTAAGCAACTTCGGGAGGCCCTGTCTCTAAATAAAATCTGAATAGGGCTGTGAATGTGGCTTGCTGGTTAAGTGCCCCTGAGTTCAATCCCTGGTACCAAAAAAAAAAAAAGAATATAGTAAAACTTCAAGTAAACTTCAGAGCAGAAACAGGTATCTGGATATTTGAATGGCAGCCTTCTCATCTCTGCTCTTGTTACTAAAACCACTTTGCATATACACCAGGCCGTCTATTTCCTTTCTAGTCTTAGAAAGTAGCTTTTCCAGCTAAATGGCCTTTGGCGTTCTCGGGATCCGGAGCGCTAAGATACAGGAGGCAGGCAGCGTGGTGTGAACTCAACGCCGGCCCCAGTCGGTCCTCCAGAGCTGGTGTCTATGCACACACCCGTCTTGGGCCTGTGTTCTTGTGAGGTCTTTCATTTCTAAGACTCGAGGGCCCGGAACTGAGCTCATTAGACCCCCAGACCAGCTGCATTCCAGAAAGTCAAATTTCACCGCCAGTATTTCATGAGAATATTTTCTAGAAAATCCCACTTCCTGGGGAGAGACTGGCAGGCCCAGAGGGAGATCACGATCACAATCCACAGTGTAAAATAGATTTTAGCTGAAAACCAAGGGGTGGAGATGTGTCCAGAGCTCCATGGGGGACCTGGCCGCCAGCTGCCTGGTCCAGCAGCGCAGCCTGAGTCTGGGCAGTGGCTCTGCGGGCGGGCCTCCAGGACTCACCGTTCATGAGGTCCAGGATGAAGCAGAGCTTGTCCGGGGTGTGGAAGGCGTAGGTCATGCACACGATGAAAGGGCAGTCCTGGGTGAGAAGACAGGCTGGTGAGAACAGCTCGGGGCATGACCACCGCTGGACCCCACCCTGTGCAGCCCCAGAGGAGAGGTCTGCGCAGGACGAGGAGAGACACGGGCGAATCCCTCCCCAGGTGGACCTGGAGCTTCCCTCGCCCCCAGTCCACTGTGACCACACTGATCACACCCTCTTCAAAGTCCAGAGTCTGCAGAAAATCATTTGCCCCGCCAGCCATTGTGCTGGCCAGTGTTTAGGTTCTGGTTATTCAGGCGTCCACGTCTACCTCCGCTTCTGGCGTTGGATGAAGTAAGTGTTCATCCAACACTTTTATTTAGAGAAGGAATGGCATCTGTGCTGCTGATTAGAAGCACTGGGAATCAAATAGGATTAAGTGAGCTTCTCAATGTGGAGAAATACACCGTGGTCAGGGACTGAATCGCTCAACTGGAAACAGATTCAACTGTCCCCTAATTAATCTGCGGATTCCAGGCAAACTTGGTGAAAAGCAACACTGACAAGCTGATTCCAAAATTTGTGGAAATATAAACAGTCAAGAAAAGTTCATAGATGCTTGAAGAAGAGCCAGGCTGGGAAGTCACAGTGCAAAAGTCAAGACGCAACAGAATTCAGACAGGGTGGCGCTGGCCCAAGGACACGGAGGCCAGGAGAACAGAGCAGAGTCCTCAAGTGGACCCACACATAGATGGTCACTTGGGTCCTGATAAAGGCCACTCAAAAGGGCAGGGCAAAGGATGGGTTTTTCAGGCGGTGGCTTTGGAGCAGCTGAACATCTGTGCAAGCTCTGTGTACCCACCCCTACCTCACACCACACACTACACCTCCCGGCGATGTTGGTCTAAATGGGAAAGATCAAGCAAGAAGCTTCTTTAAGAAAACACAGAGTATCTGCATGATCCTAGGGTACAAATTTCTTAAACAGGCCACAAAAAAACCCCACAACAATAAAAATATCAATAAACAGCACTGTCATAAAACTAGGAGCTTCTGTGTGTTAGAATACACCATGAGGAAAGAGTCAAGCCACAGAATGGGAGAAGACATTGGTTAATCTGCACACGCACCAAAGACCCATGTCTAGAACTTATAAAGAGCTCTTAGAAATCAATAGAGAGAAAGACAAACAATTCAAAAGAAAAATGGCAAAATATTAATTGATTAACTAATTAGGCACTTCACATCAGAAGGTACCAAATGACTCCCAAGCCTCTGCACAGACACTGACCCTCAGATCTATCCAAGGTAGTTCAAATTAAAACCATATGCTATATAAAACCATATGCCATATAACCCACAGGAATGGCTAAACATAAAGAGTGAGCCTGTCCAGTGTTGGAAAGATACGGAGCGAGTGGAACTTCCACACCCAGCTGCCGGAAGTGTAGAATACAAAGTCTGCTTCAGCCAGCCCCTGGGCGGTATTTACCAAGACTGAGCATCCCCTCCAAGCGCCCTGACCGAGTGATTCCTCTCCAAGGTGGACACCTGGAGCAATCTGCACTTAGATGCACCAAGACACCTGCCCAAGAATGTTCATAGCAGCGCTATTCAGATATCCAAACCAGGAAATGCCTCAGTGTCTATCAAGGCAGAATACGCCAGATGCTATGGAACAAGGGTCGCAGACATTTTCTGCAGACGGCTAAACAGTAAATAATTGAGGCCTGGCCGGGTACACGCAGTCTCTGTCGTCTATTCTTCTTTGCTTATTTTCCTCATAATCTTTTTAAATTGTATGAACCATTTGTAGTTCATGGGCTGTGCAGATAAGGCCCCCGAGCTAGGTTCAGGCCCCAGGGCCACACTAGGCTCAGTGTCCCTGCCATCCAGCCAACAGAATAGCTTGTTACACAGACACATCCCACATTCCACACTGAGGGAGAGAACCGCACTCAGAGGGACACCTTTTTTTTTTTTTTTTTGAAGTTCCAACAGCGTCAGCAGTGCTGGAGATCCGGAGGGCCATGAGCTGGGACCCGGGGTCAGAACCTGGCAGAGCGGTGAGGAGGTGTCGGGAACACTGGTGACCTCTCTTGTCCTGCACGCTGCGGACCCACTCGCGTTTCCCTGGGAAAGCCACCAGCGCTCTGCTCCATCCATCCAGATTCTTGACATACAGTGTGTAACCACCACTGAAGCAATTTGAATTTTAAAATGGCAGAGACTATTTATATCCACTTTCTTAACAGACAGAGCGAATTATTAAATTCCACAGGAAATGTTCAAGTTCCCACAGAATAATCTGTGCACAGAATTTGCACGGGGAAGACCTCTACGTGAGGGCATTTAGGTGATTCTGAGTTGACACATTCCTGTGTACGAAAGACTCATGCACTTGAACTCGATTTCCATGAATGTTCCAGAGAAAATTACTCCAGGGTGAACTGGGAAGCTCATTTTGTGTTGGCCCAGTTTCCCTTAGAGTGCTGTTGAGAGGGTGTTGGTCTTCTGATTTCAAGATTTATTCCACCCTGGGTAGAGCTGTACCTCTGCATGAAGCCCCGGGGACCTTTCTGTGGCCTGTCCTAGGAGGAGCCCACCTCTGCTCCTCCAGCCCTTCCCCTTCTCCCTCAGGGGTCGCATTTCCTGCTTGAAGGCACTCCCCACAACTGTGGCTCCTGCTCTAACAATTCGACTGCAGAGCAGAGAAGTGGGTGGACCTAGAGCTTGGTAAAGCCAAGGTCTTCCCGCTCTAGCTGGGAACTGCACCCATGTCACCAGGGAGACACGTGGGCTTTCAGGGGGAAATTCTGAATCTGGTGGCATATGGTCCCTCCAATGCAGGCCCTGAGACAAGGCCAGAAGGTCAAAGTCTCCTGAAGATGTGACTAAGATGGGGTGTGAACTGTAGGGTTAGAATCAGAGTCTCCTGGACTAGGATGGAGTCTTTTTAAAAAACACCTGGTATGACACCGTTATTTTAAAGACAAGGAAGCCAGGGCCCCTAAAAGGCAAATGACTTGCCTGAGGTCACAAAGACACTTGGCAGCCAGCCAGGGTGCAAGCCCCTCTCCAGCCCTCTCCACAGTTCCCCTCTGCTCCAGCCTCAGGAGGAAGCTTCCAGAGCAGCAGCAGCAGACGCCTTGACCAGCTGCCCAAACCCCCTCAACCAGCCCTCAGCCTGGACCCGCCCAGGCCTGGCCAAACTCTAACAGCTACCCAGGAGCACATCCTCCGGCCGCCCCTGCCCCTCACAGTGCCTCCTGGGGACCGAAGGCGCCACCCTCACCTGTCATTCCTTCCAAGCCCTGGGGCCGTCGCCCACAACTCCCTCCCGATTATCTACCTTTCCAAGACACCTGAAAAGCATCACCTCCCCTCTGAAGCAGTTTAAGAGCAAAGGAAAAACCAAAAAAAAAAAAAAAAAAAAGACACAGTCAGGATTTGGGAGCCCCAGGCAGCAAGGCCAGGCCCTCTGGGGGTTCTGGGTGTGCAGGAGCGGGGCCTCCCGGGCGCCCACGTGGCTCCGTTGTGTGTCCTCTCACCTATGGGTGGCTTTGCGCTTTCCCTGGTTCTTGAACCCGTGCACGGCCCTCTCTCCCATGCAAGCAGGGGAGAAGCCAACTGGACACAGCCATTCCCCCTGCCTGGCTAGTGGGCGGAGGTCGGGAGCGCTCACTTGGACACAGGGAGCAGAGGGGGACCAAACACATGTGCAAAAGGCAGGTGCCAATGCAGCCC
>CM053407.1:110660080-110787168 GCA_028644305.1 Xerus rutilus
GGCACTGACACCCTCTCTGAGCAGAAGAGACCCAGGTGGGGAGGAGCTAAACTGTTCGCCAAGGCCACCCAGCGGGCAGGCAGCGGAGTCCCAGGCCACACCCGGGTGGTCTGATGTGGAGCGGGAGCTCTCAACCCCTGTGGCGCACGGCCACCGCGAACCAGGACAGCCCACCCCGGTCATCACAGTGTAGGAAGCTGTTCTGTCTGAACCCCGCGGGCAGCTGAGAAGCCGGCAGGGAATGACCACCAACCTCAATTGATAGGAGGGACCTGGTCACATATTACAGCCGCTAGGGTAGGAGAGCCGGGCCTGCGCACCCCTGAGCTCAGGCTCCGCGGAGGGAGATGCTGGGGGCGGCCGGGCGGCCTGCCCTGTGCCCTGCAGCAAGGACGAGGCACGGCTGCACCAGACCCCAGGAGGGGAGAGGAAACCACGCCAGGAACGCCGCAGACCCACAGCGGGACCCGGAGGAGCGCGCCATCCTGGGGCTGGGCGCTTGTCTTCCACGAGGGGCTCGGAAAGCACGTGAGACGGGCCATCCCAAGCCAGCCTTAAAAGACGCAAGGCGCCGCCAAGCCGGGAAGGAGACGGTCCTCCAGGTGGGGACAGGCCAGAGAAGTGGCTAACACGACAGTGGCCTGGAGGGCCCAGAAGAGTTGGCTGTCAGGACTGGCCAGAGTGGACAGGCGGAGAGAGGCGGGGGAAAGGCGGGTAACGAGAAGGCAGCCACGGGGAGCCAAGTCAAGTGCCCGGATGAGCAGCTGGGACCTTTGTCCTCAGGAAGTGGGGACACAGGAAAGTGGAAAGGCAAGGTCCCAAATGCATGCCTCAAGATACCTCAACAGAATTTTCTATGAACTGGGGTCAAAAAGCATCCAGAAATTAAAGATGAATTTATTAAATGATGAATAAAACCAACAGATGGAGGAAAAACTGTAAACGTCAGTGTCCACAGGCCGTATTGGTTTAGAGACTGGTCCTTGAGCCCCAGGGTGGGCCATATGGAATGAAGGACACACAGCTGGGGTTTGGACCCCCCTCCACATCACCTGATGAGCCTGGTCCAGCCTGTGCCCAGCTGGAAGAGGGGGGAGAAGAGCTGGGCAGGAGCCAGCAAAGAGAAACACCTGACAGTCTTCACCACCAAGGTGGCAGAGACGCCTCAGAAATAACCACCAGGAGACTGCCCGCCCTTCCAGCCCAGCAAAGGTCATCTGCTAAAGGAGGTCCCCTGCCTTGCCAAGGTGGTTCAGTAGGTGCGGAAATGCAGGGTTGAAGCTTTCAGGAACATAAGAAGGAAAAAAAATTTTTTTGACAGATAAAGTGTGATATTTATTCAGATAAAACTCCTCATGGTTCAGATAAGAACGTATCTTTAGGTTTAGCTTACATTTTTTTACATGATGGCAAATAGTCATCATAATTTCATCACTCTTCCCGAAAATACATTGATATAATTTTTAAAAGTGGAAACTGGGATACTTTCACATAAATGTCAAAAACCTAAAAAGAAAAGACTTTTTCCTCCAATTTTCAAATTTGCACAAAGATCACTAGTATCAGCCCTAATTATGCTACAATTTTCACTGGATCATTTAAAATGATTTTTAAAAGCAAAAATTAATAGCATTAATAATTATGGCATATGTCATTTCTTAGATATATTTTAATTTAAAATATTTCCTAATTTCTATTTTAATTTCTTCTTTGACCTATAATTATTTGGAGGTATATTAATTTCCAGACAGTGAAGGATTTCCTACTTAACTCTGTTATTCAACTTGAGCTTTCATCTATTGTGATCAGAAAAGAAACTGAGCAATTTCAATCTTGAAATTTGTAGACAGTTCCTTTAGGGACCAGGATATAATCTATTTTGATAAATGTTCCACATGTAGTTCAAAGAAGGAGAATTCTATGTTTGCTGGGTGTGGCATTCATATATGTCAATTAAGTAAAGATATTCTATGTCCTTATCAGTTATTTTGTCTGCTCTTAGTAAGCACAAAGTGTACTAATATCTTCCATTAGAGCTGTAGGTTTATCTTGTTTTTATCTAGTTTCGCATTATTTACTTAGAACTTATGTTCTTTGCAACATACTGATTTAAGACTGTGATACTTGTTGGGTTGAACCCTTCACCACTAAGAAACCCCTCTCTCCGTCTTAAAGGAGCATTACTGTGTAGCTTGTCTAACAAAAGTGTGGTCACACCAATTTCTTCCTTCTGTTATAAGTATCTTTCTTATAAATGGGATATGATAGGGTTTTGCTTCTTTTTCTAGTCTGAAAATCTCAAGTCTTTTACTTGGAGATTCTGGTCCATTTACGTTAAATGTAATCAGCTTTATGGCTGTGATCTTACTCTGCTTTGTTTTCAGTTTAACCCATTTTATGTCCCCCTTGTATTCCTTATTACGTTTTTTTGATTAATCATTTCATTCCATTTTTTCTCTTTTAACTTGTTTGACGTCCGCCCTTTGTTTTTGTAGCAGTTACCTCAGAGGTTACCATGCACACCCCTGACTGGGTTCAGTGCGTGCGGACCCTCACTCTGACAACTCCCCCACAGTCTTAGAACCTTATGATACTTTAACTTCACGCACCCTCTCCTGCCTTTTGTGTGACAGTCATTTTGGTGACGTGTACGTTTTAACTCTAGAAACGATGAGCCACTGTTCTGCACAGTCAGCGCATTCACCTGTAAGGCCTGGTCAGCCTTGCGTGCTCACTGGGCTTCCCTCCAGCACCACCCAGGATGGCCCTCCTTCTGCCTCAAGTACCTCTCTTCGGGGTCCTTGGTAATGCAGGTCCACCACTGACCCATCCCCTCAGGTTTTGTCTGTCTGACCATATTTTTATTTCACTTTCACTTTTAAAGGAAATTTCTGCTGGGTATAGAATTCCAGGTTGACCACTGTGGTGTCTTTGATTTTTTTTTTTTAAACAGAAAATCATTTCTCTTCACACATTTTGGCCCATTAGCCCAGATGTCGCACACCTGTAAAAATTTCAAGTATATAATATATAATGTTATTAAAATAAAATAAAATATGATTAGAACATAAGAACTAATACAATATATATGTGAGCTCTAGATTATGATTTCCAACCTACTTGATTTAATGCATCTGTGTCAATTTTGTTGAAATATTTACAAAACTCACAACTTGAGATTTAAAAGGAATGTGACTTCCTTGCCCCAGGCCTGGGCTGCTTTTTTTTTTTAATGGACACAATACACAATATCTTTCTTTCTGTATTTTTATGTGGTGCTGAGAATCGAACCCAGGCAAGGCAAGCACTCTACCACCGAGCCACAACCCCAGTTTGCTTGGGCTGCTTTTAAGATTTTCTCTGCATAAATGTTCATGGCCTTAAACTGGTGTCTAAAGATATCTCTCCTTTGTTTTGATTCTGCTTAGAGTTTTCTTAAGTTTTTTTTTTTTTTAAACTGTAAGCAGCTGGTTTTCATCCGTTAGTAAAACCATCAGCATTATCTTATACTTAGTGTTACTGGTATCTTTCTTCCTGTATACGACACTGTATATGACAGGATTTGGTTTCTTTATCCAGTCTGAAAAGCGTGCCTTTCACTTGGGGTGTTTGGGCCACGCGTCAGGTGTGAGCAGGTTCACAGCTGTGGCCTCACTCTTCACACGCTGCTTCTGCTCTATGCTCCTCTTCTTTCTGGAACTCCAATTCTACCTGAGCAGGCCTTTGAAACAGGCCCCACGTGGCTTCAATATTTTGATCTCTTTCTTCCTTCGGTTAACGTTCTCTCTGTGCTTGGCTCCGAGGTTGCCCACCGATCTGCCTTCCCGCGTAGGGATCATCCCTTGTAACCTACCTGCTACTGACCCACCATCAAGTTCTAACTTCAACACTGGACTTTCTGTTCTAGAAGGGCTATTTGATTCTTCATAATAAATTCAAATGATGCTGAAATTATACAACCCTTCATCTACACTGCCCATCTTCTTCTCTGTTTTCTGGAACATCTTATTCATAGGTATTCTGAAGTACCTGTCAATTGACTTCAACCCCCCACTCATCTGGGGGTCTGCTTCTCCTACCCTGTATGAGTCCGGTGGTCTTTCCTCTTAGGGTGTCTAGTAATTTTTCCTGTGTCCTTAGTACTGTACTGTCTGTATATATAATTATCTTACATCTGCACAAAAAGACAGAGGGTCCCCTTGTACTCTTGTATGAGTGGGGGAGGGGCTCATCAGCCACCATACGGCTGAGCTGGGTTGGATCTGGGTTACCGTTTCTGTAAAGCCCTTCCTCAGGCATGGCCCATCATGGGCCTCAGAGGCGGATTTTTGTCTCCTCAGCACTAGATTCAGCTTTGCCCTGAAGAAGTTCCCAGCTCAGCTCCTCGGCCTCCGGTCTTAGGGGGAGATGCAGCCCCGGTGTGGGGCCCTCCAATCTCACACGGTTGTCAGTCCAGCCCAGAGACCTCTCCTGGCCTGCCTCCCAGAAGCAACCTCCTGCCACCAGCCAGGCCTGAGTGCTCATCTGTCCAGTGCACCCCAAATCAAGAGCTGCCCAAGGACAAAGCAGCTGCAGAGCCTCTTCTTCTAGGTCCTCCTGGCATGCCTGCCCTGTGTTCAGACCCCTCCCCTCAGCAGGCGTGATGTCCTGAGCTCTGTAAGGCTAAGTGCCTTTTCAGTGTGCCTTCCAGAAACTTCTGCCTTCTCCCCTCAGCCCGCTGCAACCTCACATGTGACCCAGCATTTGTGGGGAAACCGGCTGTGTGTTTGAGGGCCCCATCCCAAATCCCACCAAGTCCCACCAAGTCCCTGGTTTGTTACTCCAGTAGGGCCAAAAAGCCTTTGCTAGTTTCTCTTTCAAACCCAGCAGCAATCCTGTGCCTCAGCTCAGGGCTCCAAAATCAGCTCCTCCAAACACTCCAGCGGCTGATAGCCGGACGCGTCTAGAGGATCCTGCTCCTCGGCTATTCTAGGAACAGGATCTTCAGGACACGCCCGGCTCTGCCCTGGCGTCCTCCACAGCTCTAATAGGTCACGTGTTTCACTGCTAATAACCTTTACTGAACTGCTAAATGTGTGTGAGATATTTGGTCATATCAATACTTCCAAAGTACAGTTGAAATATGCTCTTGAGATAAAAGCATCGGGAAGACAATCACTTCTTACCTCTTCATAAAACTTCACCTGAGGTACAGCTTCGTTAATTTCATTCAAACAAAAATCTTTAAATAGCAAGAAACCTAAAGGAAAAGAATAAAAATATTCAGGGTGGGCAATAAATTGAAATTTTACCCCAGAGGGTGTCTTCAAACTATTGAGCTTATATCTCAACCTCTTCCTCCCCTACCTTAAAAAAAAATTAAAAGATAAAAAAAAATTAAAAATTAAAAAGCAAGGATTTCAAGAGGCTAATGGCACCTGGAGGGGTGTGCTCCAGGTGAGCCCTGCACGTCTGGCTACCTGCCTCAGGGCCTCCCCTGCTCACACCCCGCCCACCTTCTGAGGATGCACCATCCTCAGACCAGGGAGGACACCGCTGGACCTCTGGTCACGGGGAGCAGGGAAGGAGGCAGGTGAGGGGAGCAGGAAGTGCAGGTGAGAGTCACCGTCACTGTGGAGCTGAGAAGTGACACTCAGGGAAGCAGGACAAAGTCCCTTAGCAGACAGAGGCCAGTGGCCTCACCCGAGCCTCCTCCTACTGCTCACACCCTGCCTCCACCCACCCCATGAACACCTGGGCCGAAGTAGGTCCCTGTCCCGCCTTCTTCTCTGCCCCTTCAGGAGCCACACCTCACCTCCAGAGGATCAGGACCACGCGCAGGAACCCGGCCCTCCTCCGGCTGGAGGACCACTGCTCAGACTTCAGGACACACCCAAGAGCCACCTCTGCTCTGAAATCTGCTCCACAAGCCACATGCCACCTGCCACACACTGTGCACATGAGGTCAGCAGGTGTTTGCTGAGTGGATATTTGTTTCCACGACTCTTCCCACGTGCATCTGCTGAAGATCCGCCACTCTCCAGTCCCCTCTCTAAACAAGGCCCCCGTCCCCTGCCAACCGAGCGCCCAGCCTCGCGCCCACACCTCCAGCCTCAGCGAATGAACACACCTGAAGGGGACAAGCCAGCCCAGGCGAAGGAGAGACTAGAAACCTCCAGAGAGTGGAGGGGAGAGAGGATGGCTAACAGACACAGAAGCCGCGGGGACCAAAGACTCAGCAAGTCTAGGATGTGGGAAGGAGGTGGATGAAGGTCCTTCCCCAGGTGAGACAGAGAGGAAGCGGCTGGGATGATTCCATTATCCCTGGCTGGTCCTCACACTGGCGTTCCTGCCCATCACCTGCCCTCTTAGTTGCAGGATTGGGAGCTTTGAAGGGGGCGAGTGTCTGTGCACTGGGACCAGAAGGACAGGGTCGGGTGTGCCCAGCTCAGTGGGCAGGTCAGGCTTCTGAGGGTCAGGACAGCGCAGGCCCCGGGTGCACCGCCAGGCTCATCTCTGCAGAGCCCGCAGCGCCTGGGTGGGGGAGGGACACCAGGCTCGGAGGGACACCAGGCTCAAAGGGACACCAGGTTTGGAGCTGACCCAGTAGCGGTTGATCTTAAATAAGAGTGATGGTTGTCTTTTCATTTCCATTCATTTCCAAGTCATTTCTAATGTCCCTCGTCATTTCTTCTTCGACTCCCGGGTCATTCTGAAGTGGGCTGTTAATTTCCAAATATGTGGGTGTCCTCCGGTGTCATTCAGGTAGCGATTACCGCCTCGCCCGGTGTGGGCAGGACACAGTATGGTTTCTGTGCATTTGAATTTACTGAAATTTGACCTGGACCCCCAATTGGTTTATCTAGGTGAGTGTCCCTTGGCACATTAAAAAAATGGTGTCTTCTGCTCTTGAAGCCTGCAGCGCGTCCTTAAGGAATAAAAGGATAACGAGCAAAGCCCGCTCTGCTCCACGGCTCGCCACCTGACTGGTATTTACCCCACTCCAGCAAAGACGTGCTGGCCGTCCCCACGTGTCACTGTGGGTTTCTTCAGCCTTCTTCCTTGGTCCCAGTTTTTGTTTTCTGTACCTTTTCTTCTATTTTTGGAAAGCTAACATGAGAATTTGGACTTGGGTATCTTGATCATATCAGTGTGTGGGGCCGGGGCTGTGCCTCAGGGGTGGAGCCCCTGCCTGGCCTGTGTGAGGCCCGGGTTCAATCCCAGCACCACATGAAAATAAATAAATGAAATGAAGGTCTTGTGTCCATCTACAACTAAAAAACAAAACAAAACAATATTTTTTAAAAATATGGGTTTTTTCAAGACATTTAAATGACAAAAAAAAAAGCACCCCCTGGACCTCTGGCATTGCCTGCTCTTGGGATGGACTGGCCACAGCTGCGGTGCCCACTGGAGCCTCTCCAAGCTGACATGAAGCTGACTCCCTCTTGCTGCTTCTCCTTGTCACACTTGGTGACTAGCACTTGTGACAGGCTAAAAGTGACCACAAGCCTCCTCCGCTTCCCTAGACTACCTCCCAGGACAAAGGAGGAATCGAATGGAAACAGGAAGGAAGCGGGAAGGAAGGGGGACAGGGGTGTTGGCAGGAGGGGGAGGAAGCTGAGCAGAAAAGAAAGGCCACCAGGGAAGGAGGGAGCCGACTGCATGACCCTTCACAGTCCACCTGCTCCAGGCCTCCCTCTGGGCCAGCTGCTCGAGGGGAGCTGTTAGAATGAAGCAGGAGAAGACAGCTGTCTTGCCCCTGGATGGATCCCAGAGCACATGTTCCAGGCTGAAAGCAAGCCTTCCCCAGCCTTAAATCAACCACAGCATCACCTAGAGCAGTGCAAACACCAGGGAGCAAAGGGCACAGGAAGGCAAGGCTCCCTCCCTTGCCTCCTCCCTCCCTCCCTCCCTCTTGTCTGTCTTCTTTTTTCAGTACGGAGATTAGACTCAGGGCCAACTTTACCACTGAGTTACATCCCCAGCCCTTTTTTATAAAAATTTATTTTGTAAGACTCTGTCTCAAAACACAAAAAGAAAATACTTTGCTTAACAAGATTAGTCCTCCTTGCAATTTCTCCACATTTTCTTTGTTTTGTTTACTGTGGAGCTGGGGATTGAACCTGGGGCCCTGCGCATGCTAAGGGCTCACTTCACCACTGAGCCACATTAACAGCCCTGATTTCTCCACATTTTAAAGAATAAAAATAGGAACTCAACACCTGTCTACCAAATAATTATGGAATGCATTTACCTTGTCTGTTTGAGGCATTGCAAATTTCCTGAAAGCTGAATATTCATTTCCTGAATACTCATTAACTTTTTAGTGTAGACAATATCCAGGAAAGGCAAACCATTCCAATTCCCCACTGCAGTATTTCACACAAATTAGTACCCAGAATTACAGTGCTTTTTATAAAATACTAATGAGTTAAGACCTTTTGAAAACATTAAATATACATACATGGTTTCAGTGAAATAATTTGAAATTTGACCTCCAAAAATTAAAAAGGGGGAAAGAGAAATATGAAACACTTTGAAGGAAATAGCACTTCTCATTTTTGCCAAAGAGGTTAAAACACTGGGAAGGAGAATCAACTACATAACTTCTAAAATACCCTACTAGTATTGACTGATTCTACAAAAGATTTACTGAGTGTCTACTAAGAACCATGTGTCGTGCACTGAAGCAGCAGTGGGGAAGGCAGGTGGCATTTCCTGCCCTCGAGGTTTTAGGTCAGTGCAAGAAACACATAGCACACGTGATTGGTAAATAATACAGAGGAATTAAATACGATGCTAAGGTACATGATAAAAAAGATGCATTTCAGATAGAAAAGTCTATGAGAACTTTTCAAGCTGTAAAGTGAAAAAAAAAAAAAAGACAACACATGCCAGATTAGCAAAGGTTGGAATGTACAATCTCACACCTTCTGTTCAATGTTACACTTGCGGTTTAGCCAGTGCAATAAGGTGTGAAAATGAAATAAAGGTTATTCGCATTGGAAAGGAAGATTAAAATGGATTCTATTCATAGACTGCCTGGTTACCTACATAGCAAATCCTACATAGAATGAAACTCTTAGAATATGTATGTGTCAGCAATGCCACAAAATATAAGATCCTGAGATAAACTCAGTGAAATTCCTACACACTCACAGAAAACAATTTTAAAATGGGATTAGAAGTGCATCCATTTACCATAATATCGGAAAACACTCAAAACCTAGAAATAAACAAACAAGAGACATGTAAAATCAACTGTACTAAAAACTACAAAATATTACTGAGAGAAATTAAAAATCTAAATACATGAAAACATATACTCATTCATAAATCAGAAGACTCAGTACTGCTTGAATGTTAATCGTCTCCACATTGGTCTGCGGATTCAATGCCATTCCAATCATAATCCCAGGAGGATGTTTTAAAGACAGTAACGAGCTGATTCTGAAACTTATATGGAAATAGAGAAGCAACTGAGTACCTAAAGCATCCTGAGAGAGGAGAACAGAGGTCGATCAGTGACATGCACTGATTTCAAGCTTCGTCATACATCACAGGAATCAGCATGGTGTGGCACTGGCGTAAGACTAGATCAGCGGGACAGAACAGGGAGTCCAGAAACACACCCATATTTACACAGTCAATTCAAGCCTGACTGACAAACGATGCTGGAAAACCTGATATCCACGTCGGGCACTCCACACCTTGCAAAGAATTCAATTAAGAATGATTGTAGAACAAACTATAAAGGCAGACATTATAATATCTCAGACCATATATAGACTATCTTCACCAAAAATATTTATGCTCAAGGATTCTTAGGCAGGGTACAAACAGAAATTGTAAATTACACTTCATAACAATTTGGAACTTCTTGTCCAAAGACGCTGTGAAGAGAAGGGGCCAGCCCCAGCCTGGGAGGCAATCTCCCGGAACCTGCATCAGAAAATGGCCTTGTTTATATGCATTCAAACAAACAAAACTCCTGCAAGTGGATTTTTAAAAGACAAATGACCCGGTAAGAAATGGGCAGAGGCTGGGCACCTCGCAAGGAGAGACGGAGTGGGCGACCCAGGGAGAGCACCGTGGGGGTGGGCGTGCCCCTGCTCTACAGAACCTCCCAGCACCACCCTGGGGGCTCAAGACCGAGGGGCCCCACAGCCAGGGGGCGCAGCTCTGGGCTCCTGCCCTTCTCTCAATGGCAGTGGGGCTCAGTGCCACAGAGCGAGGGGCTGGACTCAGCTGGTGGTGAGAAGCGCAGGAGGCCCTGGCCACCAGCTGCTGTGGCCTGGCCTGTGATTAAAGCCAACAGAAGCTATGACCCAACGCAGGCAGAAGCGCTAAGGGCCAGGCCTCCAGGAGTGCAGGTTAGCCACCCGCCCCAGGTGAAGGACCCTGGAGGTGCCAGCTGGTGGCCCAGGGAGAGGGAAGGGCCGGTGAGTGAGCCTGCAGTGTGATCAGCAGCTGCACCCGTGCGGCCAGCTGCAGAAGCAGCGTTTCATCAGCCGCACTTAGTCACCGCGGTTACCCCGCACTGTGTGTGAGCAGCTACCTCTGCTTTCCTCTCTCGTCATACCATGCAGTGACATTCTGACGGTCACGCTGTGTGAGGGGTGGGGCTTTCCATCACAGCAGGTAGGTGTCCGGATGCCAAGGCAGATAGGAAAGACCCTTCAAGGTCCTGGCTTCCTCTTGTGGGCAAAGGGCTCAGGTGCTCTCAGGTGTAGGAAGCATCATATGCTGTTAGGTAGAAAGCTGACCTTGTCTTAGTCTTTCTTTGGAGGCTAATTATGGTGTAAAGAGATGCAGGGGAGTGCCAAGTTGACTCAGTAGACTTGGAATGGTCAGTTTTACGTGCCAGCTTGGAAGGTGCTGGGGATGAGATTAGCATTTGAATCGGTAAACTTTAAGTAAGCCAATCGCTTAGGTGGGTGGGCTGCATCCAATCAGTTGAAGGCCTGAAGAGAACAAAAAATTCCAGCCTCCCCTGCAGAGAGGCCTCCCCAGCAGACATCTTCAGATGCCATCTGCACCCTTGATCTCCTGGCCTCCAGCCTGCTGGCCTCGCTGTGAATTCAGACTGCCAGTCTCCATGATCACATGAGCCAGTTCCTTCTATTTAATCTACACACAAACACACACACACACACACACACACACACACACACACACACACACACAATGCTGGTGACTCTAACGCAGCTTTTGAACATGCTGAGAATACACACTCATCACGTGGGAAAATAGTCAGAAGCTTCTTACAAAGTTAAACACACACAACACAGAACTCAGTAATTCCTGAATTAGGTATTGATCTGGAAACATGTCTCCAGAAGGCCTTGCGCATGAGTCTTCATAGCATCTTATTCTTAATGTATTTGAAATGATCCAAATTCTACCAATAGGAAAAGAAACAAAGTGTGGTATGTTCACAAAATGGAAAACTATTCAGCAATAAGATAAATTACTGCTACGTCCAGAAGCTCGAGCACACTAGTCAGGGTTCTCCGGAGAACCAGGCCATGGCAGACACGCGCAGGAGGAGATGTCGCAGGAATCCGCCCATGCCATCCTGCAGCCTGAGAACCGAGCCGTCCGCCGGTGGAGCAGCAGGGCCTCGGTGGGGCACAGTCCATGACTGAAGGGCTGAGAACCAGGACGGGCCTATGGTTACGGCCTGGGGTCCCGAGGCCCAAGAACCAGGAGTTGTGATGTCCGAGGACAGTGAGAGATGGATACCCGCTCAGGAGGGGGCTGCCCTTGCTCCACCTGTGCCACCCCTGGACCCACAGTGGACGGCACGGTGCCCACTCACAGTGGTGACCACAGTCTCTTCACTCAGGCCACTGATTCAGACGCTGATGTCTTCCGGACACGAGTCGGGGGCACACCCAGGTCAGTGCATCACCAGCTACCTGGGTATTGCTCAAACCCGTCACCCCAACACCTCAAATCAACCGTCACAGTAAATAGACACCAGACATTTTGCTGGGCAAATATGCCACACATAAAGGACAATACACTGCATGATTCCCGTGTACGAAATTCCAGAGCAGGAAAAGCTGTGGCTTAAAAAAATCAGGGAAGTGCTCGCCCTGAAAGCCACGAGCTGACCAGGACGAGGCAGGAGGGAACTCTCTGGGGTGAAGACGACCTGCCTTTCCAGAAAGGCGGGTCTCTCTGGCTAATGTATCATCACAGTTACACTGTGGGCGACACTGTGAGCCAATTTACCTTTAAAAAGAATGGGACAAATACAAACTCCAGCTGGAAGGTTTGAAGTGACCGGAGCCTGCACTTCTGAAGCCACTCCAGGGCGTCCGGGTCCACACACTGGAGCCCGCTTAGAGGACAGAGGACGAGGGGAGGGACCAGAAGGCTCACGGCAGCACCGGCTGGAGCTGGAGCATCTAGAGCGTCTATGTGAACGTGCTGCTGTAAGCTGGGCGGGCGGACGGACGGACGGACAGACACACAAACACACTCCCTTGCTCTCTCCACTGAAGGATGGAGAAGCAAGACTCACTCAAGGCAGTGGGTCCAGTGCCAGGCACTGGACATCGTCGTCCTCCACCCAGGGGAGCCAGGGACAGCACGGGCCCTAAACACCTGTGCCCCACAGAAGTCGCCCAAAGATTACAGGAGAGGACCCGCAGGCACGAGAGCCAGCCCGAAGGGCTCCAGGCAGCCCAAACTGGGACAACTGAGGAGCAAAGTAAAAGACAGAGGGCGGGCGTAGCACTGGGGCAGCACAGTCCCCGGCACGAGCAAGGCCCCAACCTGATCCCCAGGCCCCAACACAGTAACAATCATAAGAACAAGACAGATGCGAGCCACAGGTTCTAACTCATTCGTTAAATTAAGGGAGAGCTGTTTCTTACAGCCAAGCGACCACCAAGAACCGTAGAAGGGATGCAGTCCCACACCCGTGGGTGCAGAAAGGAGCCAGGGAAGGTTTGATGGGGAACAAAATATACTTATATGGCGTTAGAATTAGATCCTGCGGAAGGGGACGGTGTGCAGTCACACAGGAGAGCTCAACGCCCACTTGAAGGAAATGACCAGACCGTCGATCACAAACACGGGGACAGAGCCACACTGCACCACACCAAGAACAGCGCAGCACGTCACCCCACAAACGCTGGTCAAGAAGCCCAACAAGCCTGCAGGCAGGAGGACCAAGAGCAGACGTGATCCTAAGCCCAGAAACGGCAGGGACGATGGCATCGGGAGCCCTGGGTCACACAGCAGCGTCTCACCAGGGTGCATTTCCTGATTTTGAACACTGCTGTGGTCCTGAGGTCATCTAAGGCAACGAACGACCTTGTTCTTATGAAATAGACTTAGCTGGGCCCCGTGGCGCACGCCTGTCATCCCAGCAGCTCGGGAGGCTGAGGCAGGAGGATCGCGAGTTCAAAGCCAGCCTCAGCAACGGCGAGGAGCTAAGCAACTCAGTGACACCGTCTCTACATAAAACACAAAATAGGGCTGGGGATGTGGCTCAGTGGTCGAGTGCCCCTGAGTTCAATCCCAGGTACCAAAAAAAAAAAGAAAAGGAAGAAAGAAATACAGACTTAAATACATAATGGCCAAGAGGCGTGATGTCTCCAAAACACACAAGAGATTCAGAGAAAAAGTCAAGGGCTGCTCAGCTTCCCTGTAGGTTTGAAATTACATCAGAATACAAAGCTACAAGAATAAAAGGTAGAGTCATAAAAATAACTAATGGCTCAAATCTGTATAATTCTTGGGAAAAGAGTTACGCTAGCAAAAAATAACTGACCTCTGATTTTTTTAACAATTCAAGACTGTAGGTGATTAATAATAGATATGATTGCTGTCAACTTGGCTTTTCAGATATTTATTCCTTTTATAATTAGTAATTTCCTAAAAACCCCAAAAGTACAGAGTTTGACACTGGAAACAAACAAACAAACTTTTAACCCTGAACAAACACAATAGAATACTGATGCTAATGTAACTGGAGCGATGCACAGAAGATCTGCCACATTCAAACGCAATTCTGAGAAAGGGGGAAAGGTGCTTTAATGGAGCAAAGGAAGTCAGGCATTCTAAGAGTCTCTGTGTTTCCAACACCTTGAAGCTCATCCTCGGCACGGGCTCCATTTCAGGCCTGCAGCTGTCTGAGGCACTGTCCACTTCTCTGCAGCCCGTGGGTTGAGCCCCAGGGAGCACGCACACCAACTCTCGTGTGTCCAGAAATTCCCTCCACCTCCAGCACCTCACGACACACCTGTCCACAGGTGGAGACGCAGGACCACGGCACAGGCTGTGGCCCCTCCCGTCAGCAGCATCTCACAGCTGACCTTGCGCACAGACTCCCCACATGGACAATGGACAAAATGTATGTCAGGTTGCTCTAGGGGGAGTACTTGATTAATTTCCAGAATTTCAACTCTCAGATTCTATTTCTCTAAATACAATAAAGTTAATCAAATTATAAAGTCATGGAAGGGGCGGTAAGGGACACATAAGTGGAGCTGGTAATCACGGGGTAGACAGGGAAGAGGAGACGGACAGAGGCCAGCTGGCTAGGGAGGCCTGGGAGGCCACGGACGAGACCCAGACAGAACAGCAGGCGTCGAGAGCCAAACAGTGGTCCGAGGGCCAAAATTAAATTATCCAAAGAGCAGATGGTGGCTGTCCACCATGGTTATGCCGTATGGAAAATCAAAGAGGCCTCGTAATCAAATTATGTTAATGCAATTTTTATAAACTTTTGAAAGTTGGTCCAAAAGCATTAAAATTACAACATGAAAAAAATGAATGACTTAAAATACTGTCTTGAAATAGTAGAATCAACATTTTTTTTTAACTGAGAGATGATGGAATCAAAAGAACCCGACATTATAATTTCAGAAATCAACTAATTAAATATATTCATTGGTGTATTTTGTGCACATCACTATTAGTAAATTATTTCTCCATACTAGCAATGAAAAATGGGAAATTTAAATTTAAACAACAGTAAAATTTATAATAACACTCAAAATCACAACATTTAGGAAGAAATCTGACCAGATATGTGTGTGATTTGCTTGCTTACAAAATACTGGGTTGGGGCTGGAGCTCAGTGACAAGGAACTGGGCTCAGTCCTCAGCACCAAGGAAAAATAAATATATAAAATAAAGGTAAAAATATCCCCCAAATACTGATGAACAAAATCAAAAGAGCCAAATAAATGATGAGAAGACCATGTTCCCAGACCAAAAGACTCAATGTCCTCAAGGCATCGCTCCTCCCAGAGCCATCTGTGGACTTAGCAGGATCCCAGTCAGGAATCCAGTAGTGATTTTTGTCACACTCAGTGAACTGATTCTAAAATTTATATGAAGAAAAGCAAATAAATGAGGGGGAAAAAATCAACCTTTCCAAAAAAGACGATCAAAGTCAGAGGTTCACAGGGTGAACCCACAGTAATCCAAGCAGCGGGCTGTGGAGAAAGGAGGAACCCACAGAGCCAATCAGAAGAGATTCCAAAAAAGGTGCTCAGGCTCACTGCCGGCGGGCTCTTCACCAAGGTGCAGAGGGGATTCAAAGAGGGGAGAGTCTTTCCAGGAAGTGGTCCTGGAGCCATGGAGCATCCAGGTGTAAAAATAGTCAACCTCTACAGAAACTCAGAATAGACCAGAGGCTAAATGTACACCTTTAAACTGTAACCTTTGCAGAAAGAAAATGCACAGGAACCGGGCGCTGTGGCCCACGCCTGTCATCCCAGTAGCTCGGGAGGCTGAAGCAGGAGGATCCCAAGTTCAAAGCCAGCCTCAGCAATGGTGAGGCACTAAGCAACTCAGTGAGACCCTGTCTCTACATAAAACACAAAATAGGCCTGGGGATGTGGCTCAGTGGTCAAGTGCCCTGAGTTCAATCCCCGGTACCCTCCTCCCCCCAAAAAAGAAAACACACAGGAAAATCTTTCCAACCCTGGAGTGAGCAAAACCCACTAAGATCCCATGTGATCTACCAAAGAAAAAATTGACAGATTGAACTTCATTACACTTGAAATGTCTGCTTAAGAAAATGCAAAGACAAGCCATGCATTTGGAGAAAATATTTGCAAGGTATATGTCCAATAGAGGATTTGCATCCACAGTACATAAAGAACTCTCAAAATTCAAAAATAAGAACACAAATAAGCCACTCTAAAACTTGGTTTTAGGCAAAAGACTTGAACGCTTTCACCAAAGAAGGTATATAAAAGGTGTCCAGCATCAATAGTCGCTAGGAAAATGCACACTAAGACCACAGTGAGATGCCATCGTCCTTGGAAGAAAAGCAAATCAAACAGCAACATCATCTGGATGCTGCCCAGGCTACCGAGCACCTGGAAATCCCATCGACTGCTAGTGGGACGCGATCCTGCAGTCTCTTTGGGAAAGTCTCTTTAGAGGTGATGCATGTTTGCCCTTTGACCCAAGAATCCCAAACCCAGGTATTTACCCAGAGAAGTGACGATGCACACCCAGCAGTCACAGCGGTGCAGTGCACATGTTTGGCTTGGAGTCACTCATGCTCTCCCCCCACCCCACCCCCCACCTCTCCTGGAACCAAACCACCTTGGCTCACCCCACTGGGCAAGCCAGTGAGCAAGCTGGGTGCCCCAGTGAGGAAGCACTTCCTGCCTCACAGGAAGGAGTGAGCTGGGAAACCAGCAACTCCAGTCCCAGACACCTTAGGCGGGAAAAGAAACCATGTCAATGAAGCCACAATCAGACAGGCCCGCAGACAGCTGAAGGGAGTCAGGTGGGACCCAGGAGGGCACCTTGGGTCTGGGGAGGGGGCTGGGGTTGCACTGCTGCTGCCTTCAGAGCCCCTCCTCCACCCTTAGCAGGACAACCTGCCCTGCTCCACCCGTGGCTGAGGTGACCTGACCCAGGGACCCTCCCTCCCTGCAGGGGGTGTTAATGAGCCCCCTCCTGCCCACTGCGCTCCCCCTGGGCCTGTTCATCTGCTGTCACCTCTCGGCCACCCCACCCAGCCTCTCCTGGGCAGAGTCACGGGGAACAGGAAGGAGAGAGAGAAGGGAAGAGAGCGGGGACACAGGAAGCCGGGGACACAGAGAGGAGAACAGCCACGCTTCTGGGGACACCAGGATGCCAGCCACGGCCCCTGTCCCTCCCGGGGAAGTCCACGTTCCCCTTTTAAATAAACCCTCTCCATATGCTCGCCTGGGGGCTTCTCCACTGCCCAGGCTTCAGCATGTGGAGGAGCAGGACTCGTCCCCGGGACCAGCGGTGTCATCAAGAGGTGACACCCTGGAGAATTCCCTTTACCTGTCATCCCGGAAAAAGAGAAGCCAGAGGCTCGGGCCACAGGTGGATGGTGGCCAGGGACGGTGTCAAGGGACCTTGCGGGCACAAGCATGGCATGTGGGCATGAGGCACTGCCAGGCGCTGGTGTCACACACTTAGTGCCTGGGTCAAACCCAGGGCACGTGGAACGGGGAGTTGCCTTTGACGTACGTGACAGCTCAGTGAACCTCACCCTCCACCTGGGGAAGACAGTGGCAAGACAGAGAGGGAGACAAAACCCGGCACCATCATGGAGAAGGAACGAAGTTCCACAGAAGCTCCCAGTGGTGGCTGCGGGTGGACACGCGCCGTGACCCTGAGCCCTTAGACGCCACTAACTGCCTGCAGTGCTCGCAGGCCACCAGAAAAAAGCCTCGAGTGCCCACAGAGGCAGGATGGTCCACACGCAGGGCACGGGGACTGGGCCTGGGGATGAGACTCAGAAACACCTGCTGCGATGGGGACACAGCCGTCTGTAAAGGGAAATCCAAGGAATCTTCAGCGACAAAGAAAAGCAAACTCATGAAGAAACACAAAGAGGGGATGAGGTAAACCCAAAACTCCCGCCTTCCCCATCAGGGACTCGCCCTGTGTGTCCTCCCCGTCCCAACAGTGAGTAAATGCAGATCCAGTGTGCGTTCAATCGGGGACCTCGTCCTCTCCACACAGCCGCAGGTGCATTCTCACTGAGCTCACCCATCAGCTCCGACTAGCATGATTTCTAAACATGTTTAGTTGACACGTATTAATTGTACGTACGTACAAGAGCTTTCGCCGCTTGACTTAAAACTGTAGAGGAAGAGAGAGTTTTAAACGAGATGGCAGTTAGGAACGCTGTGGACGGGCAGCTGACCTTCTGAAACTCACGTGGCTCCTGCTGTCCGGGTTTAACTCAGCACACACGTGTTCTCCCAAAGCATCAATAAAACCTTCTTTGGTTAATTAATGGGTTCAGTCATTGAGATAGTGGAGAGATCTGGGGCCCTGATTATCGAGAGTCCAATAAGTAAGAGCACAATGGTGAGGCACGTGGCCAGGAGGTCACGCGTGCAGCGCAAGGACACGGGGCGAGAGGGTCCTCTCCGAGCCCTGCCATGGCTGGATGCTTTTCTGCCGTTCAGAACTACTTTATTGTGTGTTGGGAGAAAGGTCAAACTCCCTCATGAGGCCACCAGGTGGACACTGGACAGGACGTGGTTAGTGCTTTCATTCATCACAGTTGTGTGCACACTCGACTGTGAAAACAAACTGGGAGGGAAACAGATTTAAGGTGGCGAAACAGGAACGTCACTCCAACGTGCTCTCTGACTTAATCCTCCACGGCTTTGCCGAGAACCAGGACCAACACTGGCACAGGGGAGTCAGGGCCCAAGTGCGCAGCGCAGACCCCCTGGCCAGAGCAGAAGGGGCAGGCACAGCCCAGGAGGCTGGGATGTCCAGGAGCAGACAGGCAGGGCCAGCCACCGCACACTGTGTCTGCGCCCTCACAGCCCCGGAGCCCCGAGCTCAGGACGCCCACACTGTCCTGTCGGGCCTGCTGGATTTCAACGCAAGTTGATCGAAAACAAGAGAACCTCGTTCATGGCGTGATATCGCAAGTGTACACCCAGGGCTCTCCAGCAGTTGTAATCCCCCTGGGGACACACAGGCCACTCAGTAGCCTTGGCATTAGTGCCTACTTCACTTTGTAGGGAGAGGTGCTGACCCTCCACCAGCATGGCCTCTGGGCTCCCAGCCACTCGGCCAGTGCCCTCCTAAACCACCCTGCAGGCTGCTGCCAGAGCACCCACCTGGCTCTGCCCACCTTCCGCAGGAATGCACAGGCCCTGCCCCCACGAGCCACCTGGTCAGGTTCAAGCACAAGGAGCCCCATGCACCATGTCCTCGCACCAGTCCACACACCAAGTCCACCCGCTCAGTCCCCTCCTCGGGCTAAGGGGCGTGGTCCCTCATCTGTGTCCCCAGCAAGGGCTCCTCCCTGCAGGGAGGCTGCCACCCCTCCCCATCACTCCACCCTTGGCCCCGCCCCCCCATTGGGCCCTCGCCATTTGGCTCGCCCTGGCCACTGGTCAGGTAGGCAGGATGGGAGAGAGAAGGGGCGAGAGGGCAGGGACACAAAGCCCATCTGAGGCACAGGAAAGGGGCAGGGCGCTCCCACTTCTTTGGACACCAGCTTGGCCCCTTCCTCCTCCCGGGAGGAGTCTGTTCCTATTCTTTAAATAAAACGCGCTCTCTCCGCTGGCCTCCTCCTCCGGTGTTTAACCTCACACGTGGGGAACGGAACCAATGGGCGGTCTCAGAAGGCCTGCGCTCTGCTTCCCAGGGTCCACGCGGTGTCCACGCACCGTCCACACACCGTCCACGTGGCGTCCACGCACCCCCGCGCCCTATCACTGCTGGAGATCTTTCCAGGCCCTCACGAGTGCTCCCTGGTTCCCTCCGGTGGCCGAGTGTCAGCCCATCCTAGGGGGCACCTCAATGTGCAGACCCATCCCGTGATGGGCACTGGGTTGTTTCACGGTCTGCTTTTACAACATACAACCCTGTACATGTCATGTCTCGTGTGTTCAACAACTCCTACACGACCTCGAGTGGGACTCGGTGCCAAAGGTCCTGTGGACATCCTATTATTTGCACGGCCCTGAGCAAGGGGGCCCTGGTGCAGGGGACCTGTTTGCCCCCCGCCAGCGGTCGGTTGGCAGCCTGCTTTTACACCCACAGCCGTCTCAAAGCGTCTCCTTAAACTTTTGAATTTTTTTCTTGCCAGTTGAAACATTAAAAAAGGACTTCAGAGTAACTTTAACCTGTGCTCCTATTTTGAGTGAGGTTCAGATTCTCCTTCCCGTTGCAGCTCCAGCTCTTCCTCCTCAATGGCCCGCCACCTCCTCTACCACGGCTGCGGGTCTCCCGCTGGTAGGTGTCGCTGTTCCTGGAGCCCTTCCAGCTCCCCACCTCTCGGCCCTGAGCTGGAGAGACACCCTGGCCGTCGGGGGCGAGCTGCAGGGTCCTTCTCTGGCTCGCTGTCGTGCTCCTGGGGCTGATGGAAACCTCTAGCATTTTCTCTGCTGAGCACACCCAGACACTGGAATGGACACCCCGAGCATGTTCAGGAAGGGGCCCCTTTCCCAGTGCGGTGAGTGTCCCTGCCTACCGGCTTCCTGACATGCCCCTCCCTAGGCCACAGGCCACACTCTGCTCTTGTTGGTGTTTCCCGCTGACCCTGGCACGATGCTGGCGCTCACGCAGCTCACGTGGCCAGTGTGCTGAGGGGTGGGGCAGTGTGGCTGGTGGGACACCCCAGAGGGTTTCAGAAGAAGGAGGGTGCCGAGGTGGGTGGAGCGAACCCACGGGCAGCGAGTTTCAGTTCCTGCAGGGACAGCCCCAGGCAGGCCTGTCACGCGGTGGGGTGGCCGCTGCCCTGCGGGAGGCCTGGCCAGGCGCCCTTCTCCAGCATTTATCACAATACTTCACGTTCGCTGAAAGCTTCCAAGTGCCAAAAACCCTGCTGGGGAATAGTTTTTAATATAAGCGGGCAATTGTTCTGCAAAAAATAAAAACTGAGCTCCCGAACTGAGCAGAGCTGAGGCTTTTAGAGGAGGGGCCCTTCTCCTGAACAGCAGGCCCTGCGCAAAGTTGCAATTCAGTACTGTGACTCTGTACCCCTTCTCCCTCCCCAGGGCACTCTGCAACATGACACTCCTGTGTCCTGTGTCACCAAGCGTGTCCCCAGATGGCCTTTGCACCCTGTCCCCTTCCAGACCTAACCCAAAATAGGCAGTGTAGCCACCTGTATGCTAACTGTGCACCTTAACCGCCACCCGCCGGGGCCATTAGGCTGGGAGGGGCTGCTAGTCCATGCCCTGCCGCTCAGCCCAGCAAATAGGGAGGTTCACCTGTCACTCATCCCAGAAGACACCACAGTTCCTACGGCAGGAGGGCAGAGGATCCCTTGGGTGGACCAGCACATCTCACAGCTGTCGTCGCACCAAGAAAATAACCGTAGAGCCCACAAACGGACACTTGGCAATAAGTGCTACAAAAAAAGGGTTTTATGGCTGAAATCATTTCGCTCCTGTTATGGTTTGGATGTGCGGTGTCCCCCGAAAGCTCATGTGTGAGACGATGCAAGAAGGTTTCGAGAAGAAATGGCTGGGTGGTAGCCTCAACCTAGTCAGTGGCTCAACCCCTGATGGGATCAACTGGGCGGTGACTGGAGGCAGGTGGGTGCGGCTGGAGGAGGTGAGCGCTGTGTGGCTTTGGGGCATGGATTTCGTATCTGGAGAGTGGGGTCTCCATCTGCTCACTGATCACCCTGTGAGCTGCTTCCCTCCACCACACTCTCCCACCACGATGTCCTGCCTCATCTCGAGCCCTGAAGAATGGAGCCGGCTGTCCACGGATTGTGACCTCTGAAGCCATGAGTCCCTAAATAAACTTTTCCTCCTCTACAGTTGTGCTGGTCGAGTCTTTTAGTCACAGCAGCAAAAAATCTGACTAAAACAGTGTGTGTGCTGGTTTCTTAGCAGGGTTTCTCTGGTGGGAGGAGGTTACTGGGGCCTGGGGTTTGCTCCGTGGAGACCGGGCGACAGGTCACCCAAGAAGAGATCATTTGCCAGCAGAGGAGCCGCAGGCTGCAGCAAGCTGGTCACTCGGGCAGGGGCAGAGGTTGCTCCAGACAGGGGACAGGCACACACAGGGTGTGGGCCACAGGGCAGAGCAAGCGGGGCACACGTGTGCTCCCTCAAGGCCAGGGCCACACTCACCTGGTCCACGCATTTCATTACACCCAAGGTCCCCCTGCCTTGCACAGACCGGCTCTGTCTGTCCCTGCTGCCGTCCACGCTGCCTCTTTCCACCCTGGGCTCCAGGGGACACACCGTCTCTCTGGGCTGCTCAAAGAAATGTCCCCTGAACAACCACCCCGAGTAGGATCACAAGACAGGGGCACATCCTGTGGGCTCCACCTTCAGAATCTGGCATGTGAGGACTCCCACCCAGCCGCTCCCTGGTGCAAAAGCCAGCACCACCTCCCGGGGCTCTGATGCTTCCCCCTACACCCCTACCCACGCTTTCATAGCAGCCAGACTGACCCTCGACCCTTGACCTACACTGTACTGCCCCAGTGCTCACACTGTCCCAAGCTCTCACTCTCAGGGAGAGCCGTCCTCAGAGGGCTCAGGGCCTCTCCTGCCTCCGCCCACCCAGCTCCCCACACTGTGCCCTGCTGATGGCTCCCGCTGGACACGGCACCCAGCAAACACATGGAGCTGGCTACTCATCTCCCACCCCCCGCCAGGTCTCTGATCTCTTGTCCTTTCACCTACCGCAAACTGGGCACCCCAGCCCCGCCTCTCCAGGCTGTGCTGTTCTCCAAACTGGAGCCCCAGTGGTGGTCTCACCCCATCACCACCACCCAGCACGCACTTTAGTTCCCTGAGGCTTTCCAGGTGCTGAGGGGAAGGCGTGGCCGAGCTACAGTCCAAAAGGCGGAATGCGTGGAAATAAGTTTCCAACCAAGTCCAGCGATCGCCTTAGATCACATCTCCACATTCCCCAGTCTGGGCTTTGACTGGAAGCGGAAAGACCAAGACAAATCAAGAATAAAGCATCAAACCTTCACAAAAGGTATTTGCAAAAGAGTCACAGTCGCGGGTATTTTAAGACACCTTGAACTGCTGCCTGGAACATCATAACTCATGGAAGACCCTCAAATTCCTCAAAGGACCAGTCACCTTCCACGGGCAATTTAAAAAGCTCATGGATAACTTCCCCAGCAGAGCCTCGTGGCTGCTCCACATTCTCCAGCAGTAGAGATTTGCTAATATTGCTAGAACATATGAATTTTTTCTTAAAATATGTGCCCCTGGCAGGGCAAAGCGACAAAGTCCTGTGCGGTGGCAAAGGCCAGCTGATTTGCAAACTCATCTCTTCACTGAAGAGCTGATCCTCACATTTGCCTTGGGGTTTAAATTCACACCTTAGAAAAATGACCAGCAGCCCCGACCATGAATCTCAGGGGTCCCTGGATGGCCAAGTTCTGTGGGTTTTGGAAACATACTTGGTGCCCATCTTTGGCAGAGTGTCCTGCAGGCGATGGGAGCCTTCTGCAGCCTGACGCTGGCCTTCTCCATGCGCCTTTTTGTTTGATGAGGCATTTCCCAGCGATGCGCTCAGAACATATTTGATAGTGAATGTCTCGTGCAACAAAGGAGACAAGCTGCGGAGACCTCAGTGCCTGGCCCCAGACTCCGGGGGTTAGTATCACTGCGTATCGCACGGGAACTGGGCGGTTCACACTGTGGGAGGACAGGGCGGAAGTCCATGCGTGTGCTGATTTCCAATTTAACTTTTTCTGGTTAGAGACAAAGAGAGCACGTGACTTCCACCCCAGGATGACTGCCAGCCCTGGCTCTGACTCTTGGGAATGACGTGAACCTGGCCTCACTATCTAGCTGGCATGTAAGACACTCGGCACGGTGTTGAGTGCTCAGGTAGCCATCAGTGTCCTGAACTAGCAGCGACTCCTACCAATCATGGAATCCAAACAGCCCAGAAAAATTCAGTAGCAAAGTTGTGAAAGATAACCCAGATCTGCCCGCCCGCGGGTGAAGCTGCAGGGCCATCTGCCAGTGTTCCTGTGGCTCTAGTGATCGGCGGGTAGGCGTTTGGGATTGTGTTACACCAACAAAATGTACCTTCTCTGAATTTTTATTTTTTCTGGGAATGATCATTATGTCTGCTTTTAGAACTTGCATAAATTGAAGGAAAAAAAAAAAGACGACCAAGCTTTCTCAATAGTACTGGGGTAGCTTTTTTATCCATTTTTTTATCCTTCTTGCACAGAACCTCTCAGATGTCCCAATTTTCCCAAGCACAGAGGCTGCAGCTCAGGGCAGGCGGCACCTCCCAGCTTGCACAGACGCCAGCACTTGGGACGGACACCCAAGCTTGGTCAACAGCACAGGGAAGGACGTCAGGTGAGAAGAGTCCCTGGCCAGGAGGCTTTTGCGTCAGTGTCTCTTCCTCCCCAGCCTCTTTCATCTCTGGGCAGCAGTTGTCAGGAGCCCTAGTGGATGCTGTGCAGAACCCGTGACCCAAATGACCTTGGTTTCCCCTGGGACCTGCTGCCTCCTGCTGTCCCCCCTGCCCCCCAGTGGACAAGCCAACCAGTCACGCTCAGCTCAGGGCCCATCTCTGCCATCTGAAAGGTCCCTGTGCTTCTTTAACTCTTTCCCTCACCTAGAGTCTCCTGAAAGCCATGGGTAATTGATGCAGCCTTGAACAGGCCCGGGCTTTTCTCCTCTTGGAGAGGTTGGTTGCTCTGAGCTAGAGAAAGCTTTATAGATAAGAGAGGGCGGGAACCTGGGGCATTTGTCAGGGGAAGGCCCTTCCCTGTGACAGAAGCAAACACTTCCAAACAAAGGTAGAAACAAAAGGAAAATCAGACGGTTCCCAGGTTCACATCTCCCTCTGGGAGGCCACGGGCCAAGGGTGCCTTTGCTACAATTGAACCCCAGCCTTGGAAAATGAAACAGCTCAGTTATAAGTGTTTTCAGATTCTACCTATCTATTCTGTTTTAAAGTACAAAACACTACAGGCAATAATTTTATAAATTATGCCAGGTACGGTGGCACACGCCTGTAATCCCGGACATTGGGAGGTTGAGACGGGAAAATCGCGAGTTCAAAGCCAGCCTCAGCAACGGCGAGGCACTGAACAACTCAGTGAGACCCTGTCTCTACATAAAACACAAAATAGGGCTGGGGATGTGGCCCAGGGGTCGAGGGCCCCTGAGTTCAATCCCCGGTACCAAAAATAAATGAATAATAATAATAATTTTGTAAATTATAAAAGATTGGCAGCTTTGTCCATTGAAACTGACAAATAATCCAAAAATGACCTGCTTGTGTTTTTAGTATTGTTGTAGTTTTGTGTACGTTTTTAGCAGTAAGTACCTATGATATATTGGTGTCCACCTTTATTTCTATAGCGACTGCTCAGAAATGTTTTTCTTTTTCTTCCTTCCTTCCTTCTTTTCTTTTTTTTTTTTTACAAAAAGGATCTTGTTAGGCAGTAATTTAAGTTTTATCCAATATATTCTTTTTTTAATCATAAAACACATACTCTTGTCTTCAGAGCCCATGGCAAATATAATCCTTATGCCTTGGCCCCAAGAACCAAATATAATTGATGCATTCTGTCCAGGTAAATGTTCTTTAAAATCATACCAAAGATGACTGACTGACACATATAAAAAAGTTAAGAAATGAAAATGAAAAGTAAAAATTGAGAAGAACAAAAGAAGCCAGATTGGAAAGAAATGTGACTGATTTTATTTGAACAGAATATAGAAAATTCCAAGGAACACATACCCACACATACACGCACAGAGAACTTTCTAGAACTAACAAACCCGTTCAAGAAGATCACTGGGTTCAAGATTGCTTATACAAAAACCCATTCCATGTCCATGTGCGAGCAATGAGCAGTCAAAAATGAAACTAGGAAAACAGTCCCACTCACAGTAGCATCAAAAAGACTCAAATACTTAGGAATAAATTTACCAAGACAGACAAGACTGAAAGCTACACAGCGGAGCTGGGAGCAATCAAAGAACGCCTGAACCAAAGGAGGGGGGTGCTGGTTCATGTTCATGGACTGGAAGATTTGATGTCACTAACTCATCTGGCAGTTGTCCCCAAATTGCTGTACAGATTCGAGTCCACCTCAGTCAAAGTCCCACCACCATTTGTTTCCCAGAAATGGACAAATTGATGCTAAAAAATTCATATAGAAATGCAAAAGACCACAATAGCCAAACTTACAGGGGGAGACAAAAAAAGAACACGATAGGGATGGTTATTTCCCACCCCCAAGCTGGCCTCAAAGCTGTAGTAACTGAGACAGGGTGGAATCAGCATAGGGCCAGACATGCAGGTACATGACCCGAATAGAGAATCTAGAGATTCTGACATGTATGGTCAGTTATTTTTCAACAGATATGTCCAAGACAATCAAATCAGTGAAGAAAAGAAACTCTTGTCCACAGATGATTTTCAGACAACTGGATACCCACCTGCAGAAAAACGTCTAACCCTAGGGCTGGGGTTGGGGCTCAGTGGTAGAGCACTTGCCTTGCATGTGGGAGGCACTGGGTTTGATTCTCAGCATTGAATATAAATAAATGAATAAAATAAAGGTCCATCAACATCTAAAAAAAATTTTTTTAAAAAAAGAAAAAAGTTAACTCTAATCTCTGCTTCACACTGTGAATAAAGTTACTCAAAATCAACCAGAGACCTAAATGTATAACACAAAAATACTTGTGGAAGAAAAACAGAAAAAAGCTTTATGCTTTTCAGTTAGGCAAAAACCTCTCAGACAGGGACATGGAAGTAGGATTCGTAAGGGAAAATGGATAAAGTGAACTCTGTCAGGATTAAAATCTTTTGTGCTTCAAGTCACCATTAAGAGAATGGAAATGAGGAGCCACCACCTGGAAGGAGACACGTGTCAACCACATAGATGACAAATAACACAGACAAAGGAAGTGCCCGGTTTCAAATGAGCAAAAGATTTAAATAGACATTTCATCAAAAAAGAACACATGTGGCTAATTAGCACCAAAGTGTAGTATCATCAACGGTGAGGGAAATGCACACCACAATCACCAGGAGGTACCGCGTCGCTCCCCTGGACGGCTTCAGCCAGAAAGAGACGATACCAAGCAGCAAGGAGGATCTGGGGCCCGGAGCCCGGGGTCTGACTGGGAACCTAAGATGGTACAGTCACCTCGGGGGGAGTAATGTGGTCACCCCTGGAAGGTCGGCGGTTGTGCTCACAGGCACACACCCAAGAGCAATGAAAACACTTTATCCACAAAATAACTCGTATGCAAATATCCATAGCAGCTTCGTTCAAAATAGACAAAATGTGGAAACAAAACCGACCGTCCATCAACTGGTGAACGGGTCCACTGGGTGCTGCAGCCACACAATAAGATGCCACGCAGTGACAAAGGGACGTGGCATTGCCACACAAGGGGTGGGGGACGCACCTCCAAAGCTCAGGCAGAGAGAAGGAGCAGACACAGAAGGCCCCGGGGCCACCAGCCGCCTGGCTCCAGTTCTATGAAATGCCCAGAAAAGGAGATGCACAGAGGCAGAGAGCAGACTCTCAGCTGCGGGGGCTGAGGTGGGGGCCGCAAGTGACCACCCGTGAGCACGAGGGGTCCTTTCGTAGCATGGAGATGTTTTAACATTGTGGTGATGTGGTGATGGTTGCATACCTCTAGAAATTTCATTTAAAAATTTAATAAAAATCATCAAATTATGTGATTACAATACATGCATTGTAACCAAGTAAAAATCATTTTTTCCTAACAAAAATAGCCTGTATCAGACACCAAATTATCTCACAGAAATTCAAAAAGATTGACATTCAAACTCTGGATTAAGCTCTGGAGCCAGTCTTATAAAATGAAATGTCATGTACTGTTTCATCAACATGAGGCTCTTCACACGTGGGAATAACAGCGGCACATCTCACGTATGAAGCATCTCTTGTGGAGTCTCCTTATCATTTGAAACATCCTCCTTTAATAGGAGTGAATGTGGACACAGAGAAGCTAAGAGGAGGGTCCCCAGGCAGATGGGATGTATCAAACGCCTGCCCTGTGCCTCCCTCCCACATGGTGAGACCACTATTTGAACATCTTATAGGAGAGAATAGTAGGAAAATCATCTTAGCTGTAACTGATAAGTTTATTTCACGGTCTGTCCAATAACCAGTATCCTTTAAAACCATCGTCGCAATGAGTCAAGCTGAGAATGTTCAGATGTGTGAGTTTTATGGACGGCGAATTAGGCATCACCGTCACTGACATCTCTTAAGAGGTATGATTTCTGTTCAGGGAGAAGGGGGAAGACGACCATAGCCCCTGTGGAACCCCTTTGTGTGGAACACTGGCACTTAGAGAAGCGGGCACTTCTCCTGCTGCTATAGTCCCCATCACTCTGTAAAAATCACTGCGAACTCAGAGACTCCAAAGTGACAACCGCTTTGTCCCTCTCAAAGCACAGGTCAGAATCCAGGTGGCTGCGTGCAGGTCTGGGTTCTTACCTGGAGACTCTGGGCCAGCTCTCAACTCACTGCAGCTGCTGGCAGCCTCCCTGGGGAAAGGGCTGTCTCTGGGGATCACTCTCACTCCTGGTGAATGCCCACTGCCCCTGCCCTGTGGTCCCCATCTGCAAAGCCAGCAGCAGCGACTCGCATGGTCATCTGACCTGCCTTCTAGCAGCCACCTGGGACACGCCACGTTAAAGGGCTTGCAAGAAAGCAGATGGAGCCCACAAGACGAGGGGCCTGCTTGCTGGTGCAATCGCCTCTGTGCTGTGGGGGTACCAGCAGCAGGCGGAGGCTGGCTGTCATCCTAGGGCCCCGCCCCACACCAACCTTCCTCGTGAACTGCTGCGTACAGCCAGCTAAGCAGCCTGACTGAGGAGTCCCAGCGGCAAGGGCAGAGGACAGTTAGACAGCTCGCCATTTACAGCTCCCCAAGAAGGCCAGAAAGACACGGAGAGCAGAGGACAGCTGCCAGAGGAAGAGAGACGGGGTCCTGGCACACCCAGCACCGCTGCCAAGCCTCTCCCCAAAAAGGTGAAGCAAGTCTGATAGGCTGTGTGCACGACTCTCAGGTCCCAGGACGTGTGGAGAGAAAGCCCAGCTCAACTGTTTCCACGAGGAAGCGACAAAATCCCGACTGGGGAACCTTCCTCACCGCCACCGCCGCTCCTGTGCTAGACTGCACTAGACTGGAAGAGGGGCATCACGGCCACCTCAAGGACATTATTTGGACCCAGATTAAAAACCAAGAGTAAGGTCGGGCATGGTGGCTCATGCCTATAATCCCAGTGGCTCTGGAGGCTGAGGCTGGAGGATCGCGAGTTCAAAGCCAGCCTCAGCAACGGCGAGGCGCTAAGCAACTCAGTGAGACCCTGTCTCTACATAAAACACAAAATAGGGCTGGGGATGTGGCTCAGTGGTTGAGTGCCCCTGAGTTCAATCCCCAGTACCAAAAAAAAAAAGAGAGAGAGAGAGTAAAAGGATATTTTTAAGATACTCAGGAAAACATGAAGATGAACTCAGTGTCATTAGTACTAAGAAGCTTCCAGAGCGCGGGGCTGGGTAAAAGCGCTGTAGTGACATAGGGTGCGTTCACGGTTCTTAGAGAGGCCACTGGGGCTGAAATGCTATGCGTAGTTTAATAGCTTTAAAGTATTTTAGTAACCACAAATGAGAAAAGACAGACTAGACAACACAAGCACAGCAAAGCGTTGGAAAGGATTGATTCTCAGTGGCATAAACGTGTGTGTGTGTGCGCGTGCGTTTACTCACACTTCCGTGTATGGGTGGGTGCACACGGGCTCACGACTCCAGGCCACTTTTGTGCCTGATGACATGTTTTGGGTCAGCAGTTTGACTGGAGAGCTTCCACGCACCAAGGCCGCTGTGGGGACCTACGTGTGTCACTGCTGAACCCTCACGGCAGCGCCCTGCAGATCACCAGGAAGGACAGACAGGACAGGGAGTGTGCAGGGCCAGGAAGACATGAGGAAGATGGAGGGTCCCACGAGACCCCCAAGCCACCTTCCACTCCTCCCCAGCTGGATGCCAGGCAGAGGTGGGGATGTGGCAGAGCTAAAGGCCAGACAGACAAATAGGACATGTACGGACACACAGCAGGGTCCAGCCCGTCGCTCGTCCCCTCTCCGAGGCCCCCATCTGCCACCATCCTTCCTTGTGACCACCACCCTCCAAGTCTAAACTCAGCTTCTCCTGAGCAGCTCCAAGCTCAGAAACTGGGAAGAAGGAGAGGAAAAATTATGCATTGAGGCCAATTTTATTTGGTTTGGTTTTTTAACAACTTGGCTAACGTAAAACTCCCACCCCGTCAGTGAGGGGAGAACCCACGAGGCCTTCACCCCAGGAGCAGAGGCTGGGCCACGTCAGCCTTGGGCCGTCAGGGCACGCGGTCCTGTGCCAGGGGGCAGGCTGGAATGCAAACCATGGAGAAGGCAGTGGGGGGCTGGATGCGCGCCTGTGGGCACAGACAGCGAGGGGGCTGGAGGCAGAGACAGGAACAGAAACCCCAGAGGATCCTTGGTGCACTGCAGAAGCTGGGAGTGTGTCTACCCACAATGGCCATTGGCCAGAAGCAACCCCAATGTCCCTCATCTGACCATGGGTAACCAGGACATGGCACAGCCACACGGCAGGGTCCCACTGGCCTACATAAAGCAAGGGAGCTCCACGCAGGCAGACCTGGGCAGACGGGGAAGCGTGGCACAGAGCTGCCCGGTCAAAAGGCCACCTGTGCGGCATCCAGCAGAGGCAGGGAGTGCATTGGTGGTGCCAGGGGCTGGGCCGGTCAGGGGTGCAGGTGGTGGGCACATGGTTTGTTTCAACAGTGATAAAAATGTCGTAAGATCTGAGGGTGCGGACAGTTGCCCCATGCTGACTGCACCCAACACCGCCCAGCGGGTGGAGTTCACGCTCTAAGAAATGCATCTCCACAAACTCCTAAAGAAATTTGCAACTTTTGAGTAACAAATAGAAGGATAATTACTTTTCCCTTCCCTTGCAAAGGTTTTCAGTACAAAATCAGAAGCAAAGAGCATTTTACATAGACGAGAGTTAACCAAACACCCCAAAAATAATGTGCCGGCTACAACCAACAACAGGAGAGCTAAAACCGTCCACCTTATCTGCTCCCAGCCAGGACCTGAGGCTCAGGGTGGACTCTGTGCAGCAGGACACTAGCCTGCTGCTCCACCGTCCCCCACAGCCACTCTGTACCGCTGACTTCGAGGGGCATGGAAGCTATTCCTAGGGAAGACCACCCTCACAGAATGGCTCATTTTTGCATGTTAGATTTTAAAATGTGGTTTGCAAAAACCCAAAGACTTTCCACTCCAGTTTTTACTGCACAGGAAGAAAAAAAATAACAGGATAATTCTTTCTTTAAAAATCTAGGACAACTGGGAATCAGGAGCCACTTTCCCCGCTTGGGTCAGTCCACACTCTCTCATCCGCAAACAGATGAAGCCCAAAGGATCTGGAAGGACCTTCGGTCTCACAGGGTCCTGGCAGTCTCCATTACTTCTGGGGACAAAGTGCACTGCCCTTGCTGTTCAAGGGGGACCAGGCCCAGGGCCCCTGCAGACACCAACCTCCATGGATGCTGAAGTCCTGTAAAAAGGCACAGGACCTACCTGTAAGCTCTGCACATCTCCCATACACTTTGAATTACCTCTAGATACCTTATACAATGTAAATGCTTTAGAAATAGCTGCCATGCTGAATAGCTTAGGGCCTGACTGTGACACTGTGCATCTTGTGTACAGATGCAATTCTTTTTTTGGTGGTATTTTCCGTCTGTGGTCAGGAGATTCCATGGATACAAAAGCCATGGACATGCGGGGCTGACTGTATACACAGAGTTCCAGGAACTTTGATTTCTTAGAATTTTAATAAAGTCATTTCCTCCAGTAATAAAATAATTTAAAAGCTAAGACACACGCTCCCCAGCAAACCCCCGAAGGGGCACCAGAGGCAAGCCAGGCGCGAGGGGAGGAGGGACACCCAGCATCCCGCACCCAGCATCGCTGACTGCACGTCCAGGCTGGACCGCTCGCCTCTGGCAGCGCGGCGGGATCTCAGTCTGGCCACCAGGAAGGCCACACAGCAACCCTACCCTGGGTGGAGAGGGAGGTGTGTTTAGGAAACGTGTGGATGGCAGGAACTCTCTGGGGGGCGGGAAAGAAGAAGGTGGCAAAAAGGCTGTAAGTCTAACCTGACCGCGGCACCTGCGGACAGACCGCCAGCTCTGGAGGCGCACGAGCCCACGCTCCGCAGGCCTTTACCAGCCCTCAAATGCCACACCAAAGCGGTCCCTGCGCAACCCTGCCTTCCCCAAGCACCCACGGTGAGTGAACCACAGTGCCCCTGCACACGGGCACGCCTGCGCAATGGCGCTACGGCACCCCGGCGCCACAACACGCCTGCGCAATGGCATCACCGCACCCCTGCACCAGAGAACAGCACTGGGTAGGATCCGGCATGAGCAGGAAGAGATGGTCCCTGACCTATGCCCACACAGGTGGTGTCCTTGTGACCCACAGAGTAGGTCACTGAATGAGCTACAGGGGTGAGAGTAGCCAAGCGGTCCTGATGATAAGGAAAGCATAGGAAACCGCCCACCCCGGAAACCGATGACGTCCAGCCACAGCCGCACACGTGGAAGGAGACGTGCCAGCCCCCGCGGGGAGCAAAGCCAACAGCGCGAGAGAGGCTGACTGAGTGGGCCGGAGGGGAGCCCCACGCGTGGCCAAGGGGTCCAGAGACAGCTTCTTTTCTGGCCACCAGGTGCCCCATCCTTTGGTGCCGGGACAGCAAGAACTTCCAGGAGCAAGCTCCCTGCTGCGGGTGCCAGCCAAGGTCGCCGCTCCGTCTTCTAGTGACCAGAGTGAACTCTGCTGATGATCATCTCCCTGGTGCTTCTCCGCCCCAGGGCGCTCCTGTCCCCGACTTTGAACCTGCGATGCCTGGAGAAGCCCGATCTTGAAGTGCACGTGCCCAGGAGTGTGCCCCCCTCTAGGCGAGATGCTGAGTCTTCCCCGGGGCGCTCGGGACACGTGCTCCCTCTGTTGGGGAGACGCTGCTTGGGGAAGTACCCAGTGCACCCCTCACATGCTGCAAGTCCGCGCGCTCTCCGCCCTCCACCTCCTGGCTCTGCTTACGACTCTGCACCGCCAAGGGGCGAATCAGTGCGTTCAGTTCCACTTTGGTCTTGGGCAACCCCCAAACAGCCTTAAACCCGGCTGAACCAGCCTGTTTCCCAATAGCTTGTTCATGGGGCATGTTATGAGAAATGCAAGCGAGCATTAGGCATCCTACCAGTGACACGAAATCTCCTTCATCCCCACCGATAGGTAAAAAGGACACAAAAGCACCAGCGGTCATATTCATAAACCACTGCAGTACCGCCGGCTTCACCCCTGCCGTCGCCCTAGGCCACAGGAGCCAGCGGGACTCACCGATTCTCTGATTGAAAATCTTGTCGAAGGTTACTTCATTTCTCTCCTCGAGATACTTCTGCATCACGTTCCGGATACTGAAAGAGAAGGTGGCACATCTTTAACAACACGGCCCTCACCGCGGCCAACCATCCTCAGAAGGGAGGTTAGAGGGGACACTCGCTTTAGGGGAGACCCCTCCCGCTGTCACCAGGCCACGACCCGGCTGAGCAGACCAAGGCTGGTGACTTCATGGCCGTGGCCACCCGCTCTCCCAGGACTGAGGGCCAGCCTTCCAGGTGGGAGCACCCCACAGCACCCACGGGACCCAGAGGACCCTTCACCCTTCAACATAGGCTACGTGCACACGCGCACACACACACACACATCAACACACACGCCAACACACACACCAACATACACAAACACACACACCAATACACACACACACACTGACACACACACCACCACACATACCAACATACACCAACACACACACCAACACACACACACCGACACATACACACACACCAATACACACACCAACACACACCAATACACACAAACACACACACTGACACACACACTAACACACACACCAACACACCAACACACACACACACCAACACACACAGCCCATATATATATGATGAATATTTTTAAAAATCACATTTCTATGCCCCGACAGTAAATCACAGAAAACTAATTTAGAAAGAAGATCTAACTTGCAATAAAATTTTTAAAAAATCAAAAACCTTAAAATCAAAATCTGTCCAAATATGTTGAAGAACTTTATGGGGAAAATTACAAATCGTATTTAAAGACATTAAAGAAGTTCCAAGTAAATGGAAAGATAAACCACAGTTATGAATAGAAAGAATTGACGTTGAAAAAAGTCAAACTCTACCCAAATTTAACAACAGAATCAATATGATCCCCATCAACAGTTCAACAGAAATTTTTGTAGAACACAGAAACAGATATGCCTTCCCTACAATTTATACAGAATAGCACAGGATCAAGAACAGCCTTGATATTTCTTAAGAAAGAAAATAAAGATACTGGGGCTTATTATGAAGCTAAATAATTAAGACAAGACGAACAAATTGATCAATGAAATGGAGCATAGACCACAGAAACCTAGCCACACATACACTGAATTTTTTCCCCTTTTGTTGATCAAACCCAAGGATGCTTAACCACTGAGCCACATCCTCAGCGCCCCCCCACACTTTGTATCTTATTTAGAGGCAGGGTTTCACTGAGTTGCTTAGGGCCTCGCTAAGTCACTGAGGCTGGCTTTGAACTCACGATCCTCCTGCCTCAGCCTCCCCAGCCTGCACCACCATTACAGGCCTGCACCACCGCGTCCAGCTACACTGAAATTTAATATGGAATAGAAGCAGCAGGACAGAAAAAATGAGAAAGAATGGATAGTAGATGCAAGGGCATATTTGTGAAAAACTCATCTAACAAATATGCCCTCGCAGCTACTATCCTAATGGCAGATGCACAACCTTCATCGCCCCCTTTCCCTGTATTCTAGACTCCGGGCAGCTACTGGTCTGTCCTCTGTGGACACAGATTACGCACTCCAGTTCTAGACTTCCATGCAGTGGAAGCACGCGCTGTCGTCTTCCGTATCTGGCTCTCCCCTGACACGAGGGAGCTTCATCCACGTGCCGTGTGCGAATGCATTCGGCTGCTTTCCTTTGCGGGTGGCATGCCACTCTGCCTGGTCTATAATCCCTTCATGCATCCGCCTGCTGGTGGACATTGGTGCTGCCTCCAGCTGGGAGCTGTTAGGAATAAAGGTGCTTCAAATATCTATGTGTTTGCCAATTTATGGGGGTCCCGCATTTTCATTTCCTAGGGGTAAAGAGCCCAAAATTGAAATTGTTGGTCATGTGGTAAAGTATATTTTGCATCATGGAAAATGGCAAAATCACCTCTATTCCAAGCTGGGCTACCATTTTACACTCCCATCGACGACATAGGATGACTCCAGGGCTCCCTGTTCTTGTCCACACTTGGGTTGGGCGTCTTTTCACATTTTAGCCACTCTTGTTGAGCATGAAGCACTATCCTATTTTAATCTGTATTTTAACTTGCATTTCTCTGACGGATAACACAATGAGCATATTTGGACATGGTTACTGGAATCTATATTCCTTCTTTTATGAGGTGTGGAGTCAAATCTTCTGCCTTGCAATGAGATGGTCTGAACGTTCAGTGGTGAGATGTCTTTACGTAGCCTGGAGATAGTGCTACGTCAGATTTAGTGATGCTAATATTTTCTCTCAGGTAGCACCTTAACTCTGCATTTTCCTCATGGAGTCCTACTAAGAGTTGAATATTTAAGCTCTTCAACCCGTTTCTGGATTATTTCTTTGATGGACACTATGCTCAGAAGTCACGACACCTCAAGGTCATGAAGATTTTAATCTGTATTTTTCTTTAGGGGTTTTAGCTTCTACATTTAGCTCTAATTTCCATTTCAGACTAATTTTGTGTGTGTGTGTAGTATAAAGTAGGAATCACCATTCCTGGCTTCTTCATAATCCCTAAGTGCCCCAGGTTCACTGAATCATCTTGGCACCTTGGTTGGTTCAACACCAAGAATGTATCCATCTCTCTTTGGACTGCCCTGTGGTACTGATCTTTAGGGAGTCTCCTTACATAAATACTATATTGTCTTAATTGCTGTTTTTCTAACTTCTTAAGAAGGTGGATCCACAAATTCAAATATTTCTAATGCACTGGGCGCGGAGGCGCACGCCTGTAATCCCAGCACTTTGGGAGGCTGACGCAGGAGAATCACGAGTTCAAAGCCAGCCTCAGCAATGTCGAGGCGCTAAGCAACTCAGTGAGATCCTGTCTCTACATAAAACACAAAATAGGGCTGGGGATGTGGCTCAGTGGTCAAGTACCCCTGAGTTCAATCCCCAGTACCAAAAAATAAAGCAAAAATTACAAAAAAAACCCACAAATATTTCTAATGCAAGCATTGAAAGCCCTAGAATTCCCCGTGGGCACTGACTTAGCTGCATCTCACAGATAGTGATTCATTCTATTTTCATTTTCTTTCAATTCAAATTATTTTCTAATTTCCCTTGATCCTTGTTCCTTGACCTGTAAGTTATTTAATATTGTGTGGCTTCATTTCCAAGCACTTGGAGACTTCCAGTTACCTTCCAGTTATTGAATTTCAGTTTAATTCTTTGGTGTTTACAAAACCTACATTGAAAGAATCAGTTCTTTTAACTTTGCAGATGTTCGTTTTGTTGCTTGGAATGGGATCGATCTTGTTGAGTATCTCGTGGATGTTTGAACAGGACATGTGCGCTGTTGTTGGACGGACCAATCTGTAAATGTCAACTGGGTCGAGCTGGCTGATGGCATCGCTGAGATCTTCCTATGTTCTTACTGATTTTCTGTCTACTTCTTCCATACGTGACCGAGAGGAGAATACTGGGATCTCCAGCTACAGCTGTAGATCTGTCCACTCCTCCTTTTGATGCTGTCTCTGGCATAGACTTTGCAGCTCTGTTAAGTGCATGGGCAGTTGAGACTGCAGTGCCTCGGTCAGTACAGACAGCCAGCGACACCTGGTGACAGTGAGCTCAGTCTGCCTTACCAGCCATTAACCGGATCACTCCAGCTAGGGTTCACGTGGGGTTGCTTTGTCTTTCTTACTTTCCAGTATCTATGTCTTTCTCCTTGAAGAAGTGTCTAGCTCACAACATACAACATGATCGTACTTTCCCATCCCAGCTGACAATCTCTGCCGTTTAACTGAGGTGTTTGCACAGGTCACCTTTAATGTAATTATGGCAGGTTTGGACAAGTCGATTATCCCGCCATTAGTTTTCCCATCTATTCTTTTTCTTTATAGCTTTCTTGAGCTACAAATAATACAGCACATGACATTGCAAGGGTATGCTTAGTTGATTTCTAGTAAACTTAGGTCACCTCAATTCAATTTGGGAGGGAGTGGGTACTGGGGATTGAACTCAGGGGCACTCGACCACTGAGCCACATCCCCAGCCCTATTTTGTGTTTTATGTAGAGACAGGGTCTCCCTGAGTTGCTTAGTGCCTCGCCATTGCTGAGGCTGACTTTGAACTTACCATCCTCCTGCCTCAGCCTCCTTAGCTGCAGGCATGCGCCACAGCACCTGGCTACCTCAATTCAATTCGAGAACACTTTTCAACAAGCTAAAAATACCCTTGTGTCCCACTGGCTACCAACCCCTGTCCCCACCAGAGGGTGGCAGCCACCACCTGTCTTCCCTCTGCCTCGCTCCCTCTGCCCTTCTCTAGAAGTCACACACAGTGTAACAACAGACGGGTCTTTCACTCCTGACTCCTCTCACGTGGCATGATCTTTGAAAGGTGCACCCGTCTGTGGTATTGCTGGGTAGGATCCATGTGTGGCTCTCCCACACCGATGTCCCTTCACCAGTAGATGAACATTCAGATTGCTTCCTGTATGGAGTCATTACAAATATTGCCGCCATGGAACTCCGCCTGTGAGTCTTTGTATGGACACATGTCTCCCAGGTGGACATACGTAAGTAGTTAGCTAGGTTGCATGAAAAATGCGTGCTTTAAATTTTTAAAAAGAGACTGACAAATGTGGCTGTGCCATTTCACATTCCCATCAGCAATACAGGAGCGTTCCTACTTTTCCACACCCTTGAATATCCTTGTTATCGTCTGTTTATGTGACCCGGCCCACCCCAATGGGCATGAAGTACCATCTCACTGCTGTTGGCATCTCCATTTCCCTAACGAGTAATAATGCTAAACATTCTTTCATGTGCTTGTTAGCCATTTGTCTGTCTTCTTTGGTAAAATATGTCCTCAAATATATTGCCCATTTTGGGGAGGACTGGTGTCTTATTATTGAACTGTAAGAACTCTTTATATATTCTGGAAACAAGCTATTTTTCCTATATGTAATTTTCTGAATATAATTTGTCTTGTACTTGCTTAGTGATATCTTCAAATAGAAAGAAGGATTCCAGCCTTTTTGGGGGGGATATTGGAGACAGGGTCTCACTAAAGTGCTCATTGATCTTGGGGAACACCAAATTCGTGGGTATCTTTATTTTATGGGTTGTGCTCTGAGTGTCGTTATCTTAGGAATCGTTGCCTGAGCTGAGGCAGCACAGGTTTCCTCCTGGGAAGGGCTGGGAGGCGGTGCTTGCTGTTCTGGAGACAGGTGGACGGTAAGTATGGGGTCCCATTCCACCTGCTGCCCTGGTTCTGCTGGCTGTCAGGCTGTGCGTCCTCCCACTCAGCTGCTCGGCACTGCTGACTGTGAGCGCCAGGGTTTATTTCTGGACTCCGGATTCTGTTCCGTTGGTATTTATGTCAATTCTTTCTGCCAACGTGGCACTTTAGAGATGATTATAGCTCCACGATAAGCGCTGGAATCAGGTGGAAGCGCACAGGCGGCCGGGGTGGCGGGGAAGGGAGCCCGACGACGAGGGGAAATCATTGTCAGCGTCCTGGTCTCCGTGTTGGGGGACGGATCCAGGACAGCCCATAAGATCACGAAAACGGATGAACACACGATCACACGACTGTGAAGGAGGGTCCGGACACTGTGCCCGTCCCTTCTCCAGGGACTCTGTCACCCACACTGCTGTCCTGGCTTGGAGTTTCATTTGGGGCAATAAATCAAACAATGGGCAATAAATCAAATGATTCTAAGTTCTCGACCGTGGACAGGATCACTCGGGGCGTTTAAAATGCGAGGACATAAAAATAACGACCAGGTGCTGAACTTGCTCTCGCCTCTGTCCACACATTGTGGAGCTCGGCCAGGTCCAGACCCGTCCCGGGTTGTCCCCTGCCACCTGAAGTCTGGCGACGCCTCCTGCGTCTTCCGCGAGTTCAACACTCCACTCCTGACATGCCGTGTCCTCACTTTGAGGCTGGGCTTGCTCCTGTCCTCACTGCCACCTCTCTCGGGGATGCTCCTCTAGGAGTGCTCCGGGAGTCCCTGAAGGGGAACTGGGTTTTATTTTGAAAGCTGCCATTAAAAAAAAAAAAATGAAATGATGGCACTTGCTGGTCCTTGGATGGAACTGGAGGCCATCAGGCCAAGTGAGATGGTCAGAGCCTGACGGTCAAGGGGACTGTTTCCCCTGATATGCAGAAGCTGGTCCAAAATGAGGGGGTTGGAGGAGATAGAGAAGAAATAGGAATTCCGTCAAAATAAAAGAAAGATTCAGTAGAAGAAGGGCATCGGCGGGGTGGAGGGATGGGATCAGGGAAGAACAGAGGGATGGATCTGTTCCCAGTGTACATATATGAATAGACCACAGTGAATCTCAACATTACGTACACCCACGAGACACCAGTGCTTTTGGAAGGGGGGCTACCAGGGATTGAACTCAGGGGCCCTCGACCACTGAGCCACATCCCCAGCCCTATTTTGTGTTTTATGTAGAGACAGGGTCTCACCGAGTTGCTTAGCGCCTCGCCATTGCTGAGGCTGGCTTTGAACTCGCGACCCTCCTGCCTCAGCCTCCCGAGCTGCTAGGATTACAGGCATGTGCCACCGTGCCCAGCCACAAGACACCAATTTTTAAAAATGTAAATAAATAGAAAGATCAGTTGAGAAGTGGAAACAGAGAGGAGAACAAGAATCAGTACTGGAGACTGAAATGGGATAAATTACATTCCATGCATTTGTGATTATGTCAAAATGAGTCCTAATGTTATGTATAACTATTATGAACCAATAAAATAATTTAAAAAAAAAAACAAAACAAAAAGTCTAATTTAGGTCTGGGACTGTCACTCAGGGATAGAGCACTTGCCTGGCATGTGTGAGGCCCTGGGTTCCATCCCCAGCACTGCCAAAAGAGAGGAAACTGTCTAACCATTCCAGAAATCTGTCCTATGCATGTATCTTTCCCCTACCATTCTTGCCTAGTATATTCTACTAGTGATTTTCTTGGTTGTACTATTCGATTTTTATTTGCATTTTAAATATTCCGTGTTTCAGTTTTAGCTGAAAGAATGTAGCTACTTCCCAACACTATATATAATGAGTAATTTCGGATGTACTTTAGATTTAAACATGAAGCCTAAAACTACAAAACCTCTTGAAGGAAACAAATGAAAAAACATTTGTGACTGGGTGGAACAAAGACCTCAGAAATGGCCACAAAAGCATCAACCAAAAGACAAGGATCGATTAGATTTCACCAAAATGAAAAACTTCTGCTCCTCAAAAGAACACTTCAGAGAATGAAAATGTAAGCCAGAGATGGAGAAATACTGGCAAATTATACCCTGATTAAGGATCTGGATCCAACATATATAAAGATCTGCTAAAATTCAAGAACAAGAAAAGAATTCAATAAAATTGGGGAAATTATCTGAAAGGACACTTCAGCAAAGAAGATCTATGGAGGGCAACTAGACGTGTGAAGACAGTTGACATGAGTGCCCACTGAGGCGAGGCACTTGAAATCAATCGAGACCCCCCCTATACATGCTATTAGACAGAGTGGCTAAAATACAAAGGACCATACTAAATGTTGGCAAGGATGCAGAATAACTGGACTTCTCCTATGCTGCTGGTGGGAACATAAAATAGAACAAATGCTCTGGAAAACAGCTTGGCTGCATCTACCATAGGATCCATCCACTCCACACCTAGATTTATCCCAGAAAAAGGAAACCATGTGTCCACACAAAGATGCACATGTGAATATCCTCAACAGCTTAATCTGAGATGGTCAAACACAGGGACCAACACAAGTACCCATTCACAGAAATGTGAATCTCAATGATGGGGGGATGCTTGGCCATAATAAAGAAACTGTCCATACATTAAACAACAAAAAATAAATCTCTGGGCTGGGATTGTAGCTCAGTGGTAGAGCATTTGCCTCGCATGTGTGAGGCACTGGGTTCAATCCTCAGCACCATATAAAATAAATAAGTAAAATAAAGATTTAAAAAATTTTAAAAAAATAATAAAATAAAAAAAATAAATAAATCTTAAAATGATTATTCTGAGTTAAAGAAGCTGGACATCCCAGTCCCAAAAAAGGACATAACGCTTGACTACAAAGAGGAAGGTGCAGACCTTTGAGGAAGATGCATGTGCTGAAATTAAAGCACTTATACTCCACAGGGTCTTTATCCCTCCCTCCTAGCATAGAGCTCCTGAGGCCCCTGGGATTTCCTGAGCTCCTACTGGAGTGTCTTTGTTCACAAGAAGCCCTTTCCTGCCAGGGGCCGTGGTGTATTCCTGTCATCCCAGCAGCTCAGGAGGCTGAGGCAGGAGGATCTCAAGTTCAAAGCCAGCCTCAGCAACTTAGCAAGGCCCTGGGCAACTCAGATAAACCCTGTCTTTAAATAAAATATAAAAAGGGCTGGGGATGTGGCTCACTGGTTAAGCACCCCTGGGCTCAACCTCCACTACCAAAAGAAGAAGAAAGAGGAGGAAGAGGAGGAGGAAGAGGAGAAGAAAAAAAAAAACTAGGAAGCTAAGGAGAATCGCGAGTTCAAAGCCAGCCTCAGCAACGGCGAGGCACTAAGCAACTCAGTGAGACCCTGTCTCTACATAAAACACAAAATAGGGCTGGGGATGTGGCTCAGGGTCGAGTATCCCTGAGTTCAATCCCCGGTACCAAAAACCAAAAATAAAAAAAAATAGAGAAACGTGAATATGAATTGAATATTAGACAGTATTAAGGAAGTATTGTTTCAGCAGTTGCTTTGTATTTCAAAAGAGTTCTTATCTTTTAGGAACACAGGCGGAAGTAGTTCAGATGAAATGATACGCTCCCCCTAGGCATCCTGCAAATAATCTCAGGAGCAGAGGAGGTACAGAGCACGCAGGACGGGCCGAGGTGCGCAGGCAGCCAGGCTGGCTGTGCACAGACGGCAGACCCTGGGGGCAACATCGAGGCCACACTGCCACCCCCTCTTTCTGCATGGGCTTGAAATCCTCATTGCAGAAAACTTGCAAGAATCAACCTCTGGGCCCTGGACTCCAGGATCGCAACTTCAGTTCCCTCCTCACCCAAACAGGGCACAGGTGTACCACAGACGCTGGAGGGCTGGTGTATATTTTAAAAATGAACACCAAAATTAAATAAACATGAACAAACACCACCGCGAGGGCGAGCTAGCCGTGGCCTGCTGGGGGTGCTGCTACGGGAAGGTACATAAAGCAGGATAAACGTTACATTATGATTTTTCCATCGTTTCTCCTACTCGAGTGGCTGAAAGGCCAACTGCCAGACCTGCTCCCGGGGCCGGGGGAAGGTCTGCTGTTGAACTTGGACGTCCCCGCACTCACAGGGAAGCTACGGTATTCATGGCCTCATCAGACAGCCGCCACCCTCAAAGCCTCCATGTTCCACGTGAGGTTGAATTTTTTAATTCTAATGTCCCAAATAAAGTGCATTTAAAAAATATGTAAATGTGCTATCTTGCCTTTAAAAAAAGAAAGGAAGAAAAAGAAGAAGTGAGGGGCAGAGACGCTGGCTGTGACGTCAGGACGGTGGGGTACTTGGTGAACTCCCGGCGGCTCCAGGTAGGAGGTGTTCCTGTTCCTGGCCATCAAGAAACCCAAGAGGCAGACTTCTTTTTAAGGTAAGAAGACTCGGCTGTCACGCTAAGGTTCGATTTCCTCAAAATGAAACTGCTTCTTTTTTCAAACGTAGAGGCAAACTAGTCAATGAGCAGAACGGAGCTGCCCTCCTGAGTCACAATCAAAACTTTCCCACTGGATTGAAAACCGTGCGGATCCTAAAGCAGTATTTTACAAGGATCGGTTGGTGTCAGCCCATCCCAAGTTCCCCTGGTCACCAGATCTTTGGTGGAAAAGTCTGGGATATAATTCCTGCAGCATCGACTAGTTGATCCCAGCCCCGCCCACGTCGAAGATCACAACCCCATCGACAGCACGTGCATTTAAGTTCCCGTGTGCTAGCTCTACAATAGTTTGGCAATCTGTATTCGGCTTTCAATGCCTAATTCTTTGCAATATATAACTGCATACTAAAGTGACATTAAACCTACTTGAATTTCACTGGCCAAATTTAAAAAGAAAAAGAGAGAGAAGCAGTCTTCACTTAAAAGTCCCCGGCACAGACACCACTTGGACAACTGGACAGGGTCGTCGATCTACCTAACAACAGCACTAAACGGTCATAGTCCAGTACAGTAATCATAGCGGACTCCATTCACCTGTGGATTGAAACTCCTTTTGTACCAGCCCCCTGCAGAGACACCTCAGCTCTGTGGCTGCAGCTGTCCACGCAGGGGCAGGGAGGGAGGCAAGGAGACCCGCCCAGGAGTGGCGCCTTCCTGTTCCCAAGAGCTTGCTCCTAAAATACACACCTCACTATGGAAGTATCTCATTTAAAAGACTCCCAGGGCTTCTCGTCCCACCACTGTCCAAAGTCCTCAGCCCCAGTGGAGCCCTGCATGGGCCCCGCGGCCGCGTCTTATGCTGTCCCCCCACCGGGGGACACAGTGGATTTTCCTCACTCCCCATGGAACAGCTCTTTCCAGCTCAATCCTCTGTAAAGACTGATCCCGTGAATGCTTTGCTTTAAACATGGAAAGCTCCTTTGTGTCCTCTGAGACCCGAGTCTGTGGTCCCCAGCTGCTCTGAGGTGAGCCCCACTGGCTACAGGCTGTCTGCCACCACCCAGCGTCCCCATGAAGCCCAGGGAGCACTGCGTCTCGGTGCAATGGAGGGACGTCAGCGAACATCCTGGGACTGAACTTCCCCTCACACCTGCCCTCCCACAGGGCCCGATCTGCCTCCGTGAATGTCCCCAAGGCAATGAATGAAGAGCCATCATTTTCATAAGTAAATTCCATAAAATGACCCGGCACCAGCATGTTCACGTGAGCTAATGTTCGCTACGGGTCTGCCAGGAGTCTGGAAGTATTCTGGCCACAGAAATCCAGAGAGATGAACAAGACTCATTCAGTCACACTAAACCTGTTCCCAAGAACGGCTTCCACCACAAAGGCTGGACCCAGGGAGACAGTGAAGAAGGTCTCTAGAAAGTGGGACAGGCTCCCGAGACGGATGTCCCCTCCCCCTGCACTGTGAGACTGCTCTCGAGGAGCGAGGACCAAGGATCCCCGCTGGCATCGCGTGGCCACGCCTGGCCTGAATCCCTTTCCCGCATCTCTCAACTTTGTACCAAGTCAGCGAGAAGCAGCCAAGGACAGGGCTGTCACGCTTTCAGAGGACACAGCAAGCAGCAGCAGGCGGACCTTGCAATCTGCACCAACCACCTGAAAACTCGGGCTCCAGGCAGCCTTGGCCTTCCCCGCGCTCACGGGTGCGGTGTGGAAACGCTCCCAGACGACGTAGCTGTCCGCGGGGACCAGCTGAACCGCCCAGCTCCACGTGGCCATTCACCGTGAAGGCAGTTAATTGACAGCTGCTGTGGGGCCGTGATGCCTTCTACCTATCAGCAACGGACACCTTCCGCCTCAGGAAACAGCCTGCACGCGGCCAGCCAGGCCAGCGCCACGGACAGGTCACATGACCTGGTCCTCACCGTGGGAACCTGAAGAGAAGTGATTTATGCCACTTCCAGGTCACTTCTCTAAAAGAGATTGCTGGGGCTCTACCTCCTCCCTGCCCTCCTGAGTCCAAAGCTCCCACCTGGGCCCCTAGGTGACTCTCCTAAGGAGCTGCGGTCAGGGCTGGCCTGGGGCTGCAGACCTAGCTCCCCTCCCTGGTCAGCTCAGAGTCGCTCTGCACCGTGGGTCTCGACCTCAGCTAAACTCTGGGACCACCTGAGAAGAGTTTTTAAAATCCTGGTGCCCAGTCTTCCCTCGGAGGGGTCCCCCATGGAACCCATCTGTGGCATGGCCTACACGTGGGATCCCTGTGTTCTGGGGTCTCTGTTACAACTGCTTGGGCCACACCCTAACTAAGAGAAATAGCCTTTCAGTGACATCTCAGAGGACACCAAGTTTCCCGTTGTCTAAGTTTCTCAAATTATTTCAGTCTGAAAAGAAAGTCTGACCAAAAGAGCTAGGTTTCAGGCTGACTTGTCCTCCGTACACAGAGCATTCAGATATTTTTGAGAACAAATGAGTCTTCCAGAAAGTGTTTTCCCCAAGATTTTGGGATTTTAATGCCCCCTCACCGCCGGACCTTCAGTTAATTCTAGCTACATATTTCATTAATCAATAACAAATTTGTATCTTTGGATAGTATTTTTCTCACAGAAGCAGCATTATTGAAAAAGCTTATCTGCATAGTTTCGAAAAAGCTATATGCTGCCGTGTGCCATGGTGACGCACACCTGTCATCCCAGAGGCTCAGGAGGCTGAGGCAGGAGGATCGCAAGTTCAAAGCCAGGCTCAGCAACGGCGAGGCGCTAAGCAACTCAGTGAGACCCTGTCTCTACATAAAACACAAAATAGGGCTGGGGATGTGGCTCAGTGGTCAAGTGACTCTAAGTTCAATCCCCAGTACCAAAAAAATCAAACAAAGACACACGCTGCATCCCTAGTATACCCCAGGCACTGTGCTCGACCCCTCTGCCTTACCAAGCCCACATCTGGAGGGGTGGCCGAGGAGTGGACAGGCAGAGCCGATCCAGGATGGCACATGGCTTCCACGGGGCAGCCGCTGGGTGCTGCTCGCTCTGGCTGACCTGTGGCAGGACGGGGCACCTGGCAAGGGTGGTGGGCGGCAGCCAGGGCCTGCCGAAGGGCCTGCCGAGCACCTCAGCGGCACCAAAAAAACACTGGACGCATGGCCACGGGGTGACGGCGATTTAAAAGAAAAAATACCCAGAGCAAAATGCCAGGCCACAAACAGCCTCCACTTTTGGACTCACTTTTTGCAATTATGTGAGAAGAATTCTAAAATTACCACCCATGACATTAACGTCCAGTTTTCGTGGCTTTTTTTAAGGCAAACACTTCTTGCCAATGAGTGACAGATGAAATCACAACAGCAAGACACTGACTCATTTGGTGAAGTTGCCACGCCTCCCCCTCAGCACAGGGTCCAGGCTGCGCGCCCCACGCCCCTGCCCTGCGCCAGTGAGGCCCAGGCCAGAGCTTCAGTAAGCAGCATGAGCTAGAAAAACATCACAAACCAAAATATGTCCCCCGGAGGGGCCCCCAGTGTATTATTTTTTCTATCACAGGTTGAACATTCCTCATCTGAATATCCAAAATGCTCCAAAACCCCAAACTCTTGGAGTCTCTGAGTGATGCCGTAAGTGGCGAAGTCCACCCCTGACCTCGCGTGACAGATGGCAGTCTGAATGCACGGGCATCGAACGTTTTGAATACAGTGCCCTCAGCCTGCGTGTACAGGGTGCACACGAAACATCAGTGGACTGTGTTTGGACCGTGGGCCCCACTCCTAAGTCATCTCGTATGCACTGCAAGGATCCCAAAGTCCAAATAAAAATCCAAGCTCCATGGGGCTGGGATTGTGGCTCAGCGGTAGAGCGCTTGCCTCGCATGCGTGAGGCCCTGGGTTCGATCCTCAGCACCACATACAAAGCAATAAAATAAAGACATTGTGTCCATCTACAGCTAAAAAAAATATTAAAAAAAAAAAAAATCCAAGCTCCAAAGCACTTCCGGCCCAAGCTTTTCAGATAAGGGACACTCAATATGCACCTGTCTTTTAATTGGCTAGATAGCAACACTGTCCCTTGAGAACTTTTGTTGCCTGTCCTCATGACCACTGATCTCCTTTATGGTTTCTAGGTTGGGGATCTGCTTGAGAAAGGCCTCTGAACTCTAGAGTAACAGAAATATATATGCCCTCATATTTCTGCACTGTTAATATTTTATGATCATCTCATTAAACAATCTGGAATTTATTTTTGTGTGATGACATGAGGGGATCACAACTTTACATGACAGCTATCAGACACTGCCCATTGAGCTCATAAACCACATTCAAATATGAATATGTACAGCTTTAATTGCTATAGTGATGCTTTATATTTGGTAAGACAGACGGCTATTGTTCTAGGTTTTCAAAATTCTATCGGTTATTTATCTATGTATTGGAACCAGGGATTGAACCCAGAGGTGTTTAACCACTGAGCAACATCCCTAGCCCTTTTTTTATATTTTATTTTAGAGACAGGGCCTCACTGAGTTGCTCAGGGCCTCACTAAGTTGCTGAGGCTGGCCTTGGACTCGCTATCCTCCTACCTCAGCCTCCTGAGCTGCTGGGACTACAGGCGTGTGCCACTGTGCCCGGCTTTCTGTTGGTTATTTGGCCCATTTTCTCTTCTAGATCCATGAAAAGCAGCTTGTCAGGTCCTTCAAGATCTCATTTGGATTTTGATCTCGAATCCACAGATGGATTTGAGAAAGGACATCTGCATAAGATGGAGCCGCCTACCGAGCACTAGGCAGTAGCTGTCCGTTTATTCATATTTTCTCTCGCTCCTTAATGCGGTTCGGCTGTTCCTCATCCTGGTCTTGATGGTAATTACTTAGTGGGGGCTGGCTCAGTGTAACACATTGGGAAGCACTCATTTTAAAGTAATCATTTTGACATGTTTTGACAAATTAATATTCACATTCATGTAATTGAAAAATAGGGAGCTGTTAAAGTCACCTCAATGAGAAAGACTTCAGCAGGTGCGGACGGTGTGTTGAGAGATCATCTTACCTAGCAGGCTGTTCCCTTCCTGCTGAGCTGGAACACGGAGCTGTGCCAACAGGTCATCGCCCAGATCTGAATGGAGTTGGGTTAGCGTCTTGCACTCGGGAAGTAAATGGGGACAGAGTTTTCTAAAGGTTTGGTTCTCGCCACGCTTTCCTCCTCATCCTCCTCTGGAAAGTCACCAGGTCCAGAGGCTGTAAATCTGTCCACACTAGCTGGATCAGTCAGGACTGTGGTTTGCAAACCAGCTTATTAAACTCTCCCCACGTCTCCCTGGTCAGAGCCACGGAGCCTCTTTTTGAGTCATCTAATGCAGTTTCCAAGACGCTTGTCGCCTCCCCAAAGTGGGGACTGTTGCCAGGCCGTGCGTTCCGGCTGTGTAAGAGGCTGTCGCAGGGATCTGTAGGCTAGGGCACAGTGCGTTCTCGCAAGACGCCGACACAGCCGAGGTCCCCACTGGTCCTGCAGGAAGACAGCTGTCGTCTTCAACCAACGCCCCCTCCACTCCACTATCTTAAAAATCTATAAGAATTCTCAAACGCATGGAAGAGCAGAGAACAGTACAGGGAGGGGGCCCCAGTGACCCGCCGTCCAGGCTCTGGTACCCAGTTATCAAGATTCTAGATGGTTCCTGCGACCCACCCCTTCCTGGTCTTGCAGAGCACCTTGGCAACCCCAGGTCACGTGCCACTTCACCAGCACTACTGCCTGTGGGGATCAAAGAGCATGCACTCTGTTCTGTTTGGGGACCTCTGCTTTGGAGACCATGAGCACTTCCACTGGCTACTGGTGCTGTAACAAACTACCAGAGAGCTGGTGGCTTAAACCAGCAGGAAACCGCCTTCCAGATCTGTAGGTAAGAGGTCTGAACGGGTCTCACTGGGCCACAGTGTCAGCATCCCTTTGCAGAGACCCTAAAGGACAGCTCCTTGTCCTGCCTTGTCCAGATCCTAGGGGCCACCTGCGCTCCTCGGTCCACAGCCTCTTCCTCCATGGTCGGAGCCAGCAGGGGCGGGGGACTTATTCTCAGGCCATGTCACTGACGCTGGCTCTCCTGATAATCCAGGAGAATCTCTCCTATCCTAAACCAGCACTGGCTGCCTTAATTCCACAGGCAACCTCAGGGCCCCTCCACTGTGGGACAGGGTCTATGCACAGGTGCTGGAGACAGGACCAGTACCCTCCCACCACAATGGGCTCGCGGACACTCAGTGTTTTAACCAACCTCAGTCAAGGCCTTTTGATGTCCCCGTGGCCCCACCTTTGGTCAGCAGAGACCCTTCTTCTGGCCTCTGAGCTTGCTGGACGTGGCGCCCACCCTTCTTGTGCGGCTCCTTGGTTTTCTGACAACAGGTAATGGCGGTTCCAGGTGCCTCTGCCGTGGGCCCTGCGCACCTGCAGTCAGGTACAGTTGTGCATGGTGTGAGGACGGGAACGGTTCCACTGTTTCTTGGACTTTTTCAATGGCTGAAGCTGATGCATTCATACAGAAAGGGGGGAAAATCATGCATTTCCAATGCCTTTCAAATTTGAATTTAACCTTACAGGGTTTTTACTTCACTCTTAAGTCATCTTCAAGTATCTCTTCCTTTACAACTAAAATCCTGGTTTCTACCAACAACAGCGTTATTCTTATTTGTTTTGCCTAACTATATGTCTAGGGGTTTGCATGCAATGACATCAAACCAACGATATTCCTGCACACAGTGTGGGTCTGCACGGAGCCCACAATCATCCTTAAAATACAGAGGATAATTCAACATCATCCAGCAAGACCAAAAGGCTCAGATTCCACTTATTTCTAGGCACCCATCCTAGAGAAAGTCTCACACGTAGGACCAAAGGAAGATGTGCTGACGTAGCCACCCTAACAGCGCTTCTTAGGAGCACAGGACCGTGCACACAGCAGCCCTGACGTCTCAGGGAGCCACTCAAGGGATGGAGCCAATGTTCAAGACTCGGACAGGGGAGGGGCAACCGGGTTCCCAGGTGCCTGAGCTGAGGGATGCACCGACTCGCGCCGGCACGCGAGCTCCAGTGTGAGCTCAACAACCTCGCCCTGCAAGGATGTGCAACACGCCCCATTAACTTTCCATCACAATTTAGAAATGGACCACTAACGAGTATTGGCTTTAACTTAAAAAAAAAATTCCTTTGTGGATGTTGTGTTCAACTTGAGTTCATCCATTTACCTACAAACAGGGAGAAGGATGGATTTTAATTTTGTTTTTTTAAAATAAGGGTGGAGTTGGGCATGGTGGCGCACACCTGTCATCCCACAGGCTCGGGAGGCTGAGGTAGGAGGATGGCAAGTTCAAAGCCAGTCTTAGCAACTTAACAAGACTCTGTTTCTAAATAAAATATAATAAAGGGTTGAGGATGTGGCTCAGTGGTTAAGCACCTCTGGGGTTCAATCCCTGGTACCAAAACAAAATAGAGTAAGTATGGAGCCAAGGGTATCACTCAGTGGTGGAGCACTTGCCTAGCACATGGCCCTGGGTTCAACCCCCAGCACCACCAAAAAAAAGAAATAATAATAATAATAATAATAATAAGGATGTGTCTAGGAATTTCAAAAAGATGTTTTTGAGGTAAAAAGGTCTTTAAGAACCCTTGACATGTAGCTTTTGTCAAGTTGTAACATTGCTGATTAATTAATTACTACGTGTTATTTAATGTGAAGTCCACCCCATCTCGTCCTCTAGGGAATTATTCATGTATTTTCTATTCAGTGGAAGTCTCTGATGGAGCCACCCGACGAGAGCACCTGCTCCCACCTGTAGAGCTGGACACTTATGAAATGCAGACAGTGTGTTTTCAGACTGTTCCTGGTGCCTGCAGTTGACCGAGTCCCTCCCCAAACGCTTCTCCTCCTGGAATGAGACACGGGTAGAAAGAGCTGGCCTCCCAGGCGGAGGCTGTTATTAACACACAGGGGCTGTGGAGGCAGAAGGCCTGGGCTCCGCTCGCTGTGCCGCTGATTTTCAACGTGGCCTTGAGCAAGGACCTTCTCCCTGAACCTGAACTTCCTCCTCCTGCAATAGCAACTACAAGCAGGATGGAGCCATTTCCAAGACCCCAAATAAGGAGAGAGGTCTCGGAATCAAGGCCATGTCCGCAGGTAGCACGTGGGCGGAGAAGCGCCCAGGGGCCTGGGCCGGGCACCCCATGGTGGCTTCGTTACTGTGTGATCAGGTTCAGTGGCGGCCTGCCCTCCAGGGACAACAGCAGAGGGGGGAGGGTGTAAGATAAGCCCTCACAGAAGCCACCAGAGCTGAGGACTTCAGTGCTGCCCATCAGCACACCACCGCCCTTGGAGGGACGGCTTGGTCCCACCACTGGGGCTGAAGAGCCATGCTGTGGCCCCCTGACCCATGCACCATGGCCCCTGCTTGGCAGGCCACCTCTGACGCTCACTTTGCTCCCCGCCAGGCACCCGCAAGGCAGCAAGCCCTGAACACAGCCTCAGGCCGCCAGGCTACTCGCTGAGGATCTGAGGAGCCGCTCTCCCGGATGGTCCAAACCCACCTCTCCGAGTCTCCTGGGGACATGTCTGGGCTCAGTGTTTATTTTCAATTTGTAAATTTCTACCTACTGCAGAGGATAATTGTTTTTAAAAAAAAAAAAGTTAACTCATGTGAGACTACGGAGCACCATATACGATTATTAGTGGGGTTTTTAAACTAAATCGCCTGCTGTGGCGGGGCACCTGTGGCCCCACTATGCGGGGAGGTGCGGCCAGAGCGCTTGAGCCGGGAGTCCAAGGGCAGCACAGGGAGACTCTGTCTCTAAATAAATAGCTCCACCTTCAAGTCCATGCTGCAAACATGAAGTGGACTGTCATCTGTCATCCTTGGGTTTGACAAGTGACCTGCCCACACACAATCCTTAAGGGACAAGCCCAGCCAGTTGGCCTCAGTCTGCCCACGTCAGTGCTGGTCGGTTCACCCCAGGAGAGGGGGGTCAGGGGGGGCTTAGGCCCGGCTGCGGCCGCTCGGCTTGGTCTTCCTCTTCTCTCTCTTCTGCCATCGTGCCCGCTGCGCCCGATCCTTGGGAGGACACGCACCCCGTGATTCTTAATCTAAAACTCTAAGAGGAAAGAGTTTCCACCAAGTGAGCTCTTCCTACAGCGCCACCTGGATTTCGTATTAAATGATTTGAAATGTCAGTCCAGCATCAAGGAGGTCACTCCATTTGATGGACAAATACACAGGGACGCTAGATCTTCCACGAGGAGTTTGAAAACCCATTGACCAAGCGAGTGAACCCTAAGAAATCCCCGTCCACAAAAATGCCCATTTTGTTTCATGAGGGGCAAGTCCTCTCGGAGCCGACCCATTGGCCAGGACCTGCCATCTACTGGGTCACTTTCCCTTCCACGCCAACTCCAGCTGGGATCTTGTGCACACATAATAAGCATCTCTCCATTGCCACTGGAAACAGAGAAGGAAACCAGTCAAAACAGGTACACACAGCACAGACCCTCAACCCTGGGCTCTGCTCTGAACCTTGTGGTGACGAGTTCCCTGACCAAACCCTTCCCAGTTAGGGTGTCGTGAGGATGGATGAAACAGTAACTCCGTGGAAGAGTGAGACCACACACCAGGTGTCGGGTCCCCTGCCGTCCCCCTAAGACCAGTTCCATTGTGAAGGGAGTCGCAGACCCACCACCACCAAACCCTTCTTGTTGTCGTCGAGGTGCTGGGGACGGAACCCAGGGCTCACGCAGCTGGGTAAGTACTCGCCACTGAGCACCCTCCCCAGGCCCCTCGTGGTTGCAGAAGAAGACAGATCCAAAATCTCAGCACAGCCTTAGACGTTCTCAAAGCAAGATGGAAAGCTGCAGTTACTTAATAGCTGGGAAAAGGCCACTCCAGGTACCTGGGTTCGCTTTTAACTTAGACCCAGATCAAAAGCAGTATGGATACAGAAAAGTTCATAGAAATAACCTGAAAATATGAACAGACTTATGATCTTCCACACAAGATAATAAAGATCAGTGAGCTGACTTAATCACAAAGAACATAAATATTAAGATATTATGCAAGAATATTATTCAAAAATGTTTTATTGCTAAAACTAATTCCCTGGCTGATGGGATTTTATTTTATTTTATTTTATTTTTGGTACTGGGGATTGAACTCAGGGGCACTCAACCACTGAGCCACATCCCCAGCCCTATTTTGTGTTTTATGTAGAGACAGGGTCTCACTGAGTTGCTTAGCGCCTCGCCGTTGCTGAGGCTGGCTTTGAACTCGCGATTCTCCTGTCCCAGCCTCTCTAAGTGCTGGGATTACAGGCTTGAGTCACCACGCCCGGCGGATTTTATGTTTTTAAAAACCTGAAACACCCTCAGAAGGTGACATTTTAGCATAACTGAAGCTTACCTTCTCCCTAAAATATTTTGGCCCATAATAATCTCGAAATCACATGGTGCCCCAGTTACTTAGCACTCAGCAAAAGGCAGTTGTCACCTGATGCGTACGTGACCCACACCTGGCTCTCGAACTGTGGCTGACTCGGACCCGGACCCCTCCACAGACAGGCAGTGTGAAGGTAAGTCATTCAAGGGGCCCCCAGTTTTTTTCTCCTACAGTGGAACTCTAGGGGGACCTAACCGTATACTCGAAATAGGGTGCGCTCCTAGTTGTATCAGTACTGAATTGACTGTGAACATCTGATCTACAGATGCTGTTTTAAAATCTTCATGAATCTCAACGTTCTTACTGGCTGGGTGACATTGACACTGATCACAGCGAAGCATGCGGACTTCAGCAAGACACACAGAATCACTAAAGGAAGTGGGACAGATTCTATAAAAGCCACCGCAAGCACAAGGTGCTGCCTTTCAAAAGTGTGACGCTCTGTCAACTTATGGGAGGGACTGACCTTGTGTGGCAGGACCACAGAGGGACAGGGGAGACAAGGTACTGAACGTCTTACCAGGCGGCTTTCTAACCCCAGAGTGTCCAGAGGTGCTCACTGAAGATGCCCGTCCACGTTGTGACTGGACTGGACGCCCTCTAGGAGCTTTCCCAGCGTGACATACTACAGTCCCACGGCTAATATGGAATCCGCTGGAGTCTAAGAAGACGGGGATGAATCACTTGGGCTCAATACCCTGCAGCCAGCTGCTGTCACATTAGGATTCTGGGTTCACTTTCCTGAAGCAAAGACCTCCAGGGAATGGGTCAGCCTCCTGACTGCCTGCTTGCCCATATTTAGGAGCAGCACGCTTGCTGAACTCTTAGCCACTGACACGCCAGAGCCCAGACCCGCTGGATGGACACACGGACCCACGGAAGGAGGAGGGAAGGAAGAAAGAGCGAAGTGAAACAGCCTGTGCAGAAGGTTCTAGACTGACGGGGCCATGACAAGCACCCCAGGAACTAAACCCAGGGGAAATCTAGGAAACTCATCTACTTATAGTATCAGGGTCAGGATTTGCCCTTCTCTGCACCAGCCAACCAACAATCCCACTTGCCAGAAGGCCCCGCTCCCACCTGCTCCCCCAGAGCACACAGCTGGGGTCTCCTGGCACCACCGCCTGCTACCTGCTGCTCGACTGTACTTTCGTAAGGTGTGGCTACATCTCCTGCTGCATACAACCCCCACAACAAAAGCCCTACAGTGTGAATTAAAGAAAACTCGTGTTTTTTTTAAAAATAATTCTTCCAATCTTTTTCTTTTGAGTTATCTGTATCTGAAATTCAATGTGAGTAATTTTAACGTTTTCCACATCCATGAAGGTAGGGATGAAAAATGCTTATGAGACAGAGACTTTTACTGGGACATTTTTATTTTCGGAAATGAATAAGTAGTATCTGTTCCACGCAGGGGAGCCGAACACTGGATTTTAGTGACTGAGGTCCCGTGGCAAGATGCCAGTGGAGTCAGTTCTGCGCTTCTTGGCGTCTGATCTAGAACCTTCTCTGTTAGCAGGGCACAGAAGGGGGGAGGGGCGGTGATACTGGGCCTTCGAGCCTCTGAGCAGGAGGTCTGGGCTGGCTCCTTCCCTCGGAGAAGGAAATGGTAGCAAGCAGGAGGCCAGGCCGGGTGCACCTTCACAACACCAGTCGCCAACTGTGCCATCCACAGAATTAAAATATGCTTATGCTCCAGCTGAAGCGTGGATCACCCAAAAGACGACTTCCAAAATTAGAAACTGCATTTACGGGATATGAGAGACTGACTTATGACTTCTGCATTTTAGGCCCATAGAGCAATCAGAAGAGGCCCAGGGGTTCCCACGTCTAATCAATGATAAAAATAGAAAGGAAAGAAGGAATTGAGAAATGGGAAAGGCAGCGGCAGGTCCCAGCCACCTAGCCCCATCCACATGCAAATGACGCGCCATGTAAATGACTTAACAAGAACAGAGCCAAAGCTGACAAACTGGTCACTTCCGTCTCCTTGTCTCCTCGCTGTCAGTGTCCAGAGAGGGACAGGGGCAGGCCAAGAGGATAGTGCTGGCGGGATGCCCTTCCAACACAGCGGCTCTCCGCACATGGCTGCATTCGCACAGGAAGACTGCTTGAATGCAAAGTGACTTTTATTGCAAATAAAGCCCAAAGTATCATTGTCTCTTGCTGCTCTTTTCCCAGAAAGTGGAAGTGGGAGCTGTGGAGGGGGAGTCAGGCTCTGCTTTTCTCTGGATTGAAACCCAGGTAGAAATCCAGCCCCGCTGTGTGGACACGGGGGGCGGGGGAGGGGGCGGGGGGGCAGGCTCCTGCACGATTTCTCATGAACACCAGCAAGATCACGTTCCTCATGTTAAACAGAACAGGACTTTAACCCTCGTGCCCCTCGTGGGAAATAAGGAGCCAACTGCTTATCCACTTAGTCCTAATCACCGTGTGTGCGGGTCCCGCAGGAACAGCTGTTCTCCAGCAGCCGCTGAGGAGGACAGTCCTCACTGTTCAGCAGCTGATCGGGATCAGCAGCAGCATGATTTGCCCCCAGATTAAAAAGAAAAATTTAAAAAAGGGTGGCTTAAGCCATTCCTTGCAAAATCAGAGGCAAGGTGTGTGCTCCTGGGTCTCGGCCAAGAGGCTCGGCAAGGTGGAAGGGCCGGGCCAGGGCGCCTGAGCTCCAGGCCCTCCCCAACGGCTGGCTGCTGCTCCCTGGGCTCACCTTTCCCACTTCCCTGAGCAGGTGCCGGTTCTATGAAACCGGCCAGTGCTACTCACCGGGTCAGTCGAGTGTGGGGAACAGGTGGACTGCTCTGCCAACTGCCTGCCAGAGGGGGCGCTGTCAGTACAGGACAGGGACTCCAGCAGGCCCTGGCAGACACTGAACCTCTTCCCTTGCTGGGGTACAGGCCCCGAGGCGTCCTGCTTCCTGACACTCAGTATCTTGGGGCTCCGATTGCCATCCACCCCCAGACCGAAAAAGACCTGCCCTGCCCTTCCCCCTACACTGGTCTCACCCTCCATCCTTGCTCACACAGATGTTTGGCAAAGCCAAGTTCAGTGTGCTGGGGAGGCATTTGAAGAAGCTGTCTCTTGGAACTGATTGCCTAAAAGCCGGGACTGCCTGTACCTCGAGAGCTCTGTGGGGCTCTTGATTCCAAGCGTTTCATAATTGCTGGACAAGGGCAGATTCTAGGTCCAAACTGATTGCCCTGGAACATCAATTTCTAAGAACTGACAGCTACACACAACCCTGGCCTCTTGAAGTCCCTGGTACAAATTAACTTTGACCAAGAATGAAATAATAACTGAAAGGTCAGAACAAATTACCTTTTGAATTTGTGCCTTAGTGGAAAAAAAAAAAAAAAGAACAGCTCTGTTTTAGGCATAGATATGTTCCTATCGGTAATAAAGAATACTTTCTTCCTGAAGGCTACATCCTTTCTCCCCACCCCAGTACTGGGGCTCAAATCCAAGGCCTCCTGCGTGCTGGGCAAATGCTTGACTACTGAGTAACATCTCCAGCCCGATTTATTCTTTTAACATGGGATCTTTGGCTCCAAGTTAGGGTGTGGGGTCAGATGAATGCGGCCACAGAACACCCTCTGATGCTAACAGAGAAATACTTCCCCTTACGCACCAAGGACTCCCTGATTAGAGTCACTGAATTACAAAATGAACTCATTTCCACAAAAGAAGAAAAGTGTACCACTTAAAACTGCATCACTTTGCAAGATCAGTTACAAGTGGTAGTTTTAAAAACAGGAAGATGCAAACTACCATGTTACGGTGTTACCATGTCTGGATAGTTCTTCAAAGGCAGCTATTAGCAAATTATTACTAAACACTTAGAGGGCATAATGTGTCCTGTACATGTCTAGTAATACAAGTCCTCTGAATGCTGCTTGTGCAAGGCTAAATAGAATCTTCCAGCAATTGAACTTGAAAGCAAACATCTTTCTTGACTCAACTGTGTATATTTCCCACTGGACTCCTTGAAGGAAGAGGCTGTGGTGGGCTTATCACAGCGACCCTTGTGCCTGGCTCATGGAAATGGCTCTACCACTGCATACGGAAGTCAGGGTATTAAACACTATAAAGAATCTAAACATGTTCTTTTCCGATTCCCTGTCATGTTGTATGAATCATTGATAGGACAAGCTTTGCAACAGCTCATCTGAAATTTTCAGCATTCAATAAACAGAAATGAGACTCCTGGGGAAAGATCAAGTTCGAGTTATTCAACTTCTTTCAACTCTGTCTGATAGCAAGTCAATTCAATTTCATTCTGTTTGGAAATGGCTAACAGAGAAACGGAACCTAAGGCAGAGCAGTCTTGATCACGCCAGGGCTTACACGTTGGTCCCTGCAGGCCTTCATTTATGAAATAGACCCAAATGCAATCAAGAATTCCTTTTCTGACATGGCGTCCAACGGGCCCCGTGTCTTCATGCTCCTGTTTGAACTGGGCCTGCAGAGTGAGTCTCTGGGTCATCATTGATCATTCCCAATAGGTCCCATTAGCAGCTACATTAGCTCGACCAACGTTTCAGTAAACTAAAGCAGCTATGTAATTTGAACAAATAGTCAGCTTTTGCAGGATTTAGGCTCATTGGTTCCTTAATTGAATAATGTGTCAACATAACAAAATGCCTGCCTCCTGCCATCTCAGGGAAACCAACTCTCCCCCTGGACTAAATGTTCCACTCCCAGAGGCTCCTGGACCAGGCAGAGGAGGCGGGGCACCACAGACCTGGCGGGGCTGCGTTTAAACTAGTGAGATGTTACTTGGTCCTGAAGTTTTCTGTTTAAAGCTTTGGGGAAAAGCAATCGAGGAAGCACAGGAAATGTTAAATGACTTCAGATGATCAGCTGGAAATGCAGAGTCCATAGTGACTTAACTGACCAACATCAAGTTAAGTGCGCTTCTCATTCTGATACAGAAAAGCCCAATCTCGGCACCTTTTCCAAGAACCCCAAAGACTGGTGATCACATGGCTCCCTCCAAAATGAAGCTGAGAGAGAAACTCTTGTCAACTCTTAAAGCTGAGAGAGAAACATTTGACAAGTCCCTTCACCCACAGAGTGAAGAGAGGCACCTGGTGGCCTTCTGAGTCACCACACTGAGACGATGTAACATGAATTAACTTTCGGGTGAGATCTAGAAACTTCCAAATCCCCACTCCCAGATACAGTGGATAATTTAGCTGAGAAAAATCCATAAAATGCTTTACCACATGATCACAATGTACCGGAAACCAAGCAGAGCCCAAGGAGTGACTGTTACTATGTAAACGGTTCTATTACAAAAACCTAGAGCCAAAGACATTGAGATAAATACAAAGCAAATTAGAGTCCCGAGAGGAGGCTCAGTTGACCTAATTCAAGAGCCCTGTTTGAAAAATAGCAACAGAATAACAATCACCAAAGGGCCCTTCAATTTCCTTCAATTACTCTCCTGTTGACATTCCTTAATTCTAAAATGTCAAGAGAAGTAAACTCTTCATTCCTGATTCTCTTCTACAAATATTACCCCAAAATACCCCTGAAAAACAAAGGCTTCCACACAAGGAAGTGGGTACCCTGGGCCCATAACTGTGTTCCTAAGAGGGACACTAAAAAGCAGAAGTCACTTGAAGTTCAAAACACCAAGAAAAATATGAAAACATGAGCCTAATTTTAGTGATATTATACATCCCCTCCCCCCCCAAAACACTGCTCAGCAGTTGAGATTAATTGGTGTTTTATATAGAAACCCTATATATTGAAGACTCCCTGCCCTTGTTGGAAAGGCAGGAGAAAAAGAAATTGAGCATCTTTATATCACATTCATTGAAACACATAATTATTGTTGTTGATGAAGATGTTTTATTGAAATCTAGGTTTGGTGCGGGGCGGGGGTGGGGGCGGATATTGGGCTCTAAGTAAATTTCACATTTGTCAGAAATGTTAAACAGCACTGATTTTCCATTAGCTTCAGATACCTTCAACTCCAGGAGCATCCAATTCACAGCATCCACAAAGGTCTGGCTTCTGCCTGCTTTTCAGCCCTTCGCATTGCTTATCAAGAGCAACACACCCTACAAGCCAAAAATACCCAGCAAGCACATCTTCATTTACACAATCTGACTTTTCAAAGCAAATCATTCAAAGGGATTCATGTCTTGTGTTTCACCGGGCTCAGGAGTGCACTTGGAAACATAATCTGGTGATCACTGACCATCAAAAGAGTTTGTTTCTTATGTCAGCTAACAGTTGAGCTATTGTGGGCATCTAACTCTTGAAGGGCTGGTGGTTTTGAAAAGAGAACAGCCTAGGTTCAGATCCCAGCATTTTACAGAACTGCATGGGTTCTACTCCATCATAAAGACATTCGTCTTTTCACCAGTGAGTCCAGCAAGAGCTAGTCTGCACCAAGGAGTCACAACTCCCTCAATGTTGTTCTTCGGGAAAGAAGCTGGGGAAATAGACCAGACGCTGATGGCTCTGATGCACTCGCTGAAACTCACCATTAACCTGATGAACAATCTCTTCTGGGCTACTGCTAATAACCTGAACTAGTAAAACCCTAAACCCAATCAAATCATAGTAAGATCAATAATAAATCACTTGAGATAAAATGACAACTGGGTATGGACTTCACCAAGCTGGTGGCCATTTCAACAGGAACCTCTCCTTGCTCATTTAACAACAAATTCCTGTCTGGCATTGCCCATTCCATGTGAGTTTTTAAGCGAATCCCATTTCAACCTTTTGAAGAAAGTGCCACCAGGAGATGTGTTAAGAAAAGCAGCTCAGGTGACACAGTACCAAAAGAGAACACTGAGCAGGTCCAAACCCACTCATTCCTGCCTACGACAAGAAGGGGAATAGAGCCCAGGAAACTGAGTAGACAGATGGACCTCCAGAGGGGCGAACCCTGAAAACCTGAAAACCGCAGTTTGAATACCTGAGACAAAAAGCGACCCGCCTGCACTCTCCAGCTAACGCGCCCAAAGCGGGCAGAGGAAAGGATGGAGTTAGAAAGGAGGACAGCGGGCACCAGGGAAGGGACGGCCAGGATGCTCAAGGGAATGACAAGCGTGTGGCGAAGGGGACCCGAGGCATGGGGCGTAGGGGAGAACAGGGATGGGACAGACGGGGTGACAAGAGATGGGGCTGGACTAGGAACCAGGACAGGGCAAGAGGGAGCCACTCTAAGGGGATCAGGCAGGACCTTAAGAACCGGGCTGGCCAGGCGGCCAGGGAACGGGACGGCCAGGCTGGGGCCGGAGGGGGCGGCAGGGAGGGAGCGGGTCCGGCCAAGTCGCAGCCGCGTCCGGGCCAGGCGGTGCCGGGGCGCTGGCTGCGCGCGGGGCGCACTTCGGGGCGCTCCCTCCTCGCGTCCCCAGACAGCGCTCCGCGGCCGCATTTCAGGGAGCGGCAGGACGAGGTCGGCCCTGCAGCGCCCGCTCCCGGAGGCCAGCCGACCCCGGGCAGCGGCCACCGAGCGCCCGCCCCTCCGGGACGCCGGGGGTCGCCGGCGGCGCCGGGGCGGCGGCGCGGGGAGCCGGTACCTGGGCTCGGGCAGCACGATCCTCTTGCTGGCGCGCGCGGCCGGGGTGGCCTTGCTCTTCTCCATGGCCATCAGGTAGCTGACATCGGCCAGCACGGCCTCCAGGTCCGCCATGTTGGCCAGCGGCGGCGGCGGCTCCTGGGCACCGGGACGGGACGCGCTCCCGCCGCCGCCGCCCGCCGCGCCCCGACGTGGGGGGGCCGCCCTGGGGCAGCCCCCCGCGCGCGCGCCCGAGGCCCTGCGCGCCGCCGCCGTCCCCGCGCGCCCCCGTGCGCCCGCGCGCGCCCTGCCCGCCGCCGCCGCTGCCGCCCCGCGCACGCGCCGCCGCCCCCGGCCCGGCCCCAGCAGCGGGGGTTCGCGGGGGGCGCGCGCCCAACCGTCAGCGCCCCTCGCGCCCCGGCCACGCGCCCGGCGGTCCGCCCCGCGCCTCCTGACCGAGTCCCCGCGGGCACCCTCCCCTCGGGGTGGCCACGAGGGACTTCCTCCCTCCCCCTCCCCCTTTTCTCCTCCTCCCCCGCTGCCCCCACCTCCCGCCCCCAGCTCTGCGCACGCCCACGCCAGCCCTCTCCCCGAGGAGAACCCTGAGCCACATGCCCACCACCCAGGGGGCACGCGGACGCGGTCAGCCAACATCCTCCCGGAGGTCTGGGGTGATCCCAGAAATGCACGTGTCCCACCTGTCGGTGCGCTCGGTGCCCAAGCCATTGGTGGTCTCAGCCACCTTTGAACAACTTCCAGCGGGCCGGGCCCCGCCCCCAGCCTCCCTGGTGACCCTGAACCTCTCCCCCACCGCCTGCAAACAGCGGAGAGAAAACTCAAAGCTAAGGAAAGTTGCTTGTCGCGTGCTAAGCACGGCCCAGTCGGGTGGGAGTCACCCGCTTGGGGCAGAGCCCACTGGTGGAGGTACTGTCTGCCCCCTGCACTCAGGGGATAGGAGGCGGATCGGGTGTTCAAATGATCGCTTAGCACTAGAGTGTTCTGGCTCAGTGGTTTTGCCATCAATTCAGAAGACAATTACGGAGCACCTACTGAGTACACAGACTCACCACAGGGGCGACTTTAGGGAAGTGCAAAAGCTAGAGACCCGACACCAAGGCAGGAGGGAGTTTCCAGCTTCCTGATCCTCAGAACCGGTGTCTTTTTTCACCACTCCCCGCCCCCGCCCGGGGTTTTAGGTTACTTCTTATTTTTCTGCAATGGTGCACATAAATCTTCAGAATCCATCAGCCAGCCACCCAGGCTAGAGTGATGTGAAAGGGCACCCAGAAAATCTAAAGAAATCCAGAGCAGGAAATCCTTTGACTTCTGCAGAATGGGTCACACGGCACCCTGAGCCTACCCTCCGCTAGAATTACAGGGTTAACAGGATCCACCAGAAGTGGCAAAAGTCAAATTTTGGATAGTTTAGGGAAAGTCCTAGCAGAAGCCGCCAGATTCCCTCATTGCAGGAGCCCGGGGGCGGCTTTTGTTTTCTGCCCCACCCCACCACCCTCCCGTCCTTTGCCTGCTAAGCCTGCTGGTGCAGTTGGCCAGTTTTTCCAGACATTTCTCAAGATCGGAGGCACAATATGCCTCAAGTTGTCCAGAAAAGGACAAGAGGGCTGTCCTAAGTAGGAATGCCAGTGGAAGGAGATTGGTCTGGCAGCAGAGAAGTCCGAAACTCGGCCACAAATCTATCAATGAGAGACAGGCAGAGCCAAACCAGCGTTCTCATCTCCTTTCCCCCTTTGTGCCTAAAAACAGGAACAGACTGTCTTATCAAGGGGTCACCCCAGGAGGAAGGGTAAATTCCCCCAAACAGTCCCCAAGACCAAATTTTACAATTTTTTTCCAATATGCCTTTATCCTTTGGGACTTCCCAGTGATCAAATCACCAAATAAATAAATAAAGATGCGCATTTATAAACACAAGCAATTACTCTTCTAGCAGGAAGAATGGAGGGTTCAAAACGTGCTCATGTCACCGAGGTCCCTGCACCATGCAAATCAGCTGTTTCCATGACCCAGGGGTACTTCTTTTCTGGTATTAATAGCGTGTGAATTTCTCTTCCTGCTGTCTCCTTGACTTCTCCATGTCTCCGCCCCCTTGCTCCCGCCCATCCTTGGACTCTTGCAATACAGAACAGCTTTCCGGTGCTCACTGCAAACCAAAGGCGATAATGACAGTGGTGAAGTTGTCATAACTGAACTCCTGGATCCTGTCACTGAATACCACCAGCAGCCTGTCATCCCTAAGAGAAAACAAACAGCAACTCATTCGTGTTCAGCCAATAGTGCCCCCTTGCAAATAATTACATTCCCCACCCTCCTCCACCCCCAGAGATTTAAATGACTTCAGGCTCAAGCTGCTCATGATAACAGGTAAAACTCCAGAGTTCCCTCAAGGTTCATAATGTTCCCTTTTCTTTCCTACAATTTCCATCAGGAGGGCAGATGATGCTGAGATGAATACATTAAAGTTCAAACTCTCCCCGAGTTTATTTTGATAACAGCTTCCAAGGGGGGAAAAGCTACCAAGAGGGAAAGGACTGGGGTCTTATTTGTTTTAGATTCCAGGCTTGACTCGGTCTGTCTACTCATAGAATCCCTGGACCGTAAGATCAGATGGGGGCCAGGCAGAGAGAGAATGTCATTCCAAAAATTAATCACAAATGAAAAAAAAAAGATCAACACCAATTAAAAGATTTTTGAGAATGGCAGAATATGCTTGATCTTCATTCATTCAGATCACACAATCTAAATCCATCCGTGGTCAGAGGGACTTGAGTGGGTGTAAGAGATCCTTTAACCATAGTTGCTTCTCCAGAAAACCACAGAGAACAGGGGTTTCGGTGGTACCATTTCCAAGCATGTCCTGGATAAATGCCTCTGTGGGCCTTTCTAGCAGACTGTCCCCATGCGTCTATAATGAAAGTTCCGCTTCTGCTCATTGGTATACGCAGCCAATATACTGTTTTCCATGCCGACTGTACCAGCACAGCTTTGCGGATTTTAATGGCATCTGTATACACAGCAACACAACATTTAAAAGATCTGCTGAAAGGTGCAATACCATGTTTTGGTTTTAATAGTACCGAAATTGTGTTCAGTACAGAAGCAACCTCCTTTAAAAATAGGGCTATAAACATTTCTGTGCAGGGACTCCTGAGCAGGGAGTCCCTCTAAAAAGAAGCTGGAGTGTTTTCGTTGAGAACATGGGCTCAGAAGTCCAGTGAAAACCCAGCACTGGTACTTCTGAGCTGTGTGACCTTAGACAAGTTGCCTAACCTCTCTGGTGCCTCAGCTGGCTCTCAGAGGCAGTAATGAGATCACTGAGAAAAAAATGTTATGACATATAAAAAGCACTTAGAGCAGTGTCTGGCACATAGAAAGCACTCAATAAATATTGGTCTTGTTATCGTTGTCACCATTAAAATATAACAAATAAGGCTGGACAGGAAGAGATCAGTGATGGGAATAAAAACAATAGCAAAGGAACAAAAAAAATCTTTCAAGCTTTAAAATCTCAATTTGTACCAATAACTCATGAAGGGATCAAATGGGCTTGTCCCCAAAGTCCCTTCCAATTCTAAACTCCCCTGGCTTGATTGAATCCTGCGGTGACTTTCTACAAGGCAAAGCACATCACACCCCTTAATACCATCTTGTGGGTGTAGGTCTCACTGTCGGGCCATACCTAGTGTGTCTGGGATCCTCCCACTTGCCCCAATTTGCAGGTAGGGCAAGCCATCCACTGGCTGGTTCTTAGAGACAAGCATATCTGCATTAGTTCCCCCAGCAAATGGGCTGAATGAACACCCAGCAACGGTTCTTCTGAGCTGTGTGACCTTAGACAAGTTGCCTAACCTCTCTGTGCCTCAGCTGACTCTGAGACCGTAATGGGATTGCTCGACCTTGCTCGACAGATCCATGTTGAGTGGGTAAGCGAGGAGGAGGTAAATCAGTGATTGACATAAAGATCGTAGATGGGTCCAAAGAGTCAACCTTCTATCAGAAGATAATCTAAGTGCCAATTAAAGGTTGAGCTAGAAAGCTGGGCAGCCGGTAAGGGCCCAGATGGGTTTAACTAGGCAAAGGTGAGTCCAGGAGCCTCAGGCCCACGCCTGGAGAGGCCTTTGCCTAATAGAAGATCTTGAAGGGACAGTTGGAGGGAATCAGAAGCCCAGGCACTTGGCACCATGAGTGGCCAGAGAACTCCAGCCCTGGAGGTGGGTGTCCGGGAGCACCCGGGAACAGGAGGCCCGTGTCAGTTGGCTGCATCCCGTAGCCTTGTTTGCTGCAGTGAAGGGGCAGCTGGGTGCCTTCCCAGGGACGCTCACAGCTTCCTGGCTTCCTGGGGTCCACCCCAGAGCCAGCCTGAAGGAGCCACCATTGGGTCCAGAGACGAGAGTGGCTCCCGAGTCTTCAGACCCCCAAGATGGGCCGCGGCCTTCCCATGCGACTGCAAAGCCCACCTTGCCCCCTGGCAGAGTGAGAAGACGTGTGAGTCCGGATGTGTAAGTCACAAAGGCCGGGCTGTTTTGCACAGCCTTAACCTGGTGGCCTTCCCTAGGACATTCTCTCCAAAAGGCCCTGTGCTGTTCAACTGAGAAATCATATCAAAACCAACGCCAGAAAGACCTCCACAGCCCCTAGCCTGCTAAGAAAAGTCCTGTGGGTCCCCGGTCACCCCCTTGCAAGCCTAAGTCACACTCTCATTCCTTCAAGAGACATCGAGGTCAGGAGCATGCCACTTAAAGGACTCCTCTGCCAGCACACAGAATAAGTCTTGGGAGGTTTTATAACAACATCTCTTCTTCTCCAGATGCTCCTTCTTCATGGAAATCTGTAAAATAAACCAAAAAACCCTATTAGTCATTTACACCTTAGTTGTGAATTTTTGATTTTTTGATGGGCCAACTTTCCCAGAAATGTATGAATTTCAAACCATATGTTTGACTCTAAAATAGTAAGTTTTACCCTTTTTAAAAGAATTCTATGCATCAGATTGAGTGTGGGTTGGGGGCAGAATTAGGGGCAGCAGGCTTTTCTCTAAACTTGGGAATCATCCAGGCTACCGTGTAAGACTGGAGTGACTTCAGGGGCTGTGGTACAGTTGAGAGGCAAGAACATGGACAGTGAGAGAAGAAAGGCCCACCTCTGAACCTCACCCCAGCACTGCCTATGGCCTTAGGCCAAGTGACTGCACCTTCTTGAACCCAGCTGTCTACCTTAGGTGGGGGAGGTCCACCTATTGCCAAGGTTAGTGAGAGGTTCAATAACATCCCGAGACACCAGGCAGGGCACATCAGTGCGGCTGGCGTCAAGGTCAGGCCTGACAGTTCCCATGCCTGGGCTTGAAGGCACTCCACGCACTCCCAGGGCCCCCTCTGCACATAACTGTTTCCAGAAAGAACAGAGTCCAGAATGTGGCAGGAGACCACAGAAAGTCCTGGAAGCCAGGCACCATGGCACATGCCTGTCATCCCAGCTCTTTAGGAGGCTGAGGCAGGAGGATCCTGAGTTCAAAGCCAGCCTCAGCAACGGCGAGGCGCTAAGCAACTCAGTGAGACCCTGTCTCTACATAAAACACAAAATAGGGCCGGGGATGTGGCTCAGTGGTCGAGTGTTCAATCCCTGGTACAAAAGAAGAAAAAAAAAACACTCCTGGAATCCGGACCACTCTCGAGTATAGAAAGCTCTCCACCAGAGTCACATACACAGGGCCAGTTTTGAAGCCTTTAAGACCTAATTGGGGATTGGAACAGCACCAACCCCCCAACCCCAGAAGCCCTCCTTCCTGTCCCTATAAACTGACAAAGGCCACCCTCTGACTTGCTACCCATGACCTTCTGCAGAGTCTATCACCAAACCAGACCTCAGTCCTCTGCAGGAAATCACACTGCAGCCACCAGGAACTCAAAGGTTAATGCAGTGATCATGTGAAGGGGAGGACATTTTCCCCCTCTGTCCCTCCAGGGGTCAAGTAAAGGCTCAGTTAAACAATTACACTCCTTCATTTCCAGACCCCCTTCATTCCATCCATCATTTATTTAGCAAATATGCATTAGGGGCCTGTTGTTTATGAGGCGCCGCCTGACCAAGGGCAGCCCCTGACTTCACAGAGTAACATTCTAGCCCAGGAATGGGGGGAACTGGTAGCTAATTGGTTGTTTAATTAAACGTGTGCTACGTGCCCAAAGGATATAGATATCCTGTAACAGGACCCTTCACAACTGGGTGTGAGTCCTGGAGGGCTTCCCAGAGGAGGTGACATTTCAGCTAAGAACCAAGGCATGAAGAGGAAGTGCTCAGAGCCAGCTTCCTCTGTGGACAGTAAGGAGCGGGTGGAGGAGACAGACCAGAGCCTGCAGGGCCCTGGAGGCCACAGGAAGGGCTTTGTCCTGAGAGCAGCGGGGAGCCCTGGATGGGCATTGGGCAGGGAGATGACATGATCAGACTGACCTTTCCAAAGAGGATTCCAGCTGCTCTCTGGATAATGACCTTTCCCTTAAGGCAGCCCCAAAGCAGGCCTGGGGGAAGGGGGGGGCTGGATTTTTCTGGAATGCTTTCGTTATAAACGGCTTTAAATAGAAATAAGAGGAAGCAAACAAATGATAGCTCTGTCCACCCGGGGCCTTAATTTTTCTAAACAAACAAAAACACCAAGTAACAGGCGACCAAAGCGCCCCTGCACTCCGCCCCGGAAAAGCCTGGGCCAGCGTGGACTATGCAGATAGAGACCACGTGCAAATGGTGGCTTGGTGGGCTAACTGGCCAGGGACACAGTTCTCCAGGTCACCCTGGGGCCCCAGGGGCGACTGACAGCATCTGTGCGCTCCTGTCTGCGGGCTGTGCTAGGCGACTCCATCCGTCAGCCACCCTCCATGTGGACCCAGAGCGCGATCTGGAAGCTTCCCGGCGGAACCCTTGCCCACTGGGGAGCCTCCGTGACCCTTCTGATTATGCTTGCAACCAACAGATGCGCAGGAGAGAAAGTCATTTCCCAGGACCGCGGAATTATCGTCCAGACGTCCCGGGCAGTTTGGCTCAAAAAGCGTTCAGCTGCTGGTCATGAGTTACAGGACATTCGCATCGCCTCCCGGGGCAGCCTTCTCCCATCTGGACTCCTGCCGCTGTCCATCACCAGCCCTGAAACCAAGGAGATGGGTTGGCCAATCAGATCGCACTTCTGGACTGAATGGCAGGTCTCCACGCAGGGGCGGGATTTCTGTGGGAGACTGATGCGCAGGGATAAGGTCACGCTCTTGGCACCTGAAAACGAGGCCCCCCAGCATCTCCAAGTCTCTTGGGGGTGGAGAGTCTAGGTGTGGCTTCACAGGGTCCTTCTCTGGGGTCTTGCCACAGTCACACGAGAGGCTTGGCTGGGGAAGATTCCCTTTCCAAGCTGATGCGGGTGCTGCCAATCAAACGTGGCCTGTTTGATTCAGGGCTTTGGATTGGCGTCCACTGTTGGCCACAGGCTGATTTCAGTCCTTAGCATCGGTTCTTTGCCACCTGGGCCCGTCACCACCACCAAAGCATTTCCAAATGTGCTTATTTTCCACACGAACTTGACCAGACACGGGAGGAGACTCCAGTCTGTGTCCTGCCTGGAGTTCTCCAGGGCAAAACAAAAATTCTCTCACTCTTCTGCTCTCTCCTCCCAGCACTCGGGATCCTGAGCTCCGCCCTGGTTCTTTTCATTTTCTTGTGATGACCCTGGGGAGCTTTGGCATCCTGAGCAACCATGTCTAGACCCCCAAGCAGCCCTCCTTGGGATCATCCCTCCTGCTGGTTTCCCCTCAGGATGGGCAAACTATTGTTGCATCTACCCCGCACTCTCCCCAAGAAGTGCAGCCCAGACAACTCTGCAGAAGCAGCAAAGTTTATTGAGGAAATAGGCACACAGGCCAATCGATTGGGGTCAGCTCTCCTCTCCTTCTGAGTGACCCCGAAGCGAGGGTTTCAGAGGTTATTATAGGGTGGGCTAGCTACATGACTCAGGAAAACAGGATTTGGCCGGTATTCAATCTATAGTTATTTACAGTTCAACCATGACAGTGCCTCCTATGTCCCATTTCAGTTCCTGGAACTTTAGGTAACTGGCCAGGGGGTCTGGGAGCCTGTGGTTTTGCTCCCCATCCATGAGTTGCAAGCATAGCAAAGCATTAATCACAGAAGCACAAAGAGCAGGTCAGCAGATATATGCAGGCCTGCGCCAGAGTGACTCCATTTTGAGTTTGGATTTTATGCTATCTCACGCTCTGTGACCACAGAGTGGCTGTTCCCTTCATGTCCCACTGATACCCACCCGAGTTAAGACCACTTGTTTCCATGCTGCTTGTTTCTGGGTGAGCCCTTTGGCAGAGAGCTGCTTTCCCCCAGTTACATGCCTCTCCTCATTTCCATTGCTATTATTAGACCTTTCTCATTTTTTTTCCACTCTCTGTTATTGAGCAGTGTGAGCAAACATGAGTGTCACAGTCCCTAGAAAAGGGAGCCCACAACCTGGGGTGGTATGGCACATGCCTGTAATTCCAGTGTTTCAGGAGGCCGAGGCAGGAGGATCGTGAGTTCAAGGCCAGCCTCAGCAACTTAGTGAGGCCCAAAGCAACTCAGCGAGACCCTGTCTCTAAATAAAATATAAAAAAGGACTGGGGATGTGGCTCAGTGATTAAGTGCCCCTGGGTTCCATCTCTGGTACAAAAAGGAAAAAAGAGAAAAGAAAAGTGAGGCCAAAGTGTATCAGAAACAGCCTCCATAGGCGCATCACAAGGCTACAGCCTGGAAACATGCTGACCCTCTGGACTCGGGTTCCGGGTATCTCAAGTAACTTTCTGATTATTAAATTTAATTTAGCTTCTGTAACGATCCCCAGGTGGCAGGAAGAGAAGCAGTGGATAAGCACTTTTCGCCTTGAGACTGGAGGCCAATCAATGAGGTGCCTGAGCGTAAGGGCCAGCTGCGTTTTAAAAGTCAGAGAGAGGAATAAAAATCCTGAGGGGGTCACACACATTAGTCAGCTTTCGGTGTTGTTTTGTGAAACAGTTATTGCTGGTGGTGGTTCTGTGTGTGTGTGTGGATGAGAGAGATGCTTCTACTGGGTGTGATCAGATTCCCGAGTCCCTGAGCCTGGTGACGCATCCAGCTTCACCCAAGTGACCCACAGAACTGAGTTCCTACACCAGAGGTCTGTGTCCAGGCTGGGGTGCCTCCAACCAGATGTGAGCACCCCATACGAAGCCCGGCTGGTACAAAGATCAGTGTAGGTTGTTTCAGGCAAAGACACTCGGGGACCCCTCGGGTGGATGGCAACACTGTAGAAACCAGGCCTGAAGAGACAGGTTCCCCAGGGCGGGCAGGCTCTTTTGAAGACCCAGGGGAGATTGCCCATTGTGAGGCACAGCCCTTAACCTATTTGGACCTGTGCTTTCTTGACCTTAAAGTGACAAATACAGGGGGCTGGGAAGGAGCAGCGGTGCCAGGACCTTTGCTTTCTGTCCTTGTAATTCTTCCGTGTTGCTTTATTCCCGATGAGGAGGCTGAGCTTGCAGGCACACATGATTTAAATAAAATTAGCATAAAAGGGCACATGATTTAAATAAAATTAGCAAAAAAAGAGCACAAATGATTTAAATAAAATTAGCATAAAAGGTAGGGGTTGTCTAGCTCGTGACCCTGGCAACCCGGTGTCTCCTGGTCAGGAGAGGGAAGCCGAGTGTACTGGGGCCCTGCAGACCTCCCACGAGAGGGGGACATCTGGGAGGGAGGACAAGACAGAAGCTCAGTCGATTGGATGGTATGGCCCAGCTGTGGCTGACTGAAGATGTCCTGGGGACGCGGAGGAGGGATTGTGTCACCCAGAACAACTGCCCCACAGCCTCTTCGCGCCTCACTGTCCCTTCTCCCTGATCCTCGTGGGCAGGGCCTCTTGTCCTGCAGTCCCTCCCGCTCTGTGGACTCCACCGTGGGCAGCTTGGCTGTGCCAGGAGCCCTGCTCGCCACCCTCCTCTCCCAGTGGGATTCCAGGTCAGAGCTTTCCAGAAGCCCAGAGAGGCTCAGCTGGAGCAGCCATCACGCTCCAAAAGTGGGCAGAGGCGGCTGGACGCAGGGGCCAGCGGCTTCCATTTTTCCATCATTTGTCCCTGCACCGTATGCGGCTGTCCCCGCCCTGCCGATTAACGGGGATGTCAAGCAGCTCCAGATGCTAGGCTGCGAATTCCTAGAGGCAGCACCTGCGCAGAACCACGCCAGAGGCTTCCACGCAGCCCCTGCCGTGGCCAGCAGAACACACCGGGCTCCCAGAGTCCCCGGCAAGCACTTGGGACTGCTCGTGGTCCTCAGGTCCCTTGGTGGACCTTCACTTGGCAGCTGCTCTCGCACATGTCCATTTTGGCGAGTGAACCTGTGACTTATTCTACAACACCCGGCCACCTGTTTCTGCTTCCCTGAAAGCTCCTCGTGGACACAGCCAGTCAGCCCTGCCAGCCTCAGAGACAGCAGGTAGGAAGAGCTTGGGGATGCCCGTCAAGAACTAGCCCCTGAGAGACCTTAACGCTTGGGTAGGGAGTGCCGACTAAATCCTGGGGCAATAGGGAGCCATTGAAGGTGTTGAGCAGGTGCTGGGCATGACCATATTTTTGTTTTCCAGGCAACTACTGTGAACAGAATGAGCTAGTGGAGTGAGAGGGACAGAGAGACTACGGGGAGACCAGTGAAAGAGCCGTCAGACATGTCCCCAAGTGTTTATTTTTATCTGTATAAAGGGAGAGTTGCTCAATGCAAGTTAAACTTTAATCCTGGCATGAAAGGTAGTCAATCATTTGTTGAGCAAATATTGACTATTTCTGGAGCACAGGTCCTCATTGAAATGGGGCAGTTGACTCCTTCCTTATTCAGTATCCAGGGTAAAAGCCAGAACTTAAGAACTCCCCAAATGGGGCTGGCGACGTGGCTCAGGGGGTGGAGTGCTTTCCGGGCATGTGTGGGCACCTGGTGCATCCCCAGCACCTCAGAAGGAAGCATAAGGCAAGACAAAAAGCAGGACTTTCCAACAGTGAGCAGGTAGGTCGGATCCACCAAAGGAACCAGACAAGCACGTTCAACAGCTGCGGAGGAACCAGGGACGCACACGGGACCAGTGTCTGTTCAACCGTGGGACGTCTCCCCTGCCCTTTCCACACCTGGTCAGTCTTCTCAAGAGCAGGTTCCTGCACCAAGTCCCAGAGCAGTCTTCTGAGGTTATGACCTCAGGTTATGACTATCATCCTGAAAATTAAGTGCTACAGGAAGCGCCTCCTTTCCCCTTATCTGCTAGGAAAAGGGAGAAGCAAGAGATAAGGAAGAGAGTAGTGGGTCCTGCTTGCATATTCTGGCGCTCGGTTAAGAAATGAAAGAGAGCCGGGTTCCATGGCGCATGCCTGTCATCCCAGCAACTAGGGAGGCTGAGGCAGGAGGATCACGAGATTGAGGCCAGCCTCAGCAGCTTGGCGAGGCCCTGAGCAATTAGTAAGACCCAGTCTCAAAAATAGACAAATAAAGGGCTGAAGATGTGGCTCAGTGGTTAAGAAGCCCAGGGTTCAATTCCTGGTACCCAACCCCCAAAAGAAAAAGAAGAAGAAATAAAAGACACAGCCGTCTTGAACTCCAGTCTGCTTTCAGATCAACATTCAATACCAAACTCTGCTCAAGAAGGGTTTCCTGGAAACCTGCAGGGCGTTCTGACAAGAGCTAGCAGCCGTGAAAGGCAGGGGGTTACCCGCCAAGCAGCCCAAGGAAACCTATTTTCATTTCTTCTGAAATTAATTAAGGGAACTGTCTTTATTCCCACCTCGTAAGGAGGAAGTGAAAGCTATGATAATGATCTGGAGTGTCCTGTCTCCCTGTGGATGTTCGAGGTGTCCGTCTCCCGTGGACACTGTCACCTCCATCTTGGTCCCAAGGTCAGGACTATTTTTTTTTTGCCCATGTCAACCCTGGGTCAGGTTCTGTGCCCGGTGCTGAGGATACTGGGGAACCAGAATAGGTGACAACTCTGTCCCTGAAGACATCTTGTTCTCACAGGAGACAGGAGAGCCAGAGAATCAATACATCAGACACCTTAACTTGTAAAAAAAAAAAAAAAAAATGCTGTAAAGAAACGAAATGGCAATTTGGAGTGGAGAAGGGGGATCTCCTGTTGGCTGGTGCTCAGGGAACATCTCTCTGAGGAGAACTGAGATCTGGGTAGATGCCGGAAGAGAAGAAGTCAGGGGAAGAGCGTCCCAGGAAAAAAGAGCCAAGGCAAAGGGCCTGGGGCAGGAAGGAGTTCAGAGCTGGGGGATGGGGAGGTGGACGTCCAATAAGGTCAGAGAGGGAACAGGAACCAGATCCACGGGGCCCTGCAGAAGCCGTGAAGAGCAGCGGAAGCCACAGAGGGGCTTGCTCATGTGTGAGAAGTCTATATGGGCACAGTCATCTTCTCGCCTGAAATCTTTAAATAATTAGAATCTCTCTGGCTGTAAAGTTGAACAGACATTTCTATATATAGATTACTGTAAACACTTTTTAAGTGCCAGGAATGCCTCCTGGGCCCCATAAACTCTAAATTTTTAGAACTGGGAGTAGTCTCTGAGGATCTTCTACTTTAATGTCATTTAATATTTGATGATTAAAATTTTTATTTGACTCTAAAAGTGATTAAGGCTGGATCCACTGAAAATAGTTTGAGTATGAGTAATGAAGACTTGACTAATTGGCCTATACTATAAGGACTATTTATGGAGTTTTATTTGACTAAAAAGTTAAATAGTATCAGCTTCAGGCAAGGCCTGATCAAGCTACTTGACGCTGATGCCAAGGGCGTGCTCTTTCCACTCTGCATTCTGACTTCTGTGGTGTGGCTTCCTCCTACAGCAGGTGCTTTGTCCCTACAGGATGGTTGCCTGCAGCTTCCATGACTATCATCTTCCTTGTGAATATCAACAGAAAGAGTCACAGTCTGTTTGAACTGACTCAGCCAACATCCCAATATTACACTCAAACCACGAGCCACTTGTCATAGCTGGAGAAATGCAAGGACCTCACTGGCTTAGCTTCAGTGGCTGAGTGCTGGTCCTGAGCCTGGGCCTCGAGATCTTTGTGACCTCAGCATACAGTTATTTTTTCTTTCCTTATTAAGTGGTGAACTTTCCCATTTCCCATTAAGTTCATCCCTAGATCCCTGAAGGTGGAGGCACTTTGATGGTAGAATTACATCAAGAAGAGAGAAAGGATGAATCCTCTGGGGCAAGAATCAGTCAAACTGCCAAGGTTGGACACACGTCTGAATTAGACTCTCAGAACCCTCGTCAAAACTGAACACTTAGACACATGAAGTTACACTTCACCGAGAGAACTCAAAGGAGTCCACTCATACGTACTATACTAGTGGCCACCAGGAAGAGGGATTGTGTCATGATACACCAATGGCCGTGCCACTATCCCCAAGTCTCAATGACTTGCCACACAAGGATTTGTCAAAGAAGTTCAAAGTGGTGTGGCATGGAGGCCACCCTGCTCCACACAGCCACTCAGGGACCCAGGCGCCTCCTGTCTGATGGCTCCCTCATCTCCAAGGACCCTGGAGATCTTGACTAAGTTTCCTCATCCAATGAACAGATAAGGAAACAGAGAATGGGGAGACGTGCCCACCCCCATCCTTCATTCACATGGTCCACTATACCACGTGACACTTTCGGCCTCATCTCATTGGTTGAAATCAGTCACACGGTGCCAGGGCGCTGGGAAAGGTAGTCTGGTGGGTGCCTGGGGAGAGGAGGAACACAGATCCCACAGAGCTCGAGTACCTTCCCAACAGTAGATCATGGGTCACAGCTTCTAGAATCTCTGAAGTTGTTTCACTTGCTCACGTGGAAAATCCAAAGACCCCAGGAACAGAGTGCTGTGCCACAGAGTGACACCCTTGGCCGCGTGATCTGCAGGAACAACTCTGGAGAGGAAGGGCGTGGTGATCCCTGGTTGACTATCACTCAGGAGCATGAACGATCATCCCCTCTCCACCAGAACGATGGCATCCTTTCCCCACCTGCCCCTTGGGGCTGAGCTAGGCCATGTGACTTGCTTTGGCCAGTAGCACAGGCTGGGATCACTGAGCGCTGGCTCCGAGCCTGGGCCTCAAGAGGCCCTCCTGTCCTCACTTGCCCTTGTGTACTTCTGCTCTTGACATTGGAACCGCAGGCCAGGCTAATGCATTGGTACCGGGACAAGGTGCCAGCCAGTGCTCCCTAGGTTTCTCATCCTTGATGGACAGCTGTCCATGGTGTAAGATGCTCGGCAGAGCCCAGCAGTCAACCAGCCAGACCCACCCGCAGGGAAGATTCTAAGACCCTAGCAGGCACCCAGAACTGCAGATAGGACTGAGCTCAGCATATAACATGTTTTTTTTTCCTACACATACACAACTATAATGATTTAATTGATGAATTAGGCACGGTAAGAAAAGAACAATAATTAATAATAAAATAGAAAAATTATTGCAGTACTCTGTAATAAAAGTTCTGTGACTGTATTTTTGTAACTCCAACACACAATTATTTTTTTCTTCCCTTATTAAGTGGAGAACATGCAAATTTCACTGAAAGGAAGCACTGTACAACTTTTCTTTGGTATATACGAATTGCAAACATCACTTCTAACACTGGCTTTTAGGCTGTTGTTAAAGAAATAAGCGTTACTTAACCATGGCAGTCGATCTGAAGCTGAGAAGGCTATTAATGACTGACCGGTGAGTAGCATCTACATCATGGGTACACTGGGCGAAGGGAAGACTCAGGTCCCAGGTGGCTGGGAGCTGGACGACATAGGATGTCATCACACTCCTCTGAACAGTGCGATTTCCAACTTTTGAGTTGTTTATTTCTTGAATTTCCCATTTAGTATTGTGGGGCTGTGGTTAACCACAGCTAACTGAAACTGGAGAGCAAAACTGGAGAGAATAAGGGGACACTACTGTAAAATCGTAATGATGTATAACCTAAATTAAAAAGCAAATATTTGTGAGTCCATCCTGATCTAAATAAGTGAAATAAAGTTGAGGACGCAGCTCAGTGATTGAGGACCTGCTTAGCACATGCTAGACCCTGGGTTCAGTCCCCAGAGTCACAGGAAATAAAAAGTAAGGCAGATTTAGAATATAGTAGGCAAATAGCCCAGGCAGAAGAATTCCACAAAAATGTCTGTGTAAATCTTCTGCCCTCCAGGAGGTGCAGCGTGACTCCCCACTCCCTGAGTGTGGTCTGTGCACAGTGACTCCTGTCCACAGAGGAACATAAAGGACGACAGGAAGGAAAAGAGACAGGACTCGGTGAGCCCTGACCATGCCACCCCCGCCAGGCCATCCAAGTGAGCTCACGGTGTCACGGATGCCCTTGATGCGCTTTATCACCGTGGCCTCTCTCCTAAAAACTCACTCCAGGTTGTCGTGGGTTGGATCCAGAAGGTCCCCCAAAGGGTCCTGTGTTGAAGCCTTGGTCCCTGGTGCAGCAATACTCAGAGGTGGGGCTTTGGGAAGTGGTTGGCTCATGAGGGTGCTGACTCTTTAATGGATTAATTCACTGAGGGATTTATAGCCAAATGTAAGACTGGGAGGTGGTGGAAGCTGTAGGAGGTGGGACCTAGTAGAAGGATATCGGTCATGGGGGGGGGGGGGCATGTCCTTGTGGACTATATCCTGTCCTTGGTCTGTGCTCCTCCCTCTTTTTCTTGCCTGCAGCCCTGAGAGAAAGAGGAAGGACTGGGTCCCTCTTCTAATAGCCTAAGGACCTCCCTCTAGGCCCCACCCCTTGTAGGCTCCACCCCTTCCCAGTAGTGCCACTCACCCTGGAGACCACGCCTTCACCATGTGGGCCTTTGGGAGACTCACAAGATCCAAATGCAGTTACGCCTTCACACGTTGTCTGAAATCCAAATTCATTCTGGGACCAAAAGTTGATGTAAAAAAGAAAAAAGAAGCTGGGCGCGGTGGCTCAAGCCTGTAATCCCAGCACTCAGGGAGGCTGAGACAGGAGAATCGCGAGTTCAAAGCCAGCCTCAGCAATGGCGAGGCGCTAAGCAACTCAGTGAGACCCTGTCTCTACATAAAAAACACAAAATAGGGCTGGGGATGTGGCTCAGTGGTTGAGTGCCCCTGAGTTCAATCCCCGGTACCAAAAGAAAAAAAAGAAAAGAAAAAAGAAATACTAGAACCCGGGCCATCCCTGGAAGAAGAATAAGGAAGCTTAAGCATGAAGTTTGAAGTCAGGGAGAGCAGAGCTGGATTCCAACCTTGCCTCCCATTTGTGAGTTGTGTGACCTGGCGGAGGGGTGTCACTTACCTTCTCAGCATTGCAACTTTGTCTTCTGTAAAATATGAATCACGACGTCCTCCTCACAGGATAGCATGGAGAGATATAAAGGAACCTCACCTAAGCCGCACGACATACACAAACACTCCAGAGAGCACAGCTGTCCTTATGAAGCTATTTCTTTTTATTTTGGGGTACCAGGGATTGAACTCAGGGGCACTCGACCACTGAGCCACATCCCCAGCCCTATTTTGTGTTTTATGTAGAGACAGGGTCTCACTGAGTTGCTCAGGGCCTCGCTGTTGCTGAGGCTGGCTTTGAACTCACAATCCTCCTGCCTCAGCCTCCCGAGATGGTGTCAAGCTATTTCATAGGGTGTTTATTTGGCCTTATTTCATAGGTGGCTGTTTTATTCCGTCAGAAAGCACACAACCATCGCTGGAGCCAGGACAGTGCCTGCCCATGAAGGCTTTCTTTGTTATTAGTCCAACCACTTCCATAGAGACAGCTCTGCTTTGCTGACTGTCTGAGTAGACTGAGATGCAGTGCCCACAGGCAGGGCAAGATCAATCTTGGATTCCCTTACTTATCAATTTTCAAAATACTGAGTTTGTTGGTTCATATCCTTGGAAGGAGCCCAGTGAGCTTGGAGTGCTCAGCGCACTGTCGGCCTTACTTTTAGAAGCTCCAGGACAGCGGGAGTCTGTGGGGGACCCCTGAGTCCTTCTGATATAGTGCTTTGCTGGCTTTATCTGCTTCTGAGTTAAGATGTCCCGCACCTTCTCGCACATTCTCTGCACCAGTCCTGGGATCAGCCTTTTCTCCAAGGAATTCTGGTTCCTTTTACTGAGAAATTATTCTTGGAGGCTGCCATGGAGGTCGTTACTGGGTTGGTCATTGTCTCTAAGCATTTAGTGTAACCAAATCTAAGAAGTGCAGCCATTTTACGAAGAGAGTCCCATCATGAGTTCCCGCCATTTCTAATTCAAATTTAGGGCAAAATGCTTCATTCGCCTCATGGATTTTGCATTTTTATTTCTTTTCTCTTATGCTGAAAATCTTGGTTGCTAACATTAGTCTAAGAAGGTACTGAAGCTTCCCACCCTGTATTGAAAAAAGATATTAATTGCATTCCTAATAATATGGTTAATAACAATAGTTTAAGCTTTTTAATTTTTTTTAGTTGTAGGTGGACAGCATGCCTTTTTGTTGTTGTTGTTTGTTTATTTATTTTTACACGGTGCCAATGGTCGAACCCAGTGCCTCACGCATGCTAGACAAGCACTTTACCACTGAGCGACAGCCCCAGCCCTAAGCTTTTTAAAAATAAAGTTTAGGGCCTTTTTTGTTGGTGTGTTTTATCCTTAGGATATTTCCTATTAAGGGTGGAGCCTCAAAAAGTCACTTCTGTGTGGTTCAGTCGTGAAGCCAAGACAGTTAACACACATTTTGCTTTTGATTTTAAAGAATTGTTTTTCATTTCGTGTTGACTCCTAGCGTCATACAAATCCGCAAAACAAGAGGCTTTCAGATATCAGTATTTTTAAACGTGTCTTTGGCTCCTCTCCGACTTCTTTTGATTGTGTGGAAAATCTTCCGTTACATCTACTAATGGAGAAAAGTGAGCCTCGGTGTCATCCAGGCTGCGAGAAATGATGGGTTATTTTTGTTTGTTTGTTTTATCCTATGAAAAGGAAGAAGGAAAAAAAATATTCCACTCTGAGAGTAGGAATTATTCTTGTTCCCTTAACAAGGCCTGTCTGTCAACGGCCCCAGCTCTCAAAGCCCCGCTGCACAGGCTCAATGGAGACACAGCACCATTATGATCGCAGAAATCAGTTAAATGTCAAGGTTTTTCCCTCTGCATGCAGCTTCCTGCAGACAAGAATGCTTTTCAGAAAGTCTTTAAGCTTTAAGCTGTTGCCATTAATGTGAAAACACATCTGTAACTTCCTTCCACAGATACACAAATAGGGTGCTGAGCACCAAAGGTTGAACGTGGGCAGTGTCTTGCAGGCCTGGCACGATCCTGGCTTGAAGCCTTGACTTCCTCCTGTCCCCTCATTGCTGGTTGTCTGTGTGCCGTGGATGGCACCGCCCAGGGCCTCAGGAATGCACCTCTTCTCTACCCGGCCTCATTCCTCCACCAGCTTTCTTCCTGGTGGATGACAGTTCCCACCAGTCCCTCCCTCCATCCTGTTCCTTACAGCCACCCAAGCATCTTCCAAGAAAATCACACACCTGACAGTCTGCAAGCTCTGTTTAGAAAAAAATGTCCTAACAATCAAAGCACAAAATCCGAAATCCTTAGCATGGTGTGGTCACCTTCTGTAATTTTGCCCCACGCTCATTTTGTGATGATTCACAGAAACTTCCTTTACTGCTCTTTCTTGGAGTAGCCCATGCATTTATCTTGAGTCATCTCCATCTTTCCTTATAGTGTTTCCCTCCCTGGAATGCCCTACCCCCACACCTTCACCTAATCAACTCCTACCATCCACAGCACCATGCAAGTTTTAAGAGTCACCTGCCCTGTGAATCTTTCTCATCTCTTCACCTCTAAACCCAGACAAACCCTTCCCTCCTCCAGGCTGCTGTTGTGCTGTGGTCAGGATTTTTTAAAATCTTCTATAGCAGAGAACCACCTTGTATTATGAGCAATTTCCCAACCAACAAATTAAGTAACCTTAGGAAGTGGACAGATTCCTAGAAACAGTGAACCATAAAAACTGACACAAGAAGAAATAGAAAATCTGAATAGTCCCAGAACAAGGAAAGAGATTGAATCAATCATCAGTAACTTCTCAATGAAGAAAAGCTAGGGCCCTAAGACTTCACAGGTGAATGCTACCAAATATTTAAGAACTAACACCAATCCTTCCTATACTCTTCTGAGACAGAGAACAGGAGGGAACACTTCCTGACTCATTCTTGAGGGCAGCATTACCCTGATACCAAAGCCAGACAAATACATCACAAGAAAAGAAAAGTACACACCCACTTGAGGGAGGTGCATCTCACTCATCTGTGGGCCTGTAGCACAGTGGAGACATAGACGCTTCTTTGTACATAAGTAACTTAAAAAATAAATGTGGACATGTTTGCACCGGAGGGGGTTATCTAACTTGAAGGGATTGACATCCTAAAGTATTTTTGAATGATTATAAAAATCCATCAAGGGTCAGACACTGTAAGGACAGTTGTGCATCTGTGATCCCAGAAACTTGGGAAGCTGAGGCAAGGAGGATCATAGGTTTGAGGCCAGCCTCAGCAACTTAGTGAGACCCTGCCTCAAAATGAAAAAATAAAAGGATGTGACCCAGTGGTAGAGTGCCCTGGGTTCAATCCCCATTACCAAAAGGAAAAAACTCCATGAAGGAAAATCTTTTGGGAGACAGAAAGGAGAAACTGGGAGAGAGGAAGAGGGTGGTTTCTTAGGTTGGAATTATGGTTCTAAAACATGTTTACAGAGTTTTATACAATTTAACCACGTAATGCATGGTGTCATTTTCCAAACAAGAATGGTTCTTTGTGATTCTTCCCCACAACAAGACAATTTCTACACCTTTATCTCTGATCCTTACTGTGGTTTCCTCAAATTTTGTCAAGAATGTTTTAACAGTCTGTGTAACTACCACTAGGAATGAAATGCAATGAAGATTAGCTTATAGGCTGCTGATAAAGGTATCAGGACTTCATTGGAAATACAGCTAGTGATATCCATGTCCAAGATTCATGCATAAATGACCTTTTGGAACACTGAGACCTGATTCTGGAATGCCAAAAGGTTATTTTGCATTGGCTGAGGCTTTACGGAAGGAGGTTTTCAAAGACCCCACTGCTTGGTTCTTAACCTTGCTCAGACTATGTCTGTCATAGTCAGGTAGAGATGCAGTTTCTCTCCCCCAAGGGAAAATTCTGGAACATGGTAAAGCTCAAGTTGTGCTTGGCAAGGTAATGATTTGTCCTCTTTCTTGCAGCAGTAACTGCAGAGATAAGAAGAGAACACAAGAGTCCAGGAGCATTCTCTGTGTACTTCTAGAGCACAGGTAGGTAACATAGTTACTCTGCAGCTGAACCACCCTCTAGGAAGAGCCTTGGTTGTTTTGTTTTGTTTTTGTACTAGAACCCAGGGGTGCTTAACCACTGAGTCACATTCCCAGTCCTTTTTAAATCTTTTTTTTTTAATTTTTTCATTTTGAGACAGGGTATTGCTAAGTTGCTTAGGTCCTCCCTAAGTTGCTGAGGCTGGCCTTGAATGTGGGATCCTCCTGCCTCAGCCTCCCAAGTTGCTGGGATTACAGGTGTGCACCATTGTGCCTAGTGAACCTTGGTTTGGTCAGATAGATTCTTTAATGAACTTCCTTGGACTGGGGTTGGGAACAGGCTGGAGGGTCAGGATTACTGGGAATTTTTTGTTGTTCTTGTTGCGATCGTTTTTTTTTTGTTATGTAGTACAGAACATTAAGGGAGAGCGAGAGCAGAATTACAAAGGAGATGTTAGAAACTGCAGAGAGAAAAGGAGAAAGAAGATGACATGGGTGTTGTCGCTGGGTTTTCGTGGGGAGGGGTGATGAAGAACCTTGCTAAGTCTATTTTTGTATGTCATGTAAATTCTTTCCACAGTGTTTCCATAACAACTTAAGTAAAATACCATACTTCATTAACATATCATGTATTTACACTTGGCTTGTTTATCACTTCATTAAAATTGATGTTAATTGCTGATTCACCTTTTGGTATGCTCAGAATTAAAGCTGAGACCTCCATTTTAGAACCCACTCATGTTTAAATGGCAACCCCAATGTTCCACATCCCAGAAAGAATTATTTTAGTTGTGACCAAAGAGAAGCCCAACAGTGTGGACAGAAAAAGGAATTTATGAATTCGTGTAAATGAACACAGGTCAACCAGTTTCAGGAACAGCTTGATCAGGCTGCTGCAATTGTCTTGGTTCTACCTTCTTCCACATGATGGTTTAATTTTAAGACTCACTTTTATCACAGTGACAAAGTCTGGAACCATTATACACATCACATCTTCCAGGAGAGAAGGTTCCTGATCTGTACCATCAAACAAGTTCTGTGTTTCGTTTTGATTAAATAAATTTGAGTCACATGCCCACCTCTGAATCAATCATGATGGCCAGGGAAATGGCCATGTTCTGACCGGCTCAGGCTTGTCTCTGAAGCAATCATAGAGAACAGTAGGATTCTGATTGGTTTCAGTCAGCTGGAATGGACTTTACCTCTGGAACTGGGTATGGGACTGTCCTCTGAATTACATGACTGCCATGCATAGCAGGTAGTATCAATAGACTTGATATCATATAACCACATTTTGGAGAGTGAATGGATGAAGCTCAAAGAATCAACAGGCCCCCTACCCCTTTGCAGGGATTTTCCTTGGGACTATAAAGCAAACCTCTTACTGTGGCCTTGGATTCTCTCCACAAAACCCCTCTGCTGCTTCTTCAATGAGCGGGAAGTGTCCACGACTCTTTTTTCTTCTGTGCTTGAAATATTTTATAGCTGCTCCTAAGGTTATCAGAAAGCTGTTCCTGGGTTTGAACACGATGTAGAGACAGTTGTCCTGGGCCTCATATAAATGCATAACAATATACCGTGGTCCACGAGCGTCTGGTGCTCCTTCCCTGACACAGAATAAATAGCATGGTAGCCTGGGATTTGAGCTCGGGAGTTGGGCTGCCTGATTCTGGAAACTGGTTCAGCCACGTGCTGGCTGTGGACCCTCTGGTAACATCTTTAACCTTTCTGGGCCTCAGTTTCTTTATCTGTAAAATGGGAATAACATGAGCACACTCCCATAGACTAAATGCCAATTGCCGCTCAGTGCTGGGAACTCTGTAAATGCTGCATAAATGATCATCAGTAACTGGCCTTAGCTCTTGCCCTGTCCTTCCCAGCTAAACGAAGTTTGATACCACAGAATGTGACATTTTCCATTGCCCAAATAACCAAACCTGAGAGCTACAGATCCTACACATTTGCACTTTGGCAAGAATTTATAGACTCACAAACATCTGTACCCAAGCGGGAATAAAACCCGAACTTGGTATTTACATGACACGGTTACTAGAAAAATAAATTTAAAGACAGGGTGAAGGGCAAATAGTTGAACGAGTCATGCTGGCACTGGAGATACTAAAATATTAGTAAGGAATCACTGAAAGCAATAATCAGTCATATTCCTGTTAAAGAGATCCCTCCAGAAGATTTATATCAACCCTGTTTGACAAACAGGCAGTGTCTTCCACAGCAGGGAACAGTAAAGGTCCTGAGAATCATTTATTTGGTCTCAAAAGGTCTTGCTAAAGTTTGGAAGTGTCCACCAAAGTCCCCTGTAATGTTAAAGGCTTGGTCCCTAGCTTGTGTGTGACGGGGAGGTAGTGGTACTTTTAAGAGGTGCTTGCTAGGAGGAAGGGAGGTCCCTGGAGCCGGGCCCTTGAAGGAGCTATTGGGTCCCTGGGCCCTTCCTGTCTCTCCTTTGTGTTGTCCTGGCTGCCATGACGTAAGATGCTTCCTCTGCCACATGCTGTGGCCATGATATGCTGACTCGCCCCAGGCCTGAAGCAACAGAGCCAACCGACCATGGACTGAAATCTCTGAAACCACAAGCCAAGGTGAACCTTTCTGCATAAGTTGTTTACCTCAGGTATTTTGTTACAGTAATGGAAAGATGTCGAAAACAGCCCTTTGGTTTCCAGTGAGACAAGGCCTTTCTCTTCCTATCCTAAATGCTGGCACAGTGGGATTATAACCCCTTATTCTGTCTTCTTCCATTCCCCAAAGTAGTGGCTCATTAATTCCATGCTCCAAATACTGCTTGTGAGACAGCCCTAGCCACACCCCACCCAGCCTTTGTTCTGTCCCATGGCTTTCTTCTTCTTGACCATTCTAGAAATGTCTGCTTTAAGGAGAAGCATCAGCTTCCAAAACTCTCTGGAGGATGCAGAAGCTTGGAGCAGAAATTCTTAAGCCTTAAAATTACTAGAATCTTCTGGGCATGCAGGCAGGTGGGAGAGAGGAAAAGTGATTAAATACAGATTCCTGGGCACCACCCAGACTCTAGCTTGGGAAGTCTGGGCTGGACCCTGGAGTCTGCATTTTTTGGTACAGGCTTCTTGGATGACCCTGAAACAGGTGTGGTGTGGGCCATTCAAGGACCAGTTCTAGAAGCTCTGAGGATCAGACCCTCCATGGGAAAATGTGCACAACAGCCACTCAGTTGATATATTTGAGGGGGGTCTGCTGTAGAGTATGTGCTACAGGCCAAGTGTCTCTCCCTGAAATTCCCAGGTTGAAGCTGGAACCCCCAATATGATGGTATTAAAGGTGAAAGACTTGGAGAGAGTATTGAATTCAGATTCTCTCTCTCTCCCTCTCTCTCCCTCTCAATCTCTCTTCCATTAAAGGACGCAGCAAAAAGGTGACCATCACAGGCAGGAGAAGAGCCCTCCTTCAGCAACAGAATCTGCAGGGAGCATAATCAGGCCTTCCATCCTCCAGATGTGGGAGAAATGAATTCCTGATATATTATTGTTGTTGTTGTTATTTTGTACCAGGGATTGAACTCAGGGGCACTGAGCCACATCCCCAGCCCTATTTTGTATTTTATTTAGAGACAGGGTCTCACTGAGGTGCTTAGGGCCTCACTATTGCTGAAGCTGGCTTTGAACTTGTGCTCCTCCTGTCTCAGCCTCCCAACCCACTAGGATGACAGGTGTGTGACACTGTGCCTGGCAAATTCCTGATATTTAAGCACCCAGCTTATAGTATTCTGTCCTGGCAGCCGAGCTGACCAAGATGGCGCATGAGCATGTCAGCAAGCCTGCCAGAGGCTCAGGCCACCATCTGCCAGAACCCAAGATCCAGGCCACGTAACCCCGTCCAAGATCATTGCTTGCTGGTTTTAAATAAAACATGTTCTCTAAAACTCATGACTGAGAGTGTTTGTGCTGTGTACATACTTAGGATTTTACACAGGAAATCTTCAACCCCGCCATATGTCTGTCTCTGACTCTGATAATAAAAACCTTAATTTGTGATCATCAGTGTGGCTCATCATCCTCCTAGGGTAGAAATGTCCATGGAACGAGATCTGTAGGAGAAGGTCCTTGGCTGTAGATTGGGAGACAGGAGTTTTACTGGTACTATATTCCCAGGGGTGCGTCGGTACCTATACAGGCCCGTGATTACATAGATTGGATCCAGCACATCTTCAGCACCTCTAAGGACCTCTGGCCTCTCTATGGGACCCTTGATGGCTGATTCCATTCCAGCCACTGTGGGGCGATCGGCTGTGCATGGGCTCTGATCACTTGCACAGGGACAGGCCCGCGGCCCTGCTCAGCCTCCTGGTGAGGCCCCAGGGCAGAGAGTTAGCTCAGCAGTGGGCACAGCCACTTGGGATTTGAATGACTGTCCTTTGCCATGAAGCTTTGCCCAGCCGGGGCGGGGAGTGGATGCCTCTGCCTGCTTCCTCCTCCCAGTGGGGGATCATATAAGGTGGAGTTTCCCTTATCCAAAACGCTTGGGACCACAGGGTTTAGGGTCAGGGATTTTTTTTTCCTTGGATTTTGCATCTACTTGACACATCTTGGGGATGAGACTCACGTCCTACCACGAAACTCACCTGTTTCACAGACCCCGTATGCACACAGCCTGGAGGTGATGTTATATCGTGTTTATTTGTAGAGCACCTGCGTTTTGATCCATCGCATGGTATCAGGCGTGGAATTATCCCCTTGGGGGTGCTGCGTTGGTGCCAGAACTTTTCAGATTTTGGAGCATTTCAGATTTCAGAATTTTGGATTAGGGATGTTCAACCTGCAATTCTTGCAGCCTCAAGATGGTCCCACAAGTTTTTTGTTTTGTGGATTTTTTTTGGGTTTTGGGTTTTTTTTGTTGTTGTTGTTGTTCCAAGGATTGAACCCAGGAGCACTTAACCACTGGGCCACATCCTCAGGCCTTTTTTCAATTTTATTTAGAGACAGGTTCTCCCTGGGTTGCTCAAGACTTCACTGAGTTGCTGAGGCTGGCCTTGAAATTGCGATCCTCCTGCCTCAGCCTCCGGAGCCACTGGGCTTACAGGCCATGGGTCATCTCCTCCAGCCTGGTGGTTCTTGATGTCAGGATGTGGCCATTTGAAGTGTACGGTTCACTGACATTAAGTACACAGTATTATGCTATCATTACTGCAATCTATCTCTAGAATGTTTTTCTTCTTGCAAATTGAAACTCTGTACCCATGAAACGCTGACTCTCTCTTCCATGGCCCACTCCCTGGCAACCGCCATTTTATTTCTTCTCTATGAACTTGTCTAGTAGATGTCTCCCCAGAATGTCCTCACCCCCTGAGTGACGGGAAAGGGATCAGGTCACCAGGTGGGGCCCTAATGAATGGAATTGGTGCCCTTATAAAAGGGGCCCAGGGAACTCTCTCACTCCTCCTGCCACGTGAAATCAGAGCAAAGAGATGGACATCCAGAGGAGGCCGGCGCTCCCCGGGCGCAGAATCTATCTGCACCCCTGTCTCCAGCTCTATGAGAAACAAGCATCTGCAGAAACAAGTGTCCTAAGTCCCTCGTCCGGGGCATTTTGCTCTCCAGCCCGAGTGCACTAAGATATTCCCGTAAGTGGACTGGAGTTGAGTTTGTCCCTTTGTGACCACATCACTTCGCTTAGCTTAACACCCTGGAGGGTCATCTGTGTGGCAGAATGTTCCCACCGCTTCATCCAGCTCATTGTGCGGGTCCATTCACCCGTGGAGCGACGCTCCCGGCTGCGCACCCGACCCTCCTGCACCCGACCCTCCCGCGCGGTGGTGGGTGGTGTGTCCTGGCTTCGAGAGGGCGGCCTTCCATTCTTTGGGGCTCATGCCCAGAGGCGGACGCTTGCTCTTTTGTGCACTCAGAACAAAAGCCAGAGAACCTTGTGCCTCTGACCCCCCACCTCCAGGCTCCACCATCAAGGCCCAGCTCGGTCCTCCTCCCCCAAGCAGAGTGTCCGTCTGGCAAACATAGTAGGGACCCGAGGATGTTAAAGGGCCGGAAAGAGGACCAAGGGGTGAGGGGGCTTGGGGAAGTGAGACCTGGAGGGCGGGATCCTCCTTCTGTAGCGTAATGACCTCGAGGACCTTCTCCAGGCACTTCACCAACCCATTACCATGGAGGGACTTGGGGCACCAGGTTACCACCCCCTGGGAGGTCCCACCGCCTCTCTTGCCTTGGTTTCCTGAAGTGTAAAACAAGAGAATTGGATCCGCTTAGGGACCCGAACCAGTCATTTTACACTTCCAAATGCCACAACTTGTACCGAGCCATGCGTCACATAGTATCTCATTTAATCCCCTCGCGTCACATAGTATCTCATTTAATCCCCTCGGCATTCCAGTGGGGCCAGCCTAGGGCAGCCAGGGAAACAGAGCCCAGGGTCTGCTCCAACCCTAGGATTGCCAGTCCTCGGCCATCTGTGGCCCCCTTCTCCCAGCCCTAGTGATGAAGACTGTCAGGATCCCCAGGATGCGGGCGGGGGTCAGGGGGCGGGGGCGGGGGCGGGTGGGGCTACCGTCTTCTTTGTTCTCTCCAACTCTTGCTGGCACAGGAGGAAAAGAAGAGATGATTGATTGGCCAAATCTTAGACAACAGGGTGGAACTCGGCTCCAAATATGAAATCAGTTAAATATCAATAAATACATTCATACATACATACGTAAGTCTGGGGGTGGGTAGACTGGGCGGGACAGCTACTTCTGCTTTTAGCGCTACAGTTCCCTTGATGGCTGAACTCTACTGAATTTGCAAAGATGCAAACCCAAAGGCTCTGAACTTTGCGATTTGGAGGCTTATTGTAAGAACAGAAAATTTTCCTTGCATCTACCTACACAAGCTTTCTAACTTTCTAGAACACTGATGACCCCATCTCTTTTTGGGGAGAGAGGAGTACTAGGGATTGAACTCAGGGGCACTTGACCACTGAGCCACATCCCCAGCCCTATTTTGTGTTTTATGTAGAGACAGGGTCTCCCTGAGTTGCTTAGTGCCTGGCCATTGCTGAGGCTGGCTTTGAACTCCTGCCTCAGGGGCTGGAATTACAGGTGTGCACCACTGTGGCCAGCGGACCCATCTCTTAAAGGGCCCTCCACCTCTCCATAGTGCCACTTTGACCAAGCTTTAACACCAGGGCCTTTGGGGGATGTTCCTGCAAACCAAAGCAGTGCCCAGTGTCCCCTGATGACTAGGGGAGGAGATGGATACACAAATCAGCGACTGATGGAATCCAAACTCCATGGTGTTTTCCTTCCACCACACACGCCTAGCTGAATGTGGAAAGCCAAATATGGCAGAAAGCCACAGATCCAGCAATATCACACCTGGAAAGGTACCCTGTGGGCAGAGGGATGTTGAGTGACAGAAAAAATGATATTCTCAATTACCCTGTGGATTTCTCAGCTCTTGCTGAGAAATTGGGCCAGACTCCACGTTCTCCTGGCAGCTTGGCATGGCATGGACTTCCAGCCAAGTTATTTGGAGCTGATGGCAAATTTCCATTTAAAGGGCTTCCTTTGAGTGTTGGGGGTAAATAGCATCATCAATTTATCACTGTGCAAAGCTGGGACATTATATATGTATCAGGAGCCGATCAGAGGACATTTCCACGCTGTCTGATCATAGATGAACTCCATAGTGCCCATCATATTGAGGAAAGGTTTCACATGCGCTCATTCAGTGCAGGAATATGCAATCTCACACAAGCTCCCCATTCCTCCATTTATTAATGGCTCACATCTCCAAAGATCCTCTTTCTTTCATCAAGAGGAAATAGCTTTCTTTCATCAAGAGGAAATAGCTTTGGTAGCCAATCAGCAGAAACAAATGACAGGGTCCATTATCAAAGATGTTTTAAGTAAAAGCAACATGCCCTTATTGAGATAAATCGAGTGTCCAGGCAGTGATTTTTTTTTTGAATGGCTCCTGGCATTTCCAGAATGTTCTTGTACCCACCACTCACTCAAGACAGAACCGAGGTGCGTATCTTGATGTTCCTGTGACCGCAAGGATGCCCTTCCATTCCATGCATTACTGAATTTTTGTCTATTGCAGACATTCAAGGTCTTTCTGGCAGAAATGGTTGAGTATTAAGCCAGACTCTCTCTGGAAATGTCTCTCTGGAACCCTTTTTTGGAACTCACTGAAACACAGATTTATTTTTCCCTTGTAGCCCGACTCTCCACCCCTTAAATTATGTTCCATTAAGGTCAGTCAGCCCAATTAAGTGCATGTGGGTAGAAATGCATATCACCTGCATCATTTCCCAGCCAGGGTGGCAGAGGCCCTCCCCGTAGGACTTGGTCACTGGGCGGCAGTGTTTTAAAAGGTTCTGGATCCTTGGTGACCAGGGTGGAAATGCACAAGAGGAGCTCAGGTTAACCAAGCCACTTCCATTCTGAGCTGAAGCTCAGATTTTCTGTCTATATGATATAGGAATTGAGCCAGGCCTGGTGGCACACACCTGTCATCCCAGTGGCTGGGGAGGCTGAGGCAGGAGGATCATGAGTTGAAGGCCAACTTCAGTGATTTATGGAGGCCCTAAGCAACTCAGTGAGATCCTGTCTCTAAATAAAATATAAAAAAAGGTAGGGGATGTGGCTCAGTGGTTAAGTGCCCTGGATTTGCCCTGCTCCCCCAGTACAACCAAAAAAGAAAAAAGAAAAGAAATAAAAGATAGAGATTGGGATTAACTAGGAGTGGAAAATCAAATTCCTTCAGAGGCAAGGTAAGTGAGTAACAGGATTCAGAAGCCAGACTAAGAATTTAGGGGCACCAGAAAGGTCACATTCTGCCTGAGAGAAAACTGTTAACAATATTGAAGATGATAGTAATGGTAATAATAATAATAGTTAATGCCACTGAGCCCTTCTTCCTGAATGTATATTAAATCATGTGTTTCTCTGAAAACATCTCAGTGAGGTAGGTCCCATCCCTGTTTTATAAATGAAGAAACGGAGGCACAGAGATGTGCAGAAACTGTTCCAGAGTCACACAGCTGATAAATGAAAAAATAACTCCTTTATGGGTAAGACAATTGCCAATTTTGAACCTCTGGACTACGTGATCCCTAAAGTCTTTCTAGCCCTAAAAGTCCAAATCCCTATGGAAAACATTGTGTATATAGCAGATGCTCAGCACAGGTTGGTTAAATAAATATCTTTGAGTCAAATTTTAGATAAGTAGTCTTTATTGGGCAGTTTTGTAGACATTTGTCCCTGAATCTGCCCGCCCCTATTTTGAAGGGGATGAACTTGAAGTTCTATAGACAAGTGATGGGGTCAAGATCAAAGAGCGAGGAAGTGGTGGAGCTTGCTTTTAATTCCAAATCTAAATTGTGCTATGGACTAAAATAGAGGCTGGTACCCTGTGTCCTGAGAACCAAATAGGACCCAGCTTTTGTTTTTAAAAATTGGATTTTGGGGCACAGTGGCTCACCCCTGTAATCCCAGTACTTTGGGAGGCTGAGACAGGAGGATCACGAGTTCAAAGCCAGCCTCAGCAACGGCGAGGCGCTAAGCAACTCAGTGAGACCCTGTCTCTACATAAAACACAAAATAGGGCTGCGGATGTGGCTCAGTGGTCGAGTGCCCCTGAGTTCAATCCCCAGTGCCAAAAAAAAAAAGAAAAGAAAGAAAAAGAAAATCGGGTGTTATGAGAACAACAACAGTCGTGTATTTACTTAGAATCATCCATCAGCACCAAAATACGTGATGTGCGATATTGTGTGAAATAATGTGATATTTGCCCGTGACCTATACACACCCTCCTGCATGCCTTAAGTCAGCCCTAGATTACTTATGATACCAACACGATGTAAATGCCATGTACACTGTCGCTATTCCATATTGCTTAGGGAGTAAGGTCAAGGACAAGCCAGGCTGGACATACTCAGTGCAGAGGTAACCGTGGTAGGCCTCCCCACAGCATCCACAGCAGCAAAAACTACATGACATTTTTCAAAAACTATTTTCAATCCATGGTGGAATCCACACCCCAGCGTGCTAGTCAGATTTTTACGCTGTGACCAACATGCCCGATGAGATCAGCTTAGATGAGGACAGGTGTATTTGGGCTCATGGTTTCAGAGGCTGAGTCCATGGTCGACAGGCTTCATTGCTCCAGGCCCAAGATGAGACAGAACATCATGGCAGAAGGACATGGTGGAGGACGGCTGCTCTGCCTCATGGTGGCCAGGAAGCAGAGAGAGTGTGAGGAGCCAGAGACAGTGTAGATAGTCCCCACTGCATGCCCCCAGTGACCCACTGATTCCAGGCACACCCCACCTGCCGTTAGTTACCTCCCGGTAGGTCCATTCATACTATTAACTCATCAAGTGGATTAACCCATCCATTAAGTGACAGCTCTCATAATCCAATTGCTTCACCTCCGAACATTCCTGCATTAATGCAGGAGATTTTGGGGGACACCTCATGTCCAAACCATGGCACCCAAGTGCAGAGACTGACTCTACTGCCCACAGCTTCTTCGGCACTGAATCCGCAGAAGTGAGTACTCAGGACAGAGACAGAGTGGCCCACAAAGCCCCAGCTGGTTTTCATCTGGTCCTTCACAGAAAAAGTTTTCCTTCCCCTGGACTTGCAAGGCAGAGGGGCCAGGCTACAGGAGACAAGCATCAGAAAATAGCAGAGATGCCCCACAAACTGTGTGTAGGTTTTAGCAGGGCTCTGGGAAATCAGCAACCGTGTTTTGTTTTGTTGGTACTGGGGACTGAACTCAGGGGCATTTGACCCCTGAGCCACATCCCCAGCCCTATTTTGTGTTTTATGTAGAGACAGGGTCTCACTGAGTTGCTCAGTGCCTCGCTGTTGCTGAGGCTGGCTTTGAACTCGCGATCCTCCTGCCTCAGCCTCCCTAAGTGCTGGGATGACAGGCGTGCAGATAAAAGGAAAGGGGCTTCCAAGTTTGGACAAAGACTCAGCTTGGATGAGAAAATCTCAGATAGGCAAGACAAACAAGAGGTTAGTTATTCTGAGCAGCAGACAGCGTTTCTAAAGGGCAAGGGATTGGACCATCCTGGGCTGATTTTGGAGGGAGTGCTCTTCACTCAGCTAGTCCAAACTTGATTCGCCAAAAGGATCCCAGAACGTGCTGGAGTCCGAGGCGCCAGTCAGGAGAGCCTTTCTTCCATGCACCATTTCCTCCCCTCCCCGTTCTTTAACAGGCCCTGTGGAGGGGGCAGCAGGCACATTGAAAATGGGGAAGGGGCTGTCAGAGGACAGTAAGAAGAGCACACATGCGGAAAACTGAGAAAGAAACCAGAGAGAAGCACACGTGGAGGGAAATGGAAAAAGGAAGCTGTCCAGAGACGAGAAACAGAAGAAAAGTAAGAGGGAGCTGGAAACGGCAGGAGACACTGAAGTTCAGCACCCCTCCCAGGAGGTGGTGCCCTCTCCTTTTTACCCTTTGCAATGTCCATCAGCCACTGTCCACAGCCTTAAGCCACTCCGGACCCTTAAGTGTTTGGAGACAGTGGTCTGCTTCCTGCGGACGGGAGGGAAATCGTCTCTGGCTGGCCAGTAGGAATCCTGATGGGGTGCGCGAGTGTCAACCTCGACATAGAACCAAGCCATAAGCAGAAGACCCCCACCAGAGGGATCTGAGAAGCCAATCAAAGGCAAGTAGTCAAAGATGGTGGTGATGGTGGTGATGGTGGTCATGGTGGTGATGATGGTGGTGGTGATGATGATGGTGGTGATGGTGATGATGGTGGTGATGATGGTGATGGTGGTCATGGTGATGGTGGTCATGGTGATGGTGGTCATGGTGATAGTGATGATGGTGGTGGTGATGGTGATGGTGGTGGTGGTGACAATAACGATGGTGACCATGCTGGGGATGGGGAGGCGCAGCAAGAGCAAGCTACCGTTCATCGACCTGCTGTGTCGCAGGCACGCTGCTGGTTGTTTTGCCGGCATGGTCTCTGCATCCTCCCAACACTCCTGAGGGAGGCTTTACCATCATCTCCAATTTGTAGGGGAGAACGCTGAGGTTCTAGAAAACAAGCTCTCCCTCCAGATCAGAGCGAGGGGTGAAGTGGGATCAGAACACCTCCCTCTGCGCCGAGCGTGTGCGCAGAAGCACGGAGCCAGTGATTCTCCGAGTCTGGACCCTGGATGGTCCACACCTCAGTCAGCCCGGGGAGTGGCTGTTTAAAATGCAGATTCCTCAGATCTGCATTTGGAACCAGATTCCCTATATGATTTCTAGGTTTGCTGAGGTTTTAAAATCACCATACAAGACTCAGGCTCCATCCAGCTCATAAGCCATGCAGTGCAAACAGGCTCCGCAGGGTCCAAACCTACTGATGATAAATCAGGGCGCTGTGGCGGGGGGCGGCCCAGCGGTGGAGCACCTGCCTAGGATGAGTGGGGCTCAGGGTTTGGTCCCCAGCACTGAAAAATAAATGAATAAACACAAGTGCTGTTCCCCACGTGTTCACGCCTCTCCTCCCTTGGGGGCTGTGTATATTTTTCTGCCTCACTGGCTTGAGCTACACCACTTGGCTTCTTCTGCTCTGGGATGGAGCAGCTGGGATGGGCTGGAACATTGAGCCATGTTTGTGTGATGTGGCTCCCAAAATGAACCTGCCTCACATAACCACTGCCCTCAGCCTGGGGTCCAGAATCAGACATGTGGCACAGAGTTGAACTGTCCCAAAGCCTGGAGCCAAGCACAGCCAAGCACATCCTGAAACAGAAACGCTCAAACTAACCCATCTGCATGTGAGCAAGAAAAAGAAGCACTTGCTATTACCAGCCCTGGAGTATAGGGCTGATTTGTTATGTGGCATAATTGTAGCGATAACTGACAGATACACTGAAAATTGCATACCTGAGATTGTATTTCCATTGTCATAATGTGAGTCCATTTTTCTGGAGAGAGTGGATCATATTATAACCCACATTCTAGAAAATTCTCACAGAACCAGGGACTCCAAAAGGCATTAAGAGCCATATACTACTTTGAAGTTCTTTTTCTCTCAGTGGAACCTCAGATTCTAGGACTTGAGCAGGGTGAGTTTCCACTCCCTCTCTGCCTCTTAGAAGGTGTTTGTTTGAGTCTTAATCTTTAAAAGGTCCAGATTTAATGTGCTACATGAGAACTGGAACTCTGGTTTTTTTTTGTTGTTGTTGTTGTTTTGGTTTTTCTGGTAGTGGGAATTGAACCCAGGGTACTTTATCACTAGCCACATCCTCAGCTCTTTTTTTTTTTTTTATTTTGAGACGAGGTCTTGCTAAGTTGCTTAAAACCTCACTAAGTTGCTGAGGCTGGCCTCAAACATGCAATCCTCCTGCCTCAGTGTCCCAAGTCACTGGGATACAGGGGCATACGACCATGCCCCGCTCAAACTCCAAACTCTCAAAAATTATCACAAGATACAAGAATAAAGGAAAGAAAGAACTATTAAGGTGCTGGGAGTGATTTTATAAGATTTATACCTTATAATTTACCCATTTAGCTGTGCATTAGTAAGGAATTTCTCTGTAGCTCTGTGAAAAAAATACAAGCAACTTAGTCAATGTTTTGACGAGATGTGAAAAATTAAAAATATTGTGCCATGGGCTGGGTTGGTCTGTAATTTATATATTTATATAAAAATGTTTTATGTACTTATTTATAAAATATGTACGGAACCTACACTGAACACCTTGATCATGAAAATCATTAACCTGTCTCAGGATATTAATTTTTTTGAGATCATTGGGCAATGCGTTTCAGAATCTGTGAATACACAATTTGTTTTGTTGGGTTTTTTTTGGCCAGCAGGCTATTAGTAAAAGCACCAAAAACCTTGCTAAAAGAGATAGCAAGACCCCAGGAAGGATATGATATGACCTAAGGGGACACAGCCAGTGTCTCCTTGAGGGGTTCTTCTTCCTGCCGAGGAAGATGTGAGCCACCTGAGAAATTAAAGTCTAGAATAAAATAATCAGCAAAGAACAAAAGATAAAGTGAGAAAGATACTTTCAAAAGTTGGAGCCCCTGATAGGTCCCGTACACACGAGAGCTGGAACTGGACAATAAGAAAATGGCCCCCGTGGTTTATTTCAGGGGTACATCAAAGGCAGGGATGAGGTTTCCAGGGTGGAGTCTTACTTCACGATGTCTGGCAGCCAGCAGGTTGATTGGCATCTTGGCAGGTCGCACCCATCTCAGAGGGGCTGTGTGGCTGCAGCAGGTGAGCCCATCCTCGGTGCTGTGTGGGATCTCTGGCAGAGCTGAGGGGGCAGGTCACCTGCATCGGATGGCCTATCCGTATGGGGGTGCCATGGGAGTTCCCAATGCCAGACCTCTCCCCTCCCTGGCTGTGATGCCCATGGTCCACATACAGCCCACGGATGGCTCCCTACAATGACCCAGCCATAGTTCTCTGATTTTGTCGTTGCTCACCACGACAGCTCTCTGGAGCTGGAGGCCCCGTGAGCCAACCTATTTGTGATCCATTTTCCTGGGCTGGCTCCTCCCGCCGGCTACTATCAGCCAAGTGCTTCAACATAGGGGGTTGGAGGGGCGTGTGGGAAGAATTAGGAGGGCTCCAGAGACCCTCTGCTTCCCATGTTCCTTGTCCTTTGGGTCTGGATGCATCTTTTGTTTACCAGTGCAGTCAGAGAGCATGGGTTTGGATCTTAGCTGCCCACTCACATGCTGTGCAGCATTGGGCAAGTTACTTAACCTCCCTGGGTATCTTTACTATGGTTGCAAAATAAGGACAAAATGCTTCAGAAGTTAAACGAAGAGTGAGATGGGCAGCACAGTGCCCATCTGTGTTCAGTCTTCAGTCTTCTTCTAGAGCCTCTGGCTGGGGGCCGGGGGGACTCACTTGCTGCGCAGCCTAAGGCAAGTTACGGCCTCTTGCTTCTTTAGTTTTCTCCTATAGAAAATGAACATAACTACTGTTCTCACCTGGAAGGACCATGCTGATGGATTCCTACAGTCAGCTCCTCTGGGCCTAATCCTAGTACCTAAAGCTTTGATAAGCATCCCAGGGCATTCTGCAGAGAGGAGGGGAGGGGGCGGCCCTTTGAGAAAGTTTGCTGTGCATCCTAGGGTAAATGACTTCCCTTCTCTGAGCCTCAGACTCCATACGATGAAATGGGGAGTTGAAGAGAATGGTCTCTGATCATGTGGACACATGCACTGACCCAGAAGTCAGTGCTCTGTGCCTCTGGGCCCTTGCACATGAGGCTCTCTGCCTGTAGTGACTCCCCCGTCCCATCCACTGTGGGGGTGACTGACTACAGGCCCTTCACACTCTGGGGCCCTCCTCCCTCGGAAAACCCTCCTCCAGCCCATCCGGGGCAGGCAACCCAGGCTAACCCTGGGCTCTGTCCTCTTGCAGAGATGTCTGGCTCTGGCCCATGCATCTCCCCTGCTCAGAGGCACAGAGACTTGGTGTGGGCGCCTCGAGGCTCAGCTCCAGCAATCCACGTGCTTCCTTCTGGTGGATTCAGGCCAGCTGGCTCATGGGACCCGGAAATCAGCAGAGGGCCCCGGTCAGAGGATCCAGGTACTGAGTGAAGCCAGCGGAGGGCGGGACGAGGAGCGGTCAGCACACCTACCTGGGAGGGGAGCCCACAGGGCCTGTGTTATGCTGGCGCTGGGCTTAGCCTAGAGCAAGCGTGCCACCCAAGCTGGTGAAGCGGGAAGTGGGTGGACGTGTGCATGTGTGGGTGCAGGAGGAGCTTCCTGTGCGTGTGCGTGTGAAGAGACACGCGGGTGTGTGCACGGGTGACAGACCAGTGCATAGATCAATAAGTAGATGGGTGGATGGACAGGTGGACGGATGGACAGGTGGATGGATGGGTGGGAGGATGGATGGGTGGGAGGATGGGTGGGTGGGAGGATGGGTGGGTGGATAGATCAATAAGCAGATGGGTGGGTGGATGGACGGATGGGTTGATGGACTCAAGCACAGGTGACAGCTGGGTAAGGGATGCGTGTGGGATTGGGGGCAGGGGGAGTGGATGATCGGATAAGGTGAGGGACTCCATCAAGACCCAGACACAGGGCTGGGGTTGTGGCTCAGTGGTAGAGTGCTTGTCTAGCATGCATGAGGCACTGGGTTCAATTCTCAGCACCACATATAAATAAATGAATAAAATAAAGGTCCATCAATAGCTAAAAAAAAAAAAAAAAAAGACCCAGACACAGAACAGTTCGGGGGCACTGTCAGAAATGCAGAGAGTCGAGACACAAGAGGACGGTTTGTGGTGTCTACAGGGAGCAACTCAGAGAATCCGGCACTCTGAGCTGACCCCAGCGTAAGGACATAGGACATGGCCTTGCTAATGGGAGAGCATACGTGGTCTACGGTTCCACACAGATGGTTGTGGGATGGGATCGGGGTCTGGGGACGGCTCTGTGCCAGTTTCAGGCAATGAGGTGATGGCAGAGCCACTAAAGACCAGAGTTTCTCTGCCCATAAAATACCCTGACCCCAACTCCTGGCCTCTGTCCTTCAGATCCTCGTTCAGCAGTTTCTGCCCTGGGCAGTCCTGCCTGGTCTCCCTCCTCCTTGTGGTCAGGCCACATGGGACACCCCGTCATCATCTTTCTGATCTTGGCTGCACATGGAAATCTCCCAGAGAGCCTTGCATCACTGGCACCCAGAGAATCTGACCTTGTGACCTGGGGAGCAGCCCTAGCTTTGGGGATAGTAGGGGCTTAGATCTTCTGTGCTGGAAACCTATCAGCTCTGTCCCTCCTCTGCTCATAAATTGCTCAGTTGCTATTTTGGAGACGCTAGGACTCTGAGGTTACTTAGTCACTTCTTTGACTACACACATCATGGGATAAGGGCTTCCCAATGGGCCTTTTTGGTCTGGATGCATGGTAGGTCTTCGGGATAGAAATTCAAATCTACCTGGTCCCGACTCTTTCCATAAAAAGACATTGATGAGGCTGCTCCATGGATAGCTGTAACTAGGTCACCTCAGTCTGCACGTGAATTTGCTGAAATCATTCCAGCATCTTTCACTACAGTGGAGAGGGAAGGGGAGAGACAGCTGGAACATGAGCTTCACTCGGGAGTCAAGGTGGGATCCCATTGGAAGGAGGCAGGGGCCACGGTGGCCTTTGACCACCAGAGACAAGCCAGGGAGCCGTGAGGCTGGAGGCTCAGGCCTTTCCCTTCCTCCCCAAGGACAATGATCTTTCTCCTCCGTGGACCCCTGTTGACTATTTCCAAACTGCACATTTGTGTCTGATGGGAACAACCTAAGAACTCTGTGGGAACAGGAACCAAATCACGAGGAAAATCACCATCCACTGAGAAATCCAAATTTGGTCCCTGTGGCAGTTCCAGAAAGCATTTCTATCCCCCGCATTATGGACTTTGGGTCCAGTTTAAGAATTTACTTTTTTAAGTATGATTTTGATTTTAGGGGGATTAGACATACCTGGGTCTTAGGGAGAAGTGACCTCTCCAAGGGCGTCTAGTAACCCACAATCAAGTACAAGTTCCCACTGGGAAGGAAAAGAGGAGAAGCTGACGCTACTTCTGACCCTCCAACCCTCACTGTGCTGCGTGACTGACACCTGTCATCTCATCGATTCCTCAAAAGCACTGCGTGACAAAGCTCCTATTATCGACCCATTTTATACATGGAGAAACTGAGGCTCAGAAAGGGGGAAAGACCTGCCCATCCTCCCGGCTGCCGTGCACTGTTTGCTAAACTGCAAGAACAACAGCGATCTCACGTGGGCTGTGGTGTCCAAAAGATCCAGGGTTAGATTTTGGCTTTTCTGGAACAACCTCAGATGAGTCCTTTTTTATCCCCCCCAGAACTCCTATCCAAGTCTGCAAGACCAGGCTGAAAATACCTAGAGAGCAGGACCACCGTGAGTGTCAGGGAGGTCAGAGCTGCAGAATGCCGTGTGCTTCCCTGGCTCAGGCGTTCTTCAACATGAATGTGGTCAAGACCTTGAGCTCACAGCAGATCGTCCCTAAGCTGAAAGCCTCATCATGCTTCACTGTCTTAGGGACAATGGGGAGAGATGAAGGAGGAAGAGGCAGTCTTTGCTTTCAAAGAGTTTGCAGCCTTGACTCAGCCCCAAGAGAAGAAAGCCCAGGAAACAGAAAGCAATCCAAAGAGACCGTCTATAATTACATGAGTCAGGACGCTTCCAGTTGAGAAAGATCAACTCAAATGAGCTTTTTAAAATGTACTTACTGGCCCATGAAATGGAAAAGTCCATTTCACTATAAATTTAAGCTGTCTACCCAAGAGACCACAGTGAGCATAAAGGTTAAGAGCTTGGAATAGATACATCTTCAGGTCCAGTTTGATCGGGAGGTATCAGTACAAAAAGACCCAACATTTTTTTGTAACAAATGATTTGTCAGGCTGCCTGTATAATGCTGAAATAAAATTCATGGCTTATGCAATCTACCTACCACGTAGTATAACAGAAAGTCAATGTCATGCTCCATCTATAACACAAAGAGAGAAAAGAGAATAGCTTTAAAATGAAAATATGTATTTTTATATATAAGTGTTCTAACACAACTCCACTTGAAGATGTAAAGAGGTAACCAAAACTTGCTTCTTTAAGAGACGTGACACAGGCCGGGTGCGGTGGTGCATCTGTAATTATGCCTGTCATACCAAAGGCTCAGGAGGCTGAGGCAGGAGGATCGCGAGTTCGAAGCCAGCCTCAGCAAAGGCGAGGCGCTAAGCAACTCAGTGAGACCCTGTCTCTACATAAAACACAAAATAGGGCTGGGGATGTGGCTCAGGGGTCGAATGTCCCTGAGTTCAATCCTCAGTACCAAAAGAAAAAAATAAAAACACAAGACATGATACAACAGGTCCCTGGCTATTGACTCTGGCTCCACTTTACGTTTAACCAGATAGAATAGCACTTATATACTTGTGTTCACACAAATGAGCACCTCCCTCAGGAACCCTTCCTGGTCCACGTTTTCCAGTTGAATGCCTCCTGGCTCTTCATACGCAAGCTTCATGGAACATCCGTGTCTCTCAAGAAATGTCGACACTTATACAGGAAAAAGTTATGTGTGTGTCTCAAAAATTCAATCCAACTTTGGAAACAAGAGGGCTTCATAGAATATTCTCATGCTGCCCTCCAAAATCAGTTGGTGGGACATCAGGACCGCAGTCGGAAAGCACCTACACTGTCAACGATGTACACACGCCTACTCCGCTGTCGCTAAGGCAAGCCACGTGGCTATGAACAAAATCACGGTTTGTTTTCCTTTCTATTGGCTTTGTGGAAAAATAACTTCCACAGGATGATCTGCAGCCATTCAAAGTGTGCAGCTGAATTAGTTTGACAGATGCACACACCCTGGGAAACCTTGCCCAAGGAACAGGCCCACGATCCCTAAGATGTCCTCTGTCCCTAGAGGCTATGCCTGCTCCACTCCTAGCCCCAGGCAGCCCCCCAGGTCAAATGTTTACCAACAAGGACACCTATTATGTGCTACTTCAGGCATTTTGTATCCTGAAAGGAGTTTGCAACTTATGCATAGCCATATTATGGTGTTTTAACTATGCCGTATTTAAAAGTCGTAACACTTTTAAAAGTATACAGAGGAAATAACCACATTGATTATATTATAAATCGGATAGGATAAAGGAACATAAAGGGAGGTAAGATTTCTTGCCAGGTGTGGTGGCGCACACCTGTACTCCCAGCAGCTGAGGAGGCTGAGGCAGGAGGCCAGTTTGAGGCCAGTCTCAGCAACTTAACGAGGCCCTAAGCAACTTAGCGAGAACTTGTGTCAAAATAAAAAGTGCTGGGGATGTGGCTCAGTGGTTAAGCACCCCTGGGTTCAATGCTTGGTACCAAAACAAAAAAGAAAGGATTTCTAATCTTCTTTCAAACTTTTATAATGGGAACTGGGATTGTGGGTAACATTTTTATACAGAATATCTGATTTTTAAGAATGATGTCTGAAGTATAATATATACAAGCCCCAGTGAGCTAAGAGCAAGGCAAAAAAGAATAACTCCTCCCGAGCACGGGAACACGGAGAAATCACACAGGCAGGATACTGAGTGGAGAAGCTAGACTGAGTGTTTCCTGCGGTGTTTCATTTCTCTGAAATTCCGGAACCTGCGAAACTCATCTCTGGTGATCAAGGTCAGAATGGTAGTGCCTTTGGAAAGTGTGCTGACTGGGAAGGGCGGGAACAGACCTCGCGGCTGGGCACATGGGAATTTTCTGTATCATAATCCAGGAAGTGCATAGGCAGGTGTCTCTGCAGATGGCCCTGGAGGCAGCGTGGGTGACACCCTGATAAGCCCGTTATGCACTGAATATATGTGTTCACTGCCTGACCTTCCGAGCCTCCTCACTCTGCAGCGCAGCGCACGCTGAAGGTCCAGGGGTCCCCCCTCTCCATCGCAGGGCTTACTGGGAGCGGTCGTTTGCTGCTACTGTCCAGCATTGAAGAGAGCTTCCCGCTGCGTATCTCTAGCCCAGGAGAAGATCCAAATTCAAAAACTTGAAATACGATTTCTACTGACTGCATATGACCTTCACACCATCACGACGTCAAAGAATCCTAAGTTGACTCATCTGTAAGTTGGAGGCCATCTGCACACGTAAAATTGCCAAGCTATGCGCTTCAGATGGGTGACCTTACTGTCCACGCATTATGCCTTTTAGAAAGGAACGGCTCCCTGGCAGGGGGATGCTTGTCCCCCATGAAGGTGACAGTCCAAATGTAGACTGACCCAGGTAGGCTGTGGCCACAGCTCACATGCTACCATTGTTGTGGCTCTGGGGGATGTGATTTTCCAAACGATGAATGTTCAAGACAAAGGAAACATACCATTTTCCTTTGATGTACATCACCGTTTCCTTTCTAGAAAATTCAGTGTAGGTTTAGACTATGGAAAAAATGGAATTCGGGTCCTGGTTTAACTAAGTACAAACTATTTTTATTTTTGCCAAACTCTGTCTGTGGGGGTATTTGAGAGTAGCCTGAGCTGCAAGATAGTTCTTGGGCATGTGGGAGGCCTGGAATCCTTGGGCTTACTTAGAAATGCACAGGCACTTCCCAAGCACCCTTAAGGTTAGGGTCCACTAAGTCCAATGTACATACCAAAAAGTGCACAGATGTTAATTGTGCCCCTGCATGATTTTTTTTTTCCGTACTGGGGATTGAACTCAGGGCACTTGACCACTGAGCCACATCCCCAGCCCTATTTTGTGTTTTATGTAGAGACAGGGTCTCACTGAGTTGCTTAGCGCCTCGGCTTTGCTGAGACTGGCTTTGAACTTGCGATCCTCCTGCCTCAGCCTCCCTAAGTGCTGGGATTATAGGCGTGCACCACTGTGCCTGGCTCCCTGCGTGAATTTTCACTAGCATGTACCTCCCTGGAACCAAAGCCAAGTATAAGAGACAACATTCACGTCCCCTTCAGAGCCCACCCTCACCTCCGCCCAGCCCCCTGCAGTCACCATTTTGATCTCTGCAGGTGACCTCTGTGCTGACCTCTGTCACCATGGATGACTTTTGTTGCTTTTTTGACCTTTACATAGAATCTTCCAGCATACCCTCTTGGATGACTGGCTTATTTCATTCACATAAGGTTTACAACATTCATCTGATACTACATGAAGCGATTGCTGGCTTTTAATTTTTGTACCGTATTCTATTGGATGAAAATGCCACCATTCTATGACCCATTCTGCCACCAGAGGACAGATGATCTCTCTTTTTCTTTTAGAGAATCAAGCTGCCATGAACAGTCTCGGGCAGCTCCTTGGTGGGGACACATCTGCATTTCTCTCAGAGTGGAATTGCTAGGTCTGGGGGTAATAGAATGTGCCAGTGTTTTCCAGAAAGTTCCACCTGGCGGGAAAGGTGGCCTTTCTCTGCACCTCCCCAGACCTCCTGGGTACACTGAGAGATTTCAGTCCCAGGGATGCTGCTCAAATGTCTATCCATGGACCAATCAGTGATGGGGGGTGGGTACCACCTCTGATTGGCCAAACCTTGGTCACATGCTCATCCAGGAATGAAGGCGGAGTCAATTCCATCCGGAGCTCTTCTGTAAGAAGGGAGGAAGCGAATTTGCAAAAGGAAAATCATTAGCAGAAGCCTCGGGTGGTAGGCACAGTGTATATTCACTACAAAGGTCATAAGCTAAACTGTGCGATGTAGGCGGCATTCTAGAAGGCTGAAAATACGAAGGATTTCAGAATCGGGATCTACGCAGAAGTTAGAAGGCAAATCTTAGAAGATGACATTTACAGAAGATAAATATAAAGCTTTATACTTAGGTCTCTAAAACGGCACAAGTATAAGATGCAGTTTGCCAAAGTTCTTAGGAGTAAAATAAATGGATTCTTGTTCACAGAAATTCAGTGCGAGTCAAGGGAGCGTCATCACCACACAACAGCTACACCATTTTCAATGACCTCATTAACAGAGGTATAGGGTCTAAATGAGGGAGGTGAAGGTCCCATACTTGGAATACTGAACTTTATTCTTGCTCTCTTTAAATTGCACAGAGGATCAAAGGAGAATTTCCATACAGAAGGTGGGAGCTTTGACAAGCCTTTTAAGTTGTGGTTGAAGAAATGTGGAAAGCTTTGGTTAAAGGTGGGAAGGGCGGAGTCTAGAGATCAGGGAGCCTTGATGATTATCTTCAGAACCCAGGAGAGCTGACCGAGAAGATGCTGGAGAGTTCTGTAGGTCCCAAGGATGTGAGCTTAGGGGCCCAGCTGCTGATACAAGGAGGAAGGCCCACCCTATTGGTCCAGCTCTGGGTCAAGGCTGTCTGGCGAATTTCCAAGAACAGCATGGTGTGGTTCTGCCCACCAGGAGGACACCAGCAGCAACCACAGCTTTTGCCAAAGTACATCCCTTATAAAACTAGTGAAAAAGAGGCCAGATGTACGCAGGGCCCACTACCAGCACAGAATGAGCATTTAAAGGCACGAGTCATCCAACCACAGAGCTGGTGGAGATTTAAGGACCCTGTGTTTTCCAGACTGATTGGACCAGAATATCTTCCTTTTTCCTTCTGATAACATCAACTACTATCTTGTAGACCTAGTGCCCTGTGAAACACAGAGAAACGCTGGACCCCGTAGGTGCTCCGAGTTCTAGCAAAGGGCAAGATCAATCCGGCTGTGTGTTCTTTCTTGCTCTCCCTCTGTCCTTTCCATGGTACCAGTGAGAAAAATGAAAAGCCCTCCTCCCACCCTCTTGCAAACTTCTATGCAAGTGAGGTTCTCATTTCACTAATAAGCAGCAGCGCAATGCGGCTCTGACCATGCTGGATAATGACTTAGGGTGATGACCATGCTGGATAATGCTGGATAATGACCATGCTGGATAATGCGTCACATACATGCCCAAACATCAATGGATCAGAACAATTGGATTTATGGGTCTTTGGATCTTCTAGATGGTTGTGTTTGGGAAGTGGCTGGCTAAACTTGAGCAGCACATTGGGTAGATTGGGCTTGTCTAGAATCTCTGATCCACATGTCCCTTGTCCTTCAGTAGACTATTCTTGGCCAATGGTTGTCTCTCCTTATCTGTGGTTTTGCTCTCTATGGTTTCAGCGATCTACAGTTAACCACAGTCCAAAAATAACAAGTGAAAACCCCCAGGACCAAACAATTCATAAGTCATAAATTGTGTGCCATGCTAAGTAGCGTGATGGAATCTCTTACTGTGCAGCTCCATCTTGCCTGGGATGCAAATCATCCGTTTTCTCAGAGTATCCATGTTGTATATGCTACCTGCCTGTTAGTCACTTAGTAGATGTCTCAGCTAGCAGATCAACTGCTGAGGTATTGCAGTAACTGTGTTCAAATAACCCTTATTTTACTTAATAATAGTCCCAAAATTCTAGAGTAGTGATGTTGGCCATTTGGACAAAGAGAAGCCTTCAAGTGTTTCTTTTAAGTGAAAAGTTGAAAGTTCAATGAGATATTTTGAAAGAACAAGAAACCACATTCACATGCATTTAATTACAGTATATTGTTATTGTTTTATTTTATTATTAGTAATTATTATTATTTTCTTACCATGTCCATTTATAAATTAAAGTACAATAGGTATACTTGTGTAGGAAGTATACTTTAGATGTGACATATAAAGTCTCATTATTGTCACAGTTTCAGGATTCCCCTGGGGTCTCAAAATGTGTCCCTGCAGATAAGGGGGACCCCTGGGTCCCCATGGCAGCTGGGCAGAGTTCTAAAGGATAAGAGGTATTCTGCCACATCTTGTTTGACCTGTGGGGTCAAACAAGAGCCCCATCCCTAGCTCTTTCACCACATTCCAATGGTCCCAGTGAGTCAGAAGAGAAGCTCAGGTTCGAAGTGGACAAATGAACTCCATTTCTGAATGGGAGGTGCTTCGGAGTCTCCTTGCAAAGAGCATGGGCACGGGAAGCCACGGACAGGGGTCTGTTCTCAAGGTCAGCCCATAGGGAACCTCAAAGAAGAGATTCCACAAAGCCCTTCCATTCACCCTGCCCCTGGCCTCGGGTTTGAGGCCTGGCTCTTACTTCCTGTTCCTGGTACTCATGAATTGATTATGCAGCCCCCATAAGGGCCCCCGCATACCCACCACTGGGTCCTGCTAAGAGATAAGAAAATAATAAGAAAGGTCCTGCTCCAGAAAACCAAGTGACAAGCCACTTGAATGAGCCAGGTTCGAATTCTGGCAGCAGCACTAAGGACAGCAGCGTCAGCTCTGCTTAGGAACATCAGAAAAGAGCCGCCAGCGAGGAGACCCGAGGGCTGGGATGAACAAGGACTCAGGGCAAGCCAGGGTAAGGACAGGCATTCCAGCTGGGGGGACAGTGACCGCGAGCTCACGAAGGTCCAGGAGTGGCCCAGGTGGACGCAGGGAAGGATGCGAGACCTTGGGTCCCCACGGGAAATCTCAACTGAATCCTGGGAGCCCTGCCGAGAGGCGGGGGAGGGTCTCACGTATGGGCAGTGACATGGCCAGCTCTGTGTTCTAGGAGGGGAACTTGGGCTGCTGGGTGGAGGGAAACTGGGTGAGGAGCAGAGGAGGCTGCAGAGAGAAGGAGGCTCAGAGCAGAGGCTGCCGGGAGCCTGGGGGGTCCGGGAGCTCCTGGAACACCACTTCGGTCCTCTCCAGGATTCTCACTCTTTCTCTCTCTCTCAGTTGGCATTTCTCTTTCTGCCCACACAGACATTCTGGAAGCTACACTCAGTCCCTCCCATACACTGAGAGGAGGGTCCATTAAAAATCCCCAGGGGTGGGAGGAAGGAGCTGCCTCTTGATGGACAGCGTCAGGCAGCAAAGCCTGGGGTCCCAGCCAAGCGTCCTGTCCTTTGGTGCCACCCTGACACACGCGTGCGCACACACACGCACACTCGTCTGCCTTGGTCTGGGGCGACAGCCTTTCCCCATCTCTCTGCGGATCTGTTTTTCTCTCAGGGCCATCTGTCCCTGACTCTGCTATAAATCTTGCTGTGTTTCGCTGCCATATGGCATAATTAATTACTTCAAGACACAAAGGACCCCAGCGCTCCCCAGGCCGGGGGCCAGCTGGCTCAGCCAGGAGGAATTTGCCGTGATGTGGTCTGGCCTGGCCACCGCGCCGCCCCGGCAAGCAGCTCCTGCAGCAGGGACCACGCTGGCCCAAGCCCCCTCCCTGGGGCAGCATCTGCCACTGGCTTAGCAGAGGGTGGCATTTTTAGACAGGAAGGCCACACACCGTCTATTGTCATGAAAGGGAGTGGGCATCTATGAACTCAGCTGGGACCCCAGCATCATATATCTTCGTCACTTCACTGTCAAGTCTGCAAGAGTCTGTCTGTGCCACTGGGTCAGTGGCTGAGGGGACACCCAGATCTTTAGAGAACCACTGAAGGAGAATAGAATGAAAGAGGCCAAACACGGCCCTGAACAGGCCCCAACTCCTCTGAGACTTCAGCCTCCACAGCTGTGGATAGCACAGACGGCCGGGACCTCGTGATCAACCAACAAATATTCAATCAACAACCATTCCTGGACAGAGTCTGAGGAGTCAGACCACAGGGGACGAGGGCCACACACCTGCACGGGCACCCACGTACGGTCTGCACATGCATGGACCAGAATTTCCTGGCGGGGTGGCCAGTGCGAGTGCACTGAACATCCGAGGAGCAGCCTCCCAGAGAAGAATCCCAGAAATCCTTCTGAGGAAGCGGCTTTTGTTGAACAGATTTCAGTAAAGATAAGAAAAGGGACCAGGAGGAAGGAGGAGGATGAGGGATGGGAGAAACGCTGGGGAATGGTAGTGACCAATTTAGATTGTTACGTCACGGGCACGTACGAATACATAACACCAAACCCCACCATCCCGTGCAACTATCCTGCACTAACAAAAAGATATGGGAAAAAACAATAAATAAATAAATAAATATGCTGGCTACTGGAAAAAGAAAGATAAAATTCACGTACTGCAGCACCCCCTCTTTTTAAGTACATGATTCGATCTGTTTGCACTGCTGTCTAAACATCAATACAATATAATTTTAGGACATTTCATCACCCCCAAAAGAAACCTGGAACCCACTCTCTCTCATGTCTCACTCTCTCCCTGATGATCTCTGATCTACGTTCTGTGTCCGTGGACTGGACCATCCTGGGCCTTGATTCTTAACAGCATCGCATAGCAGGGGCCTTGGTGTCTGGCGTGTGAGCCAGCTGCTTCCCAGGATCATGCACGCCGTAGTTTGCGTCAGGCCCTTGTTCTTGTTCCCTCTATTGGTGAAGAATGTGTCCCTGTTTGAAGGGAGCCCTTTCATCTGTTGATGGACGTTTGAGTTGTCCCCCTTTGGGCTACTGTAATAATGCTGCGAGGAAAATTCTCGTGCGAGGGTTTGTGTGGACATACTGGTAATTCTTGATGAAGTGACTTTTACTCTGAGATCTGAAAGGTAAGAAAGAGCCTGTCATCTCACAAATATGGCCTCAATTTCCTGATCTTATAAATCCTATTATACAGTCCGAATCTGTCAAGAGCTGTACTCAGCCATAGCGTCCCAAATTAATAACAGTATAAGCAAAATGGGGGGTTCTGTCACACAAAAGGAGTATGAGGAATTCAAGACTGATAACGGTCTTTCACACAATACCCCAGTTCCTTATGTCTATTTTAGCATCTTACCTCATGGTCCATAATGGCTGCTGGAGCACCAACTTTTATATGTTCATTATAGATAGGAGCAAGGAGGAAATGGCGAAATTATTTGCACCTCTGAGTTGAGTTTGCCTCTTTTAAGGAACCTGAAAGTAAGGTCCATCTAGTGACAATTTACTGTCAGACACTCCTGTGTAGAATGTGGCTATCACAGGGAGAAGGGGAGGGTAGATAACGGACAACTGAAAGCCTTCACAGCAAGGTGATAGTTTAGTCACGTCTTTGGGGAGGGCAAGATATTCATGAAATGTCTCACTCTGAAATTATGTATTAGTTTTCTTATTTACTGATTGACTTCAAACAGAAACTGAATCTGTCATGTTCATTGCTGGCTGTGTTAGCTTTCTGCCACTAACATAAAATACCTGAGGCAGTTAAGTTATAAAGACAAAAGGTTTGCCAGGGCTCACAGTGCTAGAGGTGATCAGTGGCCCCCACTGCTTTGGGCCTGTGGTGAGGTAGTAATCATGGTGGAGCCCGACTGTTCTCACAGCTCGGTGGCAGAAGAGGAAGAGGAAGGAGCCAGGGTCTTGCAATTCCCTTCACAGGCACAACCCCAGTGACCTCAAACCTCCCCCCAGGCCCTAAAGTTTCCACCACTTCCCAATAGCACCATCCTGGAGACCAAGCCTTTAACACGTGGGCTTTGGGGGGACATTTAGGTCCAGCCTACAGCCCTGGCTCAGATTGAGCGGGGGTGGGGTGAGCGTTCATACTCCCTGCCCCAAAGGGTGGCGGTGAGCCTTTGAGGAGATGCTGAGGACACAGTGCTGGACCCAGAGTCTGCCATGGAGGGGTGGAGCTGCTGTCTGGGCCCAGGCCCCTTCCCTGCTATCAGGTTAGCCCCAAGACTGAGTTCTTCTTCTGGAAAGGAGACAGGAGTCACTTGAGCCATTTCTTGGCCCAGCCTCTAAACCTCCTGGCACCTTCCATGTTCTCTCTTAGTCCAAGGATCCAGTAGCAGCACCTTAGAATATATCATAGAGGAGTCAAGGTCCCTCCGAACAAAGGAGCAAAAGCCCCATGCACATGGGCCTGAAGTGGGAATGAGAGTCGTTTGAGCCACCGAGTTTGGGGCTATTTGTTACAGAAGCTCTGCATTAGCCTTTATTGCTTGCAAACCACCCCAAAAGTACCTTGAGATGGCAAAGCCCTGTGCCTCGTGACTCTCTGCTCTGTGTTCTCACTTCTGCTGTTGGATTAGCCTGGGCTGTTCCCCCTGGCTGCATGAAGCTGGAGGACCGGATGGGCTGGAACGTCCAAGACGGTCCTACTCAAGGTCCAGCTGTTGGTGCAACTTCTCCTAGGCTGACCCTGATTTCCTCCACGTGGCTTTTGGTCCACGGGCCTTCTGCACATCCTGGTGAGTCCCAAATTCAAAAGGGTAAGAGAACCTACAGTGCTTCTGAAGGCCCAGCCTGGGGAAGAGTCCCCAGGTCACCTGTGCCTGATCCTGCTGGTCCAGGCAAGTCTGGATTCAGGAGGGAGAAAGGACACAGAGCCCATGGCCACAGTCCCCAGGATGTGCCCTCTGGGGGTGAGTGACTGATGGCTGCATGTGACTGGCAGTTCCCAGCCTATGTGACTCTGGCTGCTGCGCCCCGTCGGCAGCGATGAGGAAGTGACTGTGGGTCTCACAGGATGTAGCTGCGGGGACAGAGTCATGAGCACAGGGACTGCCCTCCCAGCCCTGGCTGGGGCCCAGCACTGGGGAAAGGTCACCACTCTCGCTGGCAGGAGGTCTGAGTCACAAGGTGGCCAAACCACACAGACCAACACCCACCTGCCCGCCGCCCACGCAGGCGTGGCAGCTGCTGCTTCTCGTGTGACTCGCTGAGTTCTGTAGCGTGGAAACTACGAATAATAGCCACACGCAGAGGGCTGTCTGCGTCACCTGTTGTCCTTCACACTCCCAGCTACCTGGGCCCAGCACCCCAGGATGAGAAAGCCAAGAGGGTTCCAGACGTGGGCAGGAGAGCAGGTGCTGCAGGCCCTGGACAGGCCCAGGCAGGTCTCCAGGAGGCACAGCTTGTGCTGCTTCTACGGACACAGACGGCCATCCATCCCGCCACCCACCTTCCCCCATCCATCATTTCTACATCCATTGATGCACCCACCCATCCATCCACCTGTCCACCCATCCATCCACCTGTCCACCCATCTGTCCACCTGTCCACCCATCTGTCCACCCATCCATCCACACCCACTCATTCATCCACCCACCCGTCCCCCCACCCACCATCTATTCGGTATTTGCCGAGCGCGTGGGCGGCGCCTCGCTGCCTCCCGGGATGGAATCCGCGCACCCCTCCTGGCGGCGCTGCGCCGCGGCGCACGGTGTCTCCCTACCTAACTCTCACCGTGCGGTTGTCCCTCTTGACCCCGTTCCACAGGGGCAGGCGGGCAGGTGGCAGGCCTGCAGTCGCGCACTGGCAGGTGCAGCTGGGACCGGAAGGCAGGTGTCCCGGGTTGAGGTGCAGCCCCAGGGCGAGTCCTCACCCAGGGCCTCCGCCTCCCTCGCTCTGGGCTGCGGGCCACGTCAGGCACATGGCGTCTCACTCACAGCCGCCCTCGCTGCACCTGCTCTTGCTCGGATGACCTGGGTCCCCAGGAATGGGCAGACAGCAAACCGGTTGTTCTCCGCCAGGTCCCGGGACGGCCCGCCTGCTGGGCTTATCCGGCCGCCTTGGGCCCCAGCCTGTGGCCATCGGTGATGCAGCGGCAGGAGCTCAGAAGAGGCCCCTGCGAGGCAGGCGGAGATGTCCCCTGCAGACAGAGGGTGGGGCGGCCTCCCTGGAGCTGCTCACGAGCACCCCACCCCGCAGGAGTCCGCCACGGACTTGCTGTGTGACCCAGAACGTCCCTGCCTCTCTGTTGACCTTGGCTCCCCCTCTGCACACCCGCTGCTGGGAATCGCGTCAGTCCCACTCACTCATCCAGAAGCTCCTGAGAACCCTCGTGGTGCTGGGTTCTGTGATGGTCCCTGAGGAGCGACTGGGTAGGCCCTTCAGGTGACTAGAAGCGCCAGTGTGAACACTGCCAGTGTGGCTGGAGCCTGGAATGACGAGAACACAAGGGGGCCAGGGGCCAGGTCGTGCAGGGGCTTGGAGATCACAGTGGGATTTGGGACCTTGAGCAAAGGGAATTGGGGAGCTGCTGGGTTCCAAAGGGCCCACAAGTTCATGAAATGGTCTCCATAGACCTTCAGGTATGGCTTGATCCAGGGACTCAAATGATGCTCCTCTCACTCCACAGCTCATCCTGATGTCCTCAGAGCTGCCTCTGTGTACATAGCCCTCATTAAACACAACCACGACAGATTGGTGTCTGTCTTCTGTCTAGCATCGGAAGAGGAGTCACGCGCAAACTCGGATCCACCCATACCTAGGCCAGTCAGAGGCTAGGGAGATAGAATGGTAACCGGCCTGGTGGGTTACCATACGATCCAGTGCTCACGTCCAGGGGGTGCAGCTGAATATCCTGAAAGTATGGAGGGCAAGTGTGGGAAGGGGGTCTGCACCCAGGCAAACCGGGAGCACAATCTCCATCTCATAGGGAAGCGTGGGGGATCCAGCCACGTGGAAAGAGCCACACGTGTCCCCACGTGGAGTGGCCTGCGTCCCCAGGGGTGAGCGCATCCCGGGGGGGAGTTGTTTCAAGACGGCTGAGCTTTAAGACAAGGTGTGACGTCACAGCCAAGGGTGGGGGCTCGGGGTGGGTCAGGAAGGCAGAGAGGGCGGTGGAGGGGAAGCTCAGTCACCATGAAACACAGGGCTGGAGGAAATGGGGGGTCCAGAGAAAGCTCCTGGCGTGCCCCGAGTCCTGAGCTCACAGACATGACATCAAGAGAGACCCGTGTCCCAGATCAGGGTGGCAGTCTCCCGCTCTGTCCACCTTCTCCCCTCTGAGTTTCTCTTCATTACCTGCCCACGTACAGGATCCCTTATGGGTTTCAAGCATCCTAGGGTGCAGGTCTGAGGCCAGTGGAAAGGCCTGGGTCTCCCCCAGTTGGGCTGCAGGGTTCCAAGGGCCTTCATTGCTGATGTGGCAAAGTACCATGAACACAAAGACAGAAACAAGAACCTGGTGATACAGGGTGATACCATCTGAGTCCCTGGATCAAGCCATACCTGAAGATCTACCACCTATGGGGCAGTCTATATAACATGGTCCCTGGATACCTGAGGGCTGCTTTCCCAGCTACCCAGTCCCTAACTCATCCACCTGGCCCTTCCTGGGCAGCAGCCACGTTCCTGGGCTTCTTTTCAACCTGGGCATCTCCTTCCCTCAACCCTTCCTTGTTAGACTCTGTGCTCTTATGGTGACCCTGTGGCCTGGCTTTCCTGGCCAGTCTTGGTGCATGCATGTTGGCCTGGCTGAATACTTCATGATGTCCCTTTCTCTCTCAAAGCATCCTGGACCGGGTGATAAATCACGGACACCCTGTGCATGGCCCCCGTCCTCACCCTAGCCTATTACATCACTCACAGTGGCCCTGGTGGTCCCGAGTGCTCTTAAAACTCACACCCCAGTGATCAGCCACAAAGGGAAGGAGACTACCTCAGACGGTGATCCCCGCCCTAGGTCCCCAGGTCGATGCACACCCAGGCCTGGGAAGGGGTCTTCTGTAAGGACAGGTGGGCTGTTCGTGCAGGAGAGCTCAGAATAAATTCTCCACAACAAAACCACTCAGTTCCAAGTCTCTCTGCCCCACCCCCTCTGGGTCCTTGCCCCGGTTCGTCCCCACAATAAAGCCCCTGTCTTAAGGTAACTTGTGTGAGCCTGTTTTTCCCACAACAAAAAGAGGTGTGCCTAAAATAGGCCAGGGCCTGGGCCTGTGGCCAAATTTGGATGAAAAAGTGGGTCAGGCAGGGGAGGGAGCGGCAGGCTGGATCCCTGGGGATGGGGCCAGACAGTGCCTGCTAATGGGCCCTTGCTCTGTAGCAGGCTCTTCATCGGTGACCATGACCTTATTTAATTCTCTTCCTGCTCCAAGAGGTAAGTACTGTTATTTATCGTTTATAAGGAGAAAACAGAGGCCCAGAGAGTCAGGCTTTGGGGCTCAGAGCCCAGTCTTCTCCATGCAAATTCTGCACCGGGGCAGCAGGGCAGACTTCCAGGCTGCACAAAGGTAGCGGGAGTCTCAGCCATTTGGCATTTAGAAACGCAGCCTGGCCCAACCCAGCTTGGAGCTCCTTGACACAAACATGTCCTTCTTCTCCAACTTTGGAGAGAGTTTCAGGCGTAAGGAACAGACACAGATCATGGTTTCAAGTCAAACAGGCAAAAGCAAGATGGGGAAATTTTTGCTTGCTTCAGGCATAGCTAGATCCAGGTGCTCATGTGATATTCTCCCACTCGATATTTCTTTCCTTCTCTCTTCTTCTTTCTGTGTAATACTCTCTCTCCAAGGCAGAAAGAATGGTAACAGGAAGCACTCCATCTCATCCCTAGGCTTGGAAGACAGAGGACGGTGATTACTAACCTCCAGGTCTCATGAGAAGTACCAGAGACTTGGTCCCATTGAGAAGGAGATGCTGGAAGTTCAAACCAACACATCCACCATGATTAGAAAAATATGTCAGAGAATGCAGAGTCCTCCTGTGGGTTAGAAGTTCTGTCGTGCACCAGAGACATGGGGCCCACTCTCTGGTAAAGAGAAGAAATGTCAGAAACCCTGACTTCAGACTTCTGGGGAGGAGTGGAAACGTCCTAGGGAAGGATCCTGTTCCTGCAGTAATTCCCAACAGGTTGTATCCATGTCACTACCTCCGGGTGCTGGGTTATGCCAAAGCTTTTATTTTTCCAGTATCCCTCTCAAACAAGCATTTTTATCCATCAGAGATCTTCGTTGCCGGCAAATTCTACCAACTCAAATGCGTTTTAGGGCTGGGGTTGTGGCTCAGGGGTAGCGTGCTTGCCTTGCATGTGTGAGGCACTGGGTTTGATCCTCAGCACCACATAAAAAAATAAATAAAATGAAGATATTGTGTCCATCTACAACTAAAAAAATATTTTTAAGAATGCATTTTAAACAAAATTGGGGAAAGTATTAAATCACATAACTTAAATGCTGCTGTGGTTGATTGCATGTGCCCACTTGTCTGCGCCACAGGTGAGGTGCCCAGTGGTCAGATAATATTCTGGGTATGTCTGTAAGGGGAGTTTTGGACAAGAGTAACATTTGGATCAGTCAACTGGGTCAAGCAGACCAGCCTATCTAATGTGAGTGGGCCTTGTACAATCAGTTGAAGGTCTGCTTAGAAGAAAAGGGCTGAACGAGAGGGAACTCCTGCCGTCTGCCTTCTCGAGCTGAGATATCAGCCTTCTCCTGTCTTTGAACTTGAATTGAAATGTCAGATCTTCTTGGGTCTGGAGCCTACAGGCTTTGGGGCTGGAGTTTATGCCCTCAACTCTCCTGGTTTTCAGGAGGTCACACTTGGACCAGGAAGCACATCATTGGTTCTGCTGAGTCTCCAGCTTATTGACTGAAGCTCTTGGGGCTTCTCAGCCTTCACCTTCTCAGGAGCCTCCACAATCTACATCAATACATGTATATATGCATCTGTCTATATTTCTTTTTCTCTGGTGAAGGCTTATTTGATATAGACTCCCAGGATAGATTCTGGATATGCTTCAGGTATGGCTGTATCCAGGAGCTTAAACAACATCATGAGGTTCTGTCATCTCTTGTTAGGTTTTGGATAAGAGTTCTTCACATGGTACATGTGATAGTGGACTATGGTCACCCTGGCTCCTGACCTAAACTCAGCACTCTAAGAAGCAAAAAAAGATATCCCTACATCCATCTCACGGGTCTCAGTAGGGTGACATGTCTATACCCGAAACAATCACTGTGGCCCAGGGGGTGTGCTACACTGGCAGGGACTGACAAGATCTGTGGAAGACGGGGAAACAGTCCTGTGAAGCCAAGCTGAGAAAGTCACACATGCAGGTCAAGTGGGCCTAGTCACCCTGCCCAGCTCAGCAAACTCAGCACTCAGCAAACTGTCGGAGCGCAGGCCACTTACAAGTCTCAGAGCCAGTGTACCTGCCAGCTCTCCACTACTGTAACAAAACACCCGAGACAATCAACTTAAAATGAAGAAAGGTTCATTTTGGCTTATGGTTTTGGAGGCATGGGGTTGGCCTTGCAGCCTTTGACCTGTGGTGAGGCAGCCCCGTGTGGTAGCAGCTGATGACAGAGGAAGCCACTCACCTCAAGGCAACTGGGAAGCAGAGAGGGAACCAGGAAGGGCGGAGATCCCAAGTTCCCCTCAAGGGCATTCCCCAGTGACCTAACGCCCTTCCACTCAGATCCACCTTATTTTATTTTCTTTGTGAAGTTTTATTTGTGTGTGTTTTGAGTGTTTGGTGTGTGTGTTGTTTGTTTCTTTGTGGTTTTCTTGTTGTTGTTATTGTTGTTATTTTGTTTTGTTTGGAGTACTACAGATTGAACCCTGGGTGCTTTATGAATGAGTTACATCCTCAGGTTCATTTTATCTTATTTTAATTGGTTTTATTTTTGAGACAGGGTCTTGCTAAGTTGCTGAAGCTGGCCTCAAATATCACAATCCTCCTGCCTCAGCCTCCCGAGTTGCTGGGATAATAGACATGGGTCATCAGGCCCAGTTTAAGCTTCACTTTTTAAAGGCTCTGTCATCTTCCAATAGCACCACTAACTGGGGCCCTGTGGGGACACTGTAGATCCAAACGTTAGTAGCTAGTGAGCATCACTGACAGGATTCAAGCTGAGCGTGTCCGGGGGCTGTCAGCCACACGTCAATGTTGCCTGTCACCTTTTAGTCCTGGCCACAAAGCCTGTCCTCCAACACCCTGAGCCCTGATCTGCACATGCAGGGCTTTCTGTGTCCACTCTGCCCCCAGCACATAGTAGGGCTACAGTAAGTCCGTGCTGTGCAGCCAGATGCAGCCCTCAGCACCCCTGAGCCCAGCAGCTCTTTTTAATATACCCCCTGGGATCCTTGCTTGGATTCTTCCTCCTGCCTCAGCTCCGAGGGCAGACCCAAGTGACAGCTGAGTTCGCCGGGGAGTTGGCGCCGGTCCCCGCGCAGCTGTCCCCATCCTCTGATACATTTTCATTCTCTTTGAGTACTGCCCAACTTGGGCAGCTCAGGAACAGATGTTTCCTAACAACTGCAGTTTGCCGAGGGTATTTTTGGTAAATGATCGGGAGTTTGCTGCTTCTCCAAGGAGAAGACAAAGCAAACAGCTCCCATGAAAGACTCGCTCGTTGTAATGGGCCTTGAAATGGCAGCTGCAGGGTGACCGTCCTCGCTCTGTACTGCCGCATGCGAAAGGACTCCAGAACGTGGCCACTTGAAACTATGCATGTTTCTCTCCTCAGGGCTCCTGGGGCGCAGGAATGCAGGAGCTACTCAGGTCCAGGCGGTTTTGAGCCTGGGTCTCTCGTGAAGCTGTGGTCTCACCCGAAGGCTCGGCTGGGACTGGAGGAGCTGCCTCCAGGATGGCACCCTGGTTGCTGCTGCTGGAGACTGGGGTCCTCACGTGGTCTCTCCACGGGGCCCGTTGGGTGTCCTCACAACATGGCAGCCACATTGCCAGAGCAAGAGCACAAGGAGGAGCCACAGGTCTTTTATGACCCAGACTTGGAAGCTACACTCCATCACCTGCTCCTTGTTCCATGCACTAAAAGGGAGTGAGAAAGTCCAGCTTCTGTGCAAGGAAGGAGAGCTGGGCTCCAGCGGGTGCATCAGGGGATGCGTGGATAGACTCTAAACCAGAACAGACGCCACGGTAGAATGCGCCTGGACTCCAGTCCTGTGGCCTTCCTTGTGTGGTCGACATTACCAAGTGACTCTGCAGCTCTTCCTGTTGAAGGGGTGGGGGGCTGTTCCCCACATTGGACTCGGTCCCGTGACTTGCTCAGGTTGATAGACTGAGGCAGGAGGGACCGTCTCCCAGTCTGGAGTCCGGGCCTCCTGAGGCTCTGTGTGTTTCCTCTCGCCTTCCTGCATCTCGGTCTCGGGTGAGAGCAGAGCCCCTCCAGGCCAGCCCGCCCACCCCAGGGAGGATACGAGACACACGGGAAGAACAGAGCTGGGTCCTGTGAGCCTGTTCCACGGCACTGAGATTCTGGGGGTGTTTGTTATGCAGCACGTGGCCACACTGGCTGACACAGGCATGCAGGCTCGGTTCATGTCGGCTCCAACGCTCAACAGCTCTGTGTTCCTGGGCAGGGGGCTTCACTTCTCCAAGCCACCACCATCTCCTCTGTAAAACGCAGATAGTATCACCTCTCTTGTGGAGCTTTTGTGATGATGAAGGTCATGTGTATGAAGTGCCTATAACAGTGTCCAGCACTCGTGATCATTGGTAATAAAATATTCTAGGCTGACTGTTTCAGCACCCATCAAGGGTAGGATGAGACTCTCCAGCTCAAGCCCCTGCTGTAGCTCCCTAGTTGCGATCTCTCCAGCATAATCTCAAGGCTTTCTTCCTCCTCCTCCTGCACTCACTGACTGCTCCCCGTCACTCTCACCAAAAGGCCAAAACAAGTACCTGGAGCACCTCTTGAACCCACAGCTTCAGCGCCACAGCTCCTCGGAAATCCCCATCTCACCAGGCCATCTCTTTGCCCTGGCTCAGCTCCTGTGTGACTGGGGGACCATGTTTCACCTCCCTAAGACACAAAGCGGTTGATGGCACAGGCTCGGGACTCAGCCAGCCTGGGCCCTCTGGATTCTGGATTCACCATGCTGGGTGACTGCGGGACGTGACTCCACCTCTCTGGGCTTCTGTTTTCCCATCTGCAAAATGGGGCTCAGGACGGCACCTGCCTTATCAGGTGACTGGAGGGACTGAATGATCCCGGCTATGTAAAATCACTCCCCTACGTCTGCGGGCTTGCAGTGACAGTGAGAGCAGTTATGGAGCATCACAACCGGAGTCGTCCCTTGGCATCTGGGGGCTGGTTCCAGGAACCCTACAGATGACAAAACCTGTGGGCGCTCAAGTTGCTCCTATAAAATAGCCATTATTCACTTACGACCCACGTACATCCCCTGCGTGCTCTGAATGTTTCCAGGTGACTTCTAATACCTGCTGCGGCATTAGGGCCGTGTGGGTAGTTGGACTGCGTTGTGTAGAGGGTAATGACACGGAGGCAATTAGTTTCCCTTTTTTTTTTTGTTTGTATCAGGGATTGAACTCAGGGGCACTCCACCACTGAGCCATATCCTCAGCCCTAGTTTGTGTTTTATGTAGAGACAGGGTCTCACTGAGTTGCTTAGGGCCTCGCATTGCTGAGGCTGGCTTTGAACTCGCAATCCTCCTGCCTCAGCCTCCCCAGCTGCTGAGATGACAGGCTTGCGCCACCGCACCCAGCACCAAATATTTTTGACTCAAGTGTGGCTAAATCGGAGGACAAGGACCCCCCACGGATGTGCAGTGCCAGCCGTGCTAATAATACTTCCACACCTGTGAGGAAGCCCTGGGCTCGTCCCTGCTCCTTTGGATCCTGTCATTGAAGCAGACCCTGAGGTCTCCCCAGGGCTGGGGAGAGAGGGTGGGGAGCCCCATGGACACAGTCCCCGCCCCGCTTCCCCTCCGGCATTCTGGGCTTCCTGACAGACTGGGACACTAGTCAGCCTGCACAGGACACAATCTCTGCTTTAAAAACAAATTTTTTTTTCCCCAGCGTTGGGAGGGCTGGGCTTCGAGGGTCTTCACAGCCTCACTTTTAGGGATTTTGTTGCACTGAGCCAGAGAAGGCCATGCAGTAGCCATGAGGGCTCCAGATGCTGTGGTCCAGTCCACCCGATTCCTAGAGCCAAGCAAGCTCAGCACTGCCCTACTGTGGCCCCCAGGGAGGGCACCCTCTCTGGTGGTCCCTGTTCCTTTCTGTGATTCTAAACTGAGCTTCCCAGCTCCTGCGGCAGCTGGATGGAGGAAAGCACCCTGGGGGCAAGACTCCCTTGGAATCTGAAGACCCCATGCAAACCAAACCCCGGCTTCATCACCTGAGACCCCAGCAGCAGAAGTCCTGGGGAGAGGGTGGCCCTCTGTGGAGATCTTTTATGCAGAGCTTGTTTCGATGCTGTGGTTGCTGCAGAGTTCTCGGTGGCTGTTTCTGAGAGGCCACGTGGGTGGCTATTTGGGTCAGTCCTACTCCATCTCAGGAGGCGGCCAGGCTTGGGGTTTAGGCCAGGAGGGTGGGAGGGGCAGATGGTGGAGCAGAGTTTGCAGGAAGCGGTAGGCTGGCCCTGGAGAGCTGCTGTAGGACCCCAGGGACCTAACCTAGAAGTGATATCATCAAAGAGTCCATTCATCCCTGGCATGCTGTGTGATCTGCAAAAAGTCTCTCCACCTCTCTGAGCCTGTCTATCATCTAGGATGGTGATAACAGGTATGTAAATAGTCTCACAAGGGTAACGAAAAGAAAATGGAGAAAGAAAAAGGACTGTTTGCTGAGCATCTATTACACACCACAACTCATCTAATACTATCCTTACAACCCCTTTTTTACAGATAAGGAATGTGAGACCAGAGAAGTATAGCAAACTGTCCACAGTCACACAGCCTAGGAAAGGAGGCTGTTATGTAAATCTATTCACATTTTCTCCTAAGCTTAATTTATAACAGCATGATAATTATATCAAGGGCTGGAGTGCAGCTCAGCAATGGAGCACTTGCCTAGCCTGCACGAGGCCTTGAGTTCCATCCCAGCACCAAAAAAAAAGTCAAAGACTTCATGGCCTGGCACTGTTGTAAGGGCTGCATATACATTGGAAGGGGGTCCCCACAACACCCCTCCAGCATCTTCCCTCAACCCCATCACTGTGGACGTGAAGACAAAGTCCTCAACACTCTCTGTTATCAAGCCCAGAAATACAGAGCTGGGTTGGATCCCAGCCACTGGTGGCAGAGTGTAGGCGGAGCCTTCTGAGTCCTTGATACCGTGTGACAACTGGAAGCCACACAGCTGCCCATCAGCTGGGACTTGCGTCTCGGATACAGTGAATGCTCACCTTGGGATGGGGGTATCCCTGCCACCCGCCTTCCCTTTCAAGTGGACCCTGGGGTGCTGTGTTGAAGCGACTGGAAGGATCTGTTCTCCGGTATCAAAGCGTCACATGGTAGCCCATAAATAGGTGTGGCTTTCATTTGTCCATTAAATGCATATGTATATGAAAATGGAATTGGTTAAATGATCCATGGAGAATAAGACGTCTGGGACAAGCGGGGCGCAGTGGCGCACGCCTGTCATCCCAGCACTTTGGGAGGCTGAGGCAGGAGGATCGCGAGTTCAAAGCCACCCTCAGCAACGGCGAGGCGCTAAGCAACTCAGTGAGACCCTGTCTCTACATAAAACACAAAATAGGGCTGGGGACGTGGCTCAGGGGTCGAGTGCCCCTGAGTTCAATCCTTGGTACCAGAAAAAAAAAAAAAGGTGTCTGGGACAGTGCCACCCACTGCGCGTGAACAGGCTCATCCGTAACGAACTCTCTTCTTCCCAGTGCCGGGGGCAGACACCGCAGACCAACCCTGTGTGACTCTGCTCCCAGGACACGTTTGCCCAAGTTTGAAGACACTTCTGGTTGTCACAGCCTCTGGGGGCCCAGGGCAGGGAAGGGCCCAGTGAGCCATTAAGAAGCGAGTGGCCTCGCCCCACAGCCAACATGTCCTGTGCTTTCTACGCTGAGACCTGAAGTGGCTTGAGCATCCCGGTGGCCCCTGAGCAGGGTGGGGCGCTACAAGTTTAAAAAGAGAGTGTGCGTGTCCTGTGGCTGCTGGCCCGACAGGGGGACCCACCCCTCCACAAGCCCTTCTCCCACAGAGGAGGCCTCGTGTGTGGCTTTCGGCATGGAGGCCGGCTGTGGGGGTGCAGAGCACACACTTACGTAGAGTCACCGTGACAGATGGGAGCCCGCGCCCTGGACCGCATGGAGGGGGCGGTCACCAGCTCTGGGGGATGGAGACAAGCTTGCCTCCTTTGGCCTCGAGAGGACTCATTCGGAGGGGTCCTGTCCTCCTGGTCACCCCTGGCCTCTGGGCTTGGCAGCCCTCCAGCTGCTACCCATTCCTCATCAGTAAAGGTCCATCAAGCCCCAACTCTGTCCCAGGTGCTGGGGACACACTGACTGCAGACGGAGGCTGGCTCCCTGGGCTCCCAGAGCCTCCAGGAGGGACGGGGATAAGTCACAGACGGGAGGAGCACATACACAGGAGCTCACGGCACGAGAGCTTCCAAAGGGAACCTGCCCACCATCAGAGGACTGCCCAGGCCAGGGAAGACAGGTGGACTCTGTGCCTAAAGCTGCAGCTCTTTTAGGGGCTAATTAGGCCAAATGGGGAAGAAAATGGTAGGCTCGTGGCTGCAGGGCTCGAGTTGGCTACAGAGAACAGAGAGCAATCCATCGGAGGCTGAGGAGACAGGGCAAGGATCCGCGAGTCAGTGATGAAGGCCTGCGTCCAGAGGGCAATAGGGAGCCATAGCAGCTTTAGGCAGGAGAGTGTCCTGGTCAGACTGCATTTTGAGAAGATCCCTTGGGTGCTACAGCGACACACAGGAAGTGCTGAGCCCCCAGGAGAAGCCTGCGGGGATTCTGTGAAGATATAGGCCCTAGAGGGACTCGGTGAGAAGTGGGTGGATTTCACAGAAAGTCCACAGTGAAAATCCAGGAGATTGACGTGAGGAAGTCGCACACCTTGGGTTTGGGCATCCTCCTTCGGGGCAGCCCTGCCAAAGCTTCCAGATGCCCACGTCCTCTGCCAGTCAATACCCTCATCAGGACAGAGGGCAGGCATCTGGTTTCAGGAAGTCACTCTCCTGATGAACTGTGGCTCTGAGCCGATCGGAGTCGCCCTGGACCCCCTGCCAGCATCAGGGGCCTCAGCCAGGATGAGGCTCAGCAAGGGCTTTTGTGGGTTCTCTATTTTTAAAGCCCCGGTCACCCCGTCCTCCGATTCCCCCAGTACAGGAAGCTTTCCAGGATGCCCCCGGCCTCCCGCAAGCCCAGCACCAGGAAGACCAAGATGGGCACAGGACCAAGAGGGAACAGGCCACGAGAGGGATCCCCAGAGGGGCCATAGGGCTTGGGGAGCATGGGGCTCACGGGCAGCCAGAGATGCCGGTGTCTGTGGGTTAGACAGGGCCTGGAGTTCCCGCCCCGAGCTCCCTCTGTCCCCAGGGCCACAGCTCCCTCTGTCCTCCCTGCTCGGAGCCTCAGCAGCTCATCACCAGATTGGGGTCCCTCCACGAGAGGCCAGCAGGCACTTAATGAATGCTCGTTGTGCCACGTGGAGCTCGTATTCTAAAGGGACCAACACCCTGAGAACCATCAAGCCACCATGGTGACAAGCGTTCCAAGGACGTGGGCGAGCCGAGCGGGCAGGAGAGGAGCGAGAAAGAACCTGTGAGCTGAGGATCCCGGGCTTCCACCCAAGCGGCCAGCTCGGGAGGGTCGACAGCCCGGAGCGAGCCCCTTAGAGGAGGGGCCCTCACGCATGCGCACAGCTGCCGCACACCTGCTCCGCGCTGGGGATTGTCGGATGCGCCCACCGCGCGCTGGTGATCATGGAGTGCACGGCCCATGGGCCCTTCCAACCAGGGTGCACCAAACCAGGGTTAATAATGATGGCCATAAAGCACCTACTCAGTGCCTGCAGGAAAGGAGGATTTGACCAATATTTGGACCAATTTTTTAGACAAAAACCACCCCAGTTGGTTTTTTCTTATTTGCGGTTTGATGGAGAGAGAAGGAAACGTATCCCCGATCCGTTCAAGTTTGTCAGCTTTAGTGGAAGAAGAATCATCCCCAGAGGCACAAGCAGCATTAATCACAAGCTGGTCTCAGTGAGCCACGTCCTGGGATGTTTTTAAAAAAGAATGACGTCCTGGAAAGGCGGACAAAGGGATGCGGAGCTTCTGGGGGCGGCCAGCTCATACCCACAGTCCATCGCCGGACCCTCCCAGGCCCCCAGTTCCCACTGGGAGTCTGCAGTGGGGCTGAGAACCGTGGAGCCCAGTTCCCAGGTGATGCTGGCCTTGGACCACACACTGAGAACCCTGGTGGCCTCACAGGGTTCTAGTACGGTGGCCAGCCAAGAGTGTCCTTCTTTCCCGGCGAGATCAGAGCTCGTCTGAGAGAGACAAGTTGCTTCTCCAACAGCTTTTGTTTTTCTCTCACATTTTTATTTACTTTTTGATTGACATATAATAACTGTACATATTTATACGGTGCAATGTGATGTTTGGAGTCGTGGATGCACTGGGTCCTGACCCGATGAGGGTCATTAGTATATCCACCCCCTTGAATGCTTATCATGTCTGTGTGAGGATTCCATTCAAAATCCTCTCCACCGGCTATTTGGAGATATGCAACGCGTCTCTGTTAACTATATTCACTCTACTGTGCCATAAAACAACAGAACTTCCTCCTATGTGACCATATCATTGTACCCAATCTCTGGCTATCTCCCTCCTCCTGTTCTCCACTTCTATGAGCTCGATCATTTTGCATTTCACCTATGAGTGAGATCATGCAGCGTTTGTCTTTCTGTGCCTGGCTTATTTCCTTTAACATACTATCCTCCCGGTCCGTCCACGCTGCTGCAAATGACAGGATTCTGTCCTTTTCATGGCTGCATGGTATTCCATTTGGGTACATGTAACACATTTGCTTTATCCCTTTGTGCACTGATGGACATCTAGGGTGATCACAGGCTCTTGTGACTAGCACGGCAATACATACAGGTGTGCTGGTGTCTCTTTGCATGCTGGTCTCGTTTCCTCTGGGCATGCATTCAGGGTGCGATTTCTGGACTATTCAGTCATTCTATTATAGATAGAAGGAGGCTCCACACTGTGTTCCTTGATTCTCCACTTTTTTAAAGCCCCTCCTGATTGTTCAGCTCACCTGCACTCCAGCTGCTCTCTTAATTTGACACTTGCTCACTTCTGCCAAGAGTGGACCCCAAAAGCAAGCAAAGCATTTTTTTTTCCAGGTCCTTAGACTCACTCAACAGAATGAGTTTGTTTGCCTGAAGCCCTTGAAATACACTCCTGAGGCCCCAGAAAATGCCAAGAAGCCCTCCCACAGCTGCTCATGACCACACCCACCTCCCAGAGGGCTCCTTTGTGGGCAGGGAATTGTCCTGGAGTCACTGCCAGTCTGGAGTGAGAGGGACAGCACACAGCAGGCTTCCAGGATTCACGATTTAAAAAAAAAAACTAATTTCCTGGACATGGAAAAAAAATACAGAAAAGCACAGCGCTAAAAGTAACAATCGTCTAGCTCCTCACCGCACAGATTAACCATTGTTAATAACTTGGCATACTTTCCAGTCTTGGTTTCTGCACGCGTGCTTTTAAAAATTGTACCGACAGCTCATCTATCAACATAATTATCCTTTCGTGTAAAGAAGAAATTAGAGTAGCAGCTCGTTCACATGTGTGTGTCTTCAGATCCTCCATAGGAATAATGAGCTTCAGGGACAAATCCAGCCCAACATTTATTTTTGTACAGCCCACAAGCTGAAGAGTTGGTTTCACATTTTTAATTGGTGGTGGTGGGATTTCAAATAAAGAATAACGTTTTGTAATAAGTGAAAATGAAATTCAAATGTCAGGGTTCATAAAGCTTCCTAAAAACACACCACACCCGCCCGTGTACAGACCGCCTACCGCTTTCACTTCCCAGTGGTCACCAGGACCTCGTGGCCCCTCCGGGTGTGAGATATTTACTACTCTGCAGTAAGAAATTTGCTGACTCCTCAAGATGAGGTCCAAGGTCATTGTTACCAACATACCATGAGATAAATACAGAAATTGAGAGGAAATCCTCACAATATGAAAATATCTATTGGATATAAAAATTTTTAAAAAGCTGAGGATGGTCTTTTGACTTAATTTTAATTATAATTTGTAATCTACTCATTTTTGGTTCATGAGGAATTGAAAATGTAAAATAAAACACTGCTCTTTTACTATTAATGTGTGTGTGTGTGTGTGTGTGTGTGTGTGTGTGTGTGTGTGTTGTGGTGCTGGGGATCAAACCCAGGCCTTATACCTGTGTACATGCTAGGCAAGTGCTCTACCACTAAGCCTCATCCCTAGCCCTTTTTTACTTTTTATTTTGAGACAGTGTCTTGCGAATTTGCTGAGGCTGGCCTCAAATTGCAATCCTCCTGCCTCAGCCTCCTGAGTTGCTGGGATGACAGTCGTGCACCACCGTATCCTGCCGTTTTGGAGGTGGGGGCATGATCACATTATCACAGGCAGACAGGTTATGGATTTGTTCCCCCTCCGTGGACATGAAGGTCAATTCCTGGTGTTTTGTTGGCACAGACCCTGCTGCCCTAGGCGTTCACTGAGCCTCTCTTCTGGTGTAGACATGGCAGAATTTCTCCAGAGTAAACATGCAGCATGGGAATAGCCAGATCTCCAGATCTCTGTCTCTTCTCAACATCATTAGGTTTTCTCAAGCAGTTTGTGCAAAGCAATTGTGCCAGTTTACACTACCACTTCTATGCTCTTGAGTTTCTGGCCCCGGTCATTGTAAACATTTAGTGTTGGCTGAAGTCTTAGCTTGGGTTTGAAGCTCCCAGCGTTGAGCAAGCCTCAGACTCATGATGTGATCTGTCATACCCCCACCTCACCCCCACCTTCCACCATTCCACCTGCCTACCTCCTGAGCTGGCCTGGCCTGGGGGCTGCTCCTGGACCCCGGGTTTATAAGGCGTCCCTCCTGGTCCTCACGCAGCCAAGCGCCTGATTCTGCCAGCTCAGCATCCTAACCACAGCCCGCAGGAGGACGGCGCAAGACTGACACCTGGTGGCTGCCAGGGGAATAGCTCCTAGAGGGAGGGAAAGCGCCTAGTGCCCAGCCCACCATCTGCGCACCAGGGGACCTGCCGCCCCTGGAGCCTGGGACACAGCACATTCTCCTGCCTGCTCAACTTTGCATACTCTCTCCTCTTTGTTGATGCTGTCGATCCCCAAGATTCGCCTGGAAAATCCCAACACTTCTTGCAAACACCCCACATCTGTGGGAGGTCTACCTTGACCGGCCTAGGAAGGAACCCCCTCCTTCTCTTGGTCTGTCTTCTCACCGTCACAGTATTAGTTTGCTGGAGCTGCTATAACAAAGAATCACGGAGCCAGTGGCTTATAAAACACAAATGCATTGCCTCACCATCCTGGAGGCGAGGAGCCCAAGGGGAAGGTGTGAGTGTGCTTGGTTCTTCCTGGGGCTGTGAGGCGCAGCTGTTCTGTGCCTCCCTTCCAGGTCCTGGTGGCCTGCGGCACTCTGGCATCCCTGAGCCTGTAGGAGCACCTGTGAGAGAGCTGGCCTGGGCGCATCCTCAGTACATAATATGCAACAAATATCAGGTTTGTCAATCATATAGCTTTGGCCATAGTTCCATCTTGTAACAAGTTCCACATTCCTGTGAGTAGCCACAGGATGCTAATAGCATAGTCACCAGATGCTAAAAGAATAGTCATACCCTATGCACCCTGTAGCGGATGCTAAT
>CM053407.1:110787268-110812604 GCA_028644305.1 Xerus rutilus
CGGATCTTGCCCTGTGAGTGTGTGTGAGCTCAATAAAGGAAGTCTCTTGCCTTGTTCTGTGTGTGTGTGTGTGAGTGATTTTTCATCCGCGGCTCCCTCGCCTGACTCGGTTTCCCTTTGTGCTGGCGCGGGCGCTGGCAAGCACCTCTCTGTCGTCCTCTTCGTGTCCTTCTCCTTGTGAGTATAGCTACAGATTTCTGCTTTTGGTAAGGACACGGCTTATCTTGGGTCGGGGTCCACCCTACTCTGGTATGACCTCAACTTCATTTAGCTAATTACATCTGCAACCGCCCAGTGTCCGAATAAGAGCGTACACTGGGAGGTACTAGGGACTGTGACATGAGTTTCAGGAGAACACAGTTCAACTGATAATAATCACCATGGCTTATCTAAAACTATGGCAATCTCCCCAGAAAAGGGGCAAGAGCCTCTGTCTTACTTGACCTCTACTCTGCCCAGTTCCAGAAATCAAATAAGCACCCAGTCAGTGTTTGTGGAAAAATGAATGAAGACGTGGAAGATAGTATTTAATGAGCATATATTCATTCCCTCGTGCTCTGGTCTGAGTATGTCTCACCTGCTATGGTCTGAGTATGTCTCACCTGCTATGGTCTGAGTATGTCCCCCAAATGTTCATGTGCTGGAAGTTTGGTCCCTGTGTGACGGTGTGAGGTGATAGAACCTTTAGGGTGAGGGGCTTAGCAGAAAGTAATAGGTCCTTTGGGGACATCACCCATAGAAGAGATGAATGCTGGTCTTGTACAGTAGGGTAGAGTGGGCTGGTATAAAGTGAAGCCACCCACACATGCTTGGCCCTCCTACCTGGGGCACATTCCCTTTCCAATCTTCCCTCATGTTGTGATACAACCAAAAGGATCCCTGTGAACAGATGGGGCTGCTTGATCTTGGACTTTCAGCCTCTGAAACAATGATCTCGATAAACTTCTTTTCTTTATAAAGTACCCAGCCTCAAGTATTTTGTTATAGCAACAGAAAATAGATTAATATACCACCTTTATGATCATCATGTAAACTGCTTTCACTTATTCATCAAGGTTTTCTATTTTCTACCACACTTGAGGGGATTCTTCTAAATGGAGATTTAAAGGGGCAAGAGTGCCCAAACACTCTTGAAGAAAACTGATTTAGGGAATCTCAAGGCTTCTTGTGCAGAAATATCTAGTTATTCAAACATTATAGTGGGGCTGTAGCTCTGTGGCAGAGCATTTGCCTAGCATGTGTGAAGCACTGGGTTTGATCCTTAGCACCATATAAAAATAATAAACAAATAAAGGCAGTCTGTCCATCTACAACCACAACAAAAAATTTTTTAAAAAAAACCAACATTACGGTAAGAGTACAGAGCTATACATATAGGTGGAAAGAACAGAAAAGAGGGCCCCAAATAGACCCCATGCCTACATGGGAATTCAACAAATGGTAGAGGTGGCATTGTATTGTAGTGGTGAACATAGATCTCTTCAGATATTATTGTAGGGGCTGGGACTGTAGCTCAGTGGTAGAGCACTTGCCTAGCATGCGTGAGGCCCTGGGTTCGATCCTCAGCACCACATACAAAGCAATAAAATAAAGACATTGTGTCCATCTACAACTAAAAAAAATATTTAAAAAAAAAAAGATATTATTATAGGACAACGGTTGTCCAAAATGGGGAAAAAAAGAGAGAAATCATAAAAGAAATTGAATCCCTCCAGCACACTACCCACAAAAACCACCTCCAGCAGGGTTAAGAACTTCCATGTGAAGAGCGAAACTTTAAAACATTTAGGAAAAAAAAATATTGGAGAAGGTATTCGTGACCTGGGGTGAGAAAGAATTGCTCAGAGGAAACGAGGGATGCACAAACCACAGCCGAACACTTGATGTTTGACTGGATTAAAATTTAAAAAGACATCAAAAGATATCAGAAAGGCAGCGGAGGAAAGCTCCACTGTGGGCAGAGAGCTTTGCACTATTTATAACCAACAAAAGATGGAAGAGAGTCGGGAAGCCTCCTCCGTCTCCAGGCGACCCTCTCCAGGAGTGATGTCTTGCACCTGCTCCTTGAGCAGCAGCGGCAGGACTCAGAAGTGCCCCGACTTCCCCCGGCCCTGCACAACAGCCCCACGAGCCAGGCCTGTCGGACCCACAGCCCCAGCCTCGTTCCCAGGACGAGGCTTGGGCCCTCTGCACCTGGCCAAGGTCAAGGTGACCTCAAACCATCTGACCCATGAACACACAAGTGTGAAGCCACGACATGCCCCCCGGGACGGGGTGGGCATTGCAGGAGGCTCCGCTGGCAGATGCGAAACAACTCCCCACCCAGGATCGCAGGGGTAAGGAAGTCATGCGAGAACAGCCGGCCATGGTACATTTTTAAGGGCTGGGGCATCCATCTGGTGTCCCTGAGAGTGACTGTGCTCAGCGTCGACGTAAGAGAGAGCCCAGGGGGTCGCTTAGGAAGCAAGGGAGTTGTCAATCAGGTGAAGAGACGGAGGTTCAGAGAGGTTGGACCACGTATGTGAGGTCATACAGCTAAGTCGAGCTGGAAGGTTCCAAGAGGGGCCTGCTGCTCTAACCCCAGCCCAAACATTTCCTGATATTCTCTCTGTCTCTCTCTCTCTCTTACACACACACACACCCCACCCAGGTCCACTGTGATAAAGACTCCCACAGGCAGTTGCAAGTCACACTTTATTCATGCTAGGAGGTCTGCAGAGTCCTGGGCAGCAGACCTGGCCCTGGGGACGAGGGCGGGGCTCGGGGTTCTAGTTGGAGGGGTGGAAGGCGCCACGCTGGTGCCACTGCATGTCTCGGATGCGGCGCACGGACTGCACCTGGGGGTGGGGGGCCCCGAAGTCACTGCTGTCTTTGTAGTCGCCCTTCTCCAGCAGGTACTGCAGCCCGCGGTAGCCGGGGTACTGGTAGCCCACCCAGCTGCAGGGCCAGAGGTGGGGGAGAGAAACGGGGGGTGGAGAGAGAGAGAGAGAGAGAGAGGTGTCGGTCACCTCCTTCAGCCACCGGGAGAGAGCAGCCTGCCCTCCACGAGCTGGGCACCACCTGCCCTTTGAGCATGGAGCTTGTGCTTCCTTCTTGCTTTTTTTCTTTTCTTTTTTTTGGGGGGGGGAAGGGTACTCAGGGACACTCGACCACTGAGCCACATCCCCAGGCCTATTTTGTGTTTTATGTAGAGACAGGGCCTCACTGAGTTGCTTAGCGCCTCGTCATTGCTGAGGCTGGCTTTGAACTCGCGATCCTCCTGCCTCAGCTTCCCGAGCAGCTGGGATGACAGGCATGCGCCACCGCACCTGGCCTCCTTCCTGCTCTGGATGGCCAGCTCACTATCTCCCAATGCAAATTTCAACGGAAGGCCTGATCCAGGGTCACAGCGAGGAGAGATCGTAAGCTCCCAGAAGATTCAAATAGGACAGGCCAGCTGCAAGCCAAAGAAGGGGGACCCCAGGAGCCCCTCAGTCCACCCACTGCTCAGGGCCTTTACCATTCAGGGGTCAGACTCTTCTAAGAACCTGATGAAAATGACAATGTTGTCCTCAGGGGACATCACAGAGCCCTGGCCCACAAGGACCTGCCCCACCAGTCTCTGTGGTGGACACCTCCAGTTCTGCCCAGCCATCTCTGTACTGAGGCCACCACGGCCTTCACAGAGCAAGAACCTCCCTTGAAGGCTCCTCAGGTGGCGCACACTGGTCTCCCTCTGGACCCCGCAGTCCCTCTTCCTCCAGGGAGTAGCTCAGATCTGCGTGGCTTCTTGCACCAGCCGCTCCCAGAGGGCCAGCTGCGCCCAGCGTTTGCATGGAACCTACCCATCTCCGCCCTCCGCGGCTGCTGCAGTACCGGGGGTCGCGCCCAGGGGGCGCTCCACCACCGAGCCGCACCCTCAGCTCTTTTTCTTTTACTTTTGAGACCAGGTGTTGCTCAGTCGCCCAGGCTGGCCTCTAAGACTTGGGGCTCCAGGGCCGGCGAGCCTGGCAGGGGCTGCACTTACGTGCCACTCTGCACCCGCACGGACGACACCTTCTCCTGGTAGCCGTGGGCGTGGAAGCTGGGCACGTCGTCGTCTATGATCTCCATCTTCTTCCCGGTGAAGTTGGGGTTCTCATAGAGGATGATCTTGTGCTCCTGGCTGTCCTGTGGCCGGGGGCGGGGAAAGTCAGTGTGCGCGAGGGCCCCTCCCACCCAGGGTGGGATCCGCGTGCTCCTGCAGGGACCCTCTGCGCAATACGACCACCCAGTGGCCATCTGTACAGTTCCTCCTGAGCCCGGGGCTCCTGGATTCCACACGTGGGGAATATTTGATTCTCAAACATCCTTTTCCCTCCCATGAACTTGACTTCCTCTTTCGTAAAGCACGGCTTCCAGGCTTATCCACCCACATGCGCAGGTACACAGGTTTATGATTCCTCCAGGACGCGCCTCCTCTTCTCTTCCCTCCTGCGCCTACGTTTCTCTTAGTTATCTCATTGAATCCTGTAAGCAACTCTTATGCTCCTTGGCAGATGAGAAGAAGGAGGCACAGAGAGGTCAAGTGACTTGCCCAAGGTCACACAGCTGCCAAGAGGAAAGCCAACCCCAGGTCTGTAGGAGGCCAAGTCCAATCTTCTCCCAATCTTCTATCAAGCTGTGGGAGGACACGGTCTGGGCTTGGAAGGTTTGGAAGTTGAGTGTTTCAGAAGTGGGACGACCTTACCCCTCCCCCAAGAGTGTGTCCACTAGTGAGACCCAGGCTCAGATGAGCACTGAAAGCTCCTGCGGACACAAGTCTTGATTAAGAGCTGAACCACCTTCTCTTTCTCCTCTCAGCGTAGAATTTCTTTTAATATTCAAGATGGCCATTTATTGAGCAATTACTTTGTAACAGGAGTTGGGCAGCTCTAGGGAGCACCATCCACCCAGGACAGAATGTGAGGAGGACCGTCTGGAGCATTGTGTCACCTTGTGAATGTGCGTCCTGTGGTTATACAGGACTGCCCTCAGGCTGAGCTCCTGGGGATCTCAGGACTGCAGACACTAAGAGCCCCACTGTACAGATGAGGAGCCTGAGGTTCAGGGAGGTGGAAGGACTTCACAAGGTCACACAGCCAGGCAATTCCCTGCCAGTAGGATGGGACACAAAGACAGCAGCAAAGGCTCCTTCCTGGTCCCTGCGCCTCTGGCTCCAAGGCAGAGAGAGGATGTAGGGTGATGGCGGGGGGGGAGGGGGGGGGCACTCACCACTTTGATGGGCCTCAGGGAGCTGAGGGAGTCCGTCCTCCGACTGCTGGTCCAGGAGTCCCAGCGGGGGTACTCGCCCTTCTCAAACACGAACTGCTCGCCCTTGCAGTTGGCTTGTTCATAGCCCACCCAGCTGCCACAGAGACAAGAGGGGGCCAGTCAGCGACCCCCCAGCACCCCGCAGCAGGAGCGGCCACCTGCTCCTGCCCCCCGGCAGCTTCCCTGCCTCAGTGCAAACAGAGAGGGTCACCTCAGCTGTCCAGAACCCCAGGCTACTCTGCCCTCAACCAGGGACACAGGAAGACGCAAGACAGAGGGCCACAAGACCACCCAGCAGGGAGTTTCAGGGCCTCGAGGTGCCCCCAAAACTAAGAGCCACTGTCCAAGCAAACAGCCAGCACCCCAACAGGCCGCCTTGGCTGACTCCGTGGTATTGATGTCCCCACCATGGCCAGTGCAGCGTCACTTCTAGTGACGCTGGGAGGAGGTGGGCACCCTCTGCTGACCTCCAGCTCGGGGCCACCCTGGCCCATCCTAAGTGCTGCGATTATGCCAGGCCTCCTCCTGGGAGCAATGCCCTCTCTTGTTCCTGTGAGTCTCTTGACTCCTGTGGATACACAACCCCGGGAGCCTCTGAATCCGCAGGAGAGGACATGAGCAGTCACCCCTTGGGCCGGCAGGGCATGGACGCCAGGTCCCCGCAGACCCCCAGATCTATAAAATGGCACATGAGCTACGAGCTGCTCCTGTGGACTCACATCACCTCCAGATGGCTTGTCCCCGCCAGGAGGACAGGGGGACAGGAGAAGGCCCCGCCTCAGAGCGCAGAGCACTCTGGGGCCACCCAGCACCCAGGCAGACATTGCCACAGGAGCCACAGTGGCAGTTGGGAATAATAATCTCCTTCATCCAGGAAACAGGAGGTCACGTTCAGTGTCCCCCATAGAGACCTGCCGTCTGCGTTAGGCAGAGGACCCTGAGAAAGCAGCCGTCAAGAGCTCACAGGTGCCACGTGAGGACACCCATCCCAAGAACAGAGACAACTTCCATGAGTGACCTTAGGGCTGGTGACCTCCACGATGGCACATTCAATCACGGGATGTTAAAGCCACGAGGAGCAAGCCATAGGACCCCAGTCCTCCAGCCCGACTGGGCCACAAGTTGGCAGGAAGCTGGGTTAATGCAGGTTCCCAGGCTCCCCCTAAGGGTGTCAGTGGGGCTGGCTGGGGGAGGCAGGAACCTCTGTCTCAGATGAATGCACAAGAGACATCAGCATGGAATGCCATCTGTGACACAGAAGAGCCCCGGCCACCTAACAACCTTCGTGAGCTACAAAATGTTAAGTACATGATGGTCCCATTTTGATTAAAAAATAATAATAATAAGTGTATCACACAGAAAAATCTAGATTTGTACCCAAATCTTTTTTTGTGGGGCGTGGGGTACCAGGGATTGAACTCAGGGGCACTCGACCACTGAGCCACATCCCCAGCCCTATTTTGTGTTCTATGTAGAGACAGGGTCTCGCTGAGTTGCTTAGCGCCTCGCTGTCGCTGAGGCTAACTTTGAATTCACGATCCTCCTGCCTCAGCCTCCCGAGCTGCTGGGATGACAGGCGTGCGCCACTGCGCCCAGATATCCCCAAATGTTAACAATGGTTACTTCTGAGTGGTAAGGCTAAGGCCATTTTCTTTATTTCTTTTTCTCCTCCTCCTCCTCTTCTTCTGTCTGAACTGTTTTTCTTAATTTTTTTGGTTGATTTTTTTTGGTGCTGCTGGGGGTTGAACCCAGGTCTTGTGCATGCCAGGCAAGGACTCTGTCACCAAGCTACACACCCCGCCCTGTGTTCTTAATTTAAAGTGATAAGCACTTTAAGCAATAACCAATTAATTTTAAATATCAAAATTTATATGTATATATTTAAAATTTGAAGAGTATGAAATATGTTTGGCAGGGCTGGGGGCAACACTCGATGGTAGAGTATTTGTCCCGTATTAAGACCCTGGGTATCTTCACCAAAAAAAAAAAAAAAGTTAACCCATCAAACACAAAAATCTCAGTTAAAATATGTTTGGGAAATTCTTTCATCCAAATATTAAAAGATAACCAAAAATCAAACATGGTGCTCCAATGGTCTGGACTTCAGCTATCCAGAAGGCAGGCCACAGATTCCCCGCGTGTGCCGGATAACCAGGGCGCGGCAGGGCTACCTCGTGGGCCATGTTCTTCATGTCTTCAGACCCATGCAGGGTCACTGCACCCAGAAAAATTCCCCGAGCACCTTAAAGTGTGGGGTGGTCACCCCAGGACGCCCAGCCACACCGGACTATGACCTGTTGGGTGGGGGTCACTGGTGACCCCCTGAATCCTGAGACTCTTACAGAGAAGGAGGAGTCAGAAGCCACAGGAGAGACCTGTGCCACCTGCAGGCTCACACAGGACTGTGCTTGTCCACACAAGGGGACAGTCCGTCCGCTGATCACCCTCCTTCACTCTCAAGTAGAGATCTGGCCCCCAAATGTGCCAGCAAAACAACACTTCTTAAAAGGTCTGTGTCCCTGCCTTGAAGAGGAGGCTGTCCTCTGTGCCCAGCACTGCCCCTGAGCTGTCCTTCCATCCTCAGGAGGAAACTGAGGCTCAGAGAGGGAGGTTCCTGATCAGATGCCACACAGCCCAGAAGCGGTGGAATTGGGATTTGAACCCAGTTCTATCAGACTCCAAAGCACAAGTCCTCCTCCTCGGCTGCCAGACCCTGCACCTTAGGGGCCTGGAGAGGACAGATCCCCCAACCCTACAGCCTGACTGCTTCACCCCAGCAGCCCCAGACTGGGTGAGGTCACCCGGATACCTACGGTCCAGCCTGCACCAGGACAGAGCCCGCCTTCTCCACACCCGTCTCCTTCAGGTTGGGGCACGGCCCGCTGAGCTCATGTGAGTGGCCCTGGAAGTTCTCCTGCTCGAAGATGATGATCTGTAACAGCAGAGAGTCAAATCAGAGCCTCAGAGGAGGCTGGAGGCGTGGACCCTCTGGGTCAGGAACCTCACACAAAGCCAGGCTTGCAGGAGACCTACAGCCCGCATTTCTTCCCTCTGGGCCTCGGTGTTCCCTTCTGTATAATGGGAAGCATAACTGAGCTCGTGAATTCAGTGGTGCATAATGATTAGCACGTAGTGTTTGCCCGGTGTGTGAAGGTACAGCGGTGTTGTTTCTGTATCTGCAGTGCTAGGGATGGGATCCAAGGCCTCTGGACAGGTAGGCAAGCGCGCCATCCCCTAGCTACACCCCAGCCCTGTGTGGTTATGGGAATTAAGGCGCGTGCCCCAGACCCCAGCCAGGTCATCAGCAGAGCTGACACAGGGGCCCAGGCTTGTCAGAGGCCGCTGGAACCAAAGCCGTATCCTGCAAATCTAGCCTGCACACCAAGCTCCTGGAATCTTGAGATGGGTCCCGGGGAACAGTCCCAGACAGTCCAGCTCCTAGTGATGCTGGTGCGTGGACCACCCACCACAGGGGAGGTGCAGGGGGCCCTTCGCGCTCTCAGAGCTGGACCACACCCCCAGATACACCTTCACCTCGACGTCATCTGGAACCACGCTGATCTGGGACCCTTCTTTAAGCCTCCAGCCTCAGAGGCCTTCCAGGTCTCTAGGCGACCTCCCATTGGGAGACTTCTTGAGGGGGCTTCACGCCCCCTGGCTCACCTGGTCCTCTCCTCAGCCCAGGGAAGGCTCTCACGGGATTCCCATCAGAGAAACTGAAGCTCTACACGGTACCAGATCCCCTAAGGCCCCGCAGCCCAGTGCTAGCTGGGAGGCCACCGTCAGCGACAATTTGGGAAACAGCCGTGACTCCCCCTGGAGCTGACTCTGGACAGCAGGTGGGCGGCTCCCTGCTGCAGAATCCACATGCTCAGCACTGGCAGGGGAAATAGGCCTCCTGCTCCCAGGCAGGGGATTAGCCAGACAAAGGCAGGCAAGGGGGTGGCCAAAGGGGGCTCAGGGACAAATTCCACAGGCTCAATTCAGCCTGTAGAATCACTGACCCAGGCAGAGCCCGGGGCGGGAGACATGGGTTCTACTGTGCAACCCTAGGGAGCAGCTTGATGTCTCTGGGCCTCAGCTGTCCCGTCTGTGAGACAGGAGGTCAGGCCTGTTTTGTACAGGTGCCGGGAAGGATCAAGAATGTGGAAGTTGGGGGCTGATTTCTAATCACCTGGCCTGAAGGGCAGGAACTTGGGAAGGAGAGCCGGGCGAGGAAGGCAGATTCTCCAGGCATTTGAAAAGCCTCAGAGAGCCCAGTCCATCCATATTGTTGTTCGCTGTTGTTGAGGTTGGTAAATAAAACAGAGGCTAAAATTTTCCACATTATCTACTACTTTAAACCTGTGCTATTGCGAGGAACAACCATTAACTCCGTATCTGTAGTTAGTCCGAGTGAAGATGTGCTATAAGTTTAAAATACACATCGAATTTTGAAGACAAAAAAGGAACATAAAATATCTCCCTAATGATTCTTATCCTGATTATACACGAAAATGCTCATTTTTAATACACTAGGTTTAATAAAACGTAAGATAAATATTCACTTTCACCTTTTTAAGTGTGGCTACTAGAGCATTTTTATTATACGCGCAGCTCACGCTGCACATCTGTTGGACAGGGGTGCTTTAAGCTGTTCTCCAGACTCACCCACCTCGTTCCTGACCCCAGGGCCTTTGCATGTGCTCTCCTCACTGCCTGGATGCTCTGGCTGACCCCAGCTCTAAGTTTTCACATGGCCGCTTGACCCAGGGCTCTGCTCAAACGTCACCTCCTCAGAGAGGCCCTCTCTGAGCTCCTCTGTGGACACTGCCATTCCCCATCCTTCCTGGCTCTTGGGGACCCTGCACCCTCCTCCGTGATTGACGGCAGCAGATGTCACTACTCTGAGGCATAGTTTTAGTTGCTTGCTTAGTGTCTGCCTTTCCTCTAGAAAGTAAGGCTTGGAGGGGACAGGGTGGGAGAGTGTCAGTTTTGCACGTAATCTGTGCCAGGACGCCTGAAGCAGAGGGGCACACAGGAGAGGCCAGATGGTGGAGGTGGATAGAGATGTGAGGCCAGGCTGGGTGTGACGAGCCTCTGCCACTGGAATAAGAGCCCAACCCCCTTAGGACAGGGAGGATGAGAGAGCAAAGCTGACAGTCTCCACTGGCATCATGAGCCAGAAGTTAAGCTGAGCCTGGTTTCTCTGCCCATTTTACAGAGACTCAGAGAAGTCAAGCAACTGGCCTGGGTCACACAGCAGGTGTGGAGCTGGGAAGAGCCGCATCTCTGATGGGCTGAAGGCCCACCCCAGCCTTGGGGCGCCCTGAGGGTGGAGTAGGGTGCAAACCAGCAGTGAAGCGGAGACACGTAAGCCTCCACAGCCCAAAGCTGGTTGGCAAGGCCCGCCATGCCCTGCAGCGGGGGCGGGGCTCTTGGAATCAGGTGGAGACGATCGAGCCCAGAGATGGGAAGGGTGGAGGATCGCTGCCCCTCCTGCCCCCACGTGGCACCCACCTTGGGGTTGAGGGGCTGCGGCTTGCCCGCCTGGGTCTGGTGGTCTGAGGCCATGGTGGACTGTCCCGTGCAGGAATGACCTGGAAGACATGAGGAAGCCACTGTGAGGACCTCCCTGGCCTGGGCGTGCTCCTCCTGGGAACCCTGGGGACCCCATCGCCAGCCTGACTTCTTAGTGGCACAGGGGAAGAGAGGCCTCCTGAAATCCTGGTGACAAACTGGACCCGAGGTGAGGCCCCCGGAGGGCAGGCCACGCAGCTCCTGGAGCTGGGTCCAGGCGGGAGGCGCGGCTCTCACCGGCCCCTCCACACAAACCCAGGTGGGGCGGACCAGACCCGCCCAGCTGTGGGACTCAGAGTCCTCTCCATCCCCTGCCCTGTGACCTCCTGCTCTGGGGGCTCCTCCCAGCACCCAGGATTGTCCCCTCAGCCATTGATCTTGCTCTCCACACTGAGCAAGAAGGCGTGGTGGCCAAGCCCGAGCGCCGTAGAACGCAGCAAAGCCCTGGGCATCCTGGGGACAGCATCCTCTTTCCCCTTCCCATGGGAGGGGTACTGGGCCCAGGTCAGCTTGGAAACCTGTCCTTCAGACATGGCATCCGGCTTCCAGAAGCCCCCTCCACAGGGGGGCCAGGACTGGACGGCCTCCAGAGGAAAGGATGTCAGTCAAACAGCTTGGGAGAAAGATCCGCCACTCTCCCTGAGGACCAGCCCTCGGAGCCCCGTCTCCGGGCCTGGAGTCACCCCTGACGCTCCTGTGTCCTTGGTGTTCTCAGACTACAGCTGAGGCAGCTCGGGGGGTCCTGCTTGGCCAGCTGGGCCTGCCCTCTAGCAGCATGGAGGCCCCGAGCTAGCCACTGTCTCTCCCCTGGCCTCAGTTTCCTGCTCTGTAAAATGGGGGCAGCCGAGAGGCTCGATAACTGAATGGGATTCGACGACACCAAAGCACAGGCCTAGGCCCTTGGCAGCCATCCCAGGACACACTCGGCACCCAGGAAAAGGCAACAGAAGGGGTCATTGCCACCCAGTGGTGGTGGCCTCAAAATCACCTGTCGCTGGGACCCGCAGCAGCGACCTGTCCACTAATGCTGGCCAAGGCTGGACCCAGAGGGGGTGGTGGCAACTGGTTGTGGATCTGGACACAGCTGCCTCCCTGGGCAACATGGATCGCTACCAGCCCAGCACTGGGTGCCACGCCTGTGACATTTTTCTTCCCGGGTTGCTGGCAAAGCCAAGGTGCTGACAAGCTGTTTCACATTGGTAACCAACGTCGCCCAAGAACTGACCCCCAGCTGGGCACTGGGCTGGACCCTTCGCCTGTGACCCCTAGGCCCCACGGCGTGACCCCTGTCCCCATTGAACAGGAAAGAGCAGCGAGGCCGAGAGCATCGAAGTCCCTGAGCAAGGTGACCTTGTCAGAAAGCGTCTGGGTCCACACCCAGGGCTCCCGGGGCCTCCCGACCAGAATGAGTCTAAGAGGAAGCAAGAGAGTCACTCTTACCAGCGACACCAGCAGCCCCGCGAGTGCCCGTGGAGCCCGGCCGGCCGGAGGTGGCATTTATACCTTCCCCAGGAGTGCCGGTGCCAAGACGGGTGATCTCTGCGTCCCCACAGAAAGCGGGACAAGAATGCTGGGTTAAGCCCCCGCCAAAGCCCCGGTCAGCAAATGCCGGCAGACATTGTGTCTCCACACAATAATGTCATTAGCTTTCAGATTAGGCCGCGCCAGGGCGGTCAGGCGGCCGGGCAAGGAGATGCCCGCTTTGCATGCATCAGCCCTGCGGCTGCCAGGACCGGGGCCATGCCTGGTTCACGGGCGCGGTCATCAGGCCCTGGGGCCTGACAGGCAGAGGCCATCTCAGTGGCCCCGTGGCACAACAAGGAGAGGGGGGTCATTTGGCAGAGGCAGCAGCCAGCCAGCCCTCTGCCCACCCGGCCGGCCAGCCAGCCATTCAACAAAAATATCTGTTGGACATGTAATTGGTGCCCAGCCCTGTTCTAGGGGTCAATGTCCCAGCCCGGGCCATCAGGAAAGCTCCTGGGAGGAAGCAAGCCCTGGGTGACCAGTTCTCCGGGGAACCGGGTCGGTGAGCTCCACGCAGACCCGAGAAGCCCTGGTAGCAGCAGATTCAGCCCTGGTGTGGCCTGGGATGGGCGCGGCCAAGGTGGACAGGGGCCTGGTCGTGCGGGGTCCAGGGGGCAGCTGGGGACAGTGAACTTCACCCCCTGGCCAAGGCCAGAGATGCCTAAAGAGGGGAGCTCCTGGGACCCCAGGCCCCACCCTGGAGAAAGTTCTCAGGCCTTCAGTGCTGGCCCTGTTGCCTCCAGGGGTCCTCATGTCCCTTGAGAACATGTCCTTTTCCTGCAGCCCAGGCTCTGTCTTGACCTTGAACCCAAGGTCAGGCAGCGGGGAGAGATAGTGCTGGAGCTTGGAAAGTAGGTCCAGCATGAGGAGACCTGCTTTGTCCCCCTCCCCTGCCCCAGCAGGCTCGCACGCACGGCCCCTGCTGCGGAGCTCACCCCTGTCTCCGTCTGACACTCTGTCCTTCTCCTCAGAAGATACACAGAGGGCAGAGATGTCATCTGCCTGGTTTCCCATGGCGTCCAGGAGCCCGGTGCCTGGCACATAGTAGGTGCTTGTGTAAACTGGGTGGTTAGATAAACAACAGAATTTTGGAGTACAAGATGAAGCAGCTGGTATGGCACACGGTATGGCCCTTCCTCAAAAGTTCAGATGTAGCCAGGCACGGGGGCGCACACCTCTCATCCCAGGGGCTCCGGAGGCTGAGACAGGAGGATCGCGAGTTCAAAGCCAGCCTCAGCAAAAATGAGGTGCTGAGCAACTCAGTGAGACCCTGTCTCTAAATAAAATGTAAAATAGGGCTGGGGATGTGGCTCAGTGGCCGAGTGCCCCTGAGTTCAGTCCTCAGTACCCCTCCCCACCCTCCAAAAATGTTAGACATCCAGTTAGCACAGGATCCAGCAACTGCATTTGGGGACATGAGCGCAGCCAGCCCCGTGGGGACGGATCCCGTAGGACTCCACTTCCAGGAGACAGCTGGAGTGGACGCATTCCTGGTGACAGAATATGGAATGGTGGTGGCCCCGGGCTGGGGCGGGGAAGCGGGTGGTCAGTGATTGGCAGGGAGAGAGGAAAGATGGCTGTGATGGCGTCTGATGCCACCGAGCTGTCCCCTGAAACATGGCGTAAGGGTCACGCTGTTGTCGTGTGTATTTTACCACAGGAAAGCCACCTCGTCCTGCACCCCCCAATTCTGAAGGCTAAAGTCTGAGCCGGAGGGTCCCCAGGGCTGGCTCTGCCCGAGGGTCTGGGGCAGGCCCCTCTTGGCCTCTCCTGGCTCCTGGCAGGGGCTGGTCACCCGGGGGGGACCTGCCTGGCAGATGTGTCCCCCGGCACAGGGCTGTGCTCCCCTGGTGTCCCCTCGTCTTCCTCCCTCTGTGTAAATCTGCCTTGGTGTCCAAATGTCCCCTTGTTTCCCTGGGGTGGGGGCGGACCTGGGCAGTGGGGCTGCACGTTGAGTCGCTCATGTCACAGGTACGAGTGGATCAGGTGGACCCCACTGGACATAGGCTTGTGACGCACCAGCAAACCCTGAATCAAAGCAGATCCCTCTGTTCACATGTGTTCCCCTGGTCCTCGATGACAGTCTGCCCCAGTGATGTCATCTGACCTTGGTTATCTCCACAACGGTCCCATTTCTAAGCGAGGTCGCTGTCTGAGGCACGGGGCTTATGGATTTCATCACACCTTCTTGACTCACAGTGCAAACCATGACAGAGGTCCATCCATATTTCTTGAACCGACGAGTAGACCCAACAACTGGCAGTGTCCTAACAAATAAGAAAAAATTCCTAACATTTAGGGAGCGTGAGAGCATCTCATGAGTTACACGCCATCTGTACTTATTTCTTTTAATCCTCCCAGCCTAACCAGTGTCTCATTTATTGATCCTCTCATTTTATTGAAATTGGAGGCTCAGAGAGGTTATGGAACTTGCCCAAGATTGCACAGCCAGCAAGTAACAGAGCTGGGGTTGTGGACTAAATCTCTACTAAGAGAGCCCTTTACTGACAGTCTCATGACATTAAATTCTCATGATCTTCTTTGAGATAGGCATTAGTAGTATCCCTGGCTACAAATAAGGAAGGTGAGGCTCAGAGAAGTTAAGGAACTTGTCTGAGATCACACAGCCAGGAAATGATAGGACCAGAACCTGAGCTCATCTCAGTCAAGGAAAACGCTCTTCATCCGCACCCTCTGATGCTTCCCACGCTAGCCTGTCAGAAATGAGATCCTTTCCAAGCGCCTCACGTTATTCTCGTCTAGGACAGAGTTCCCTTGACTGATAGGGCAAAGTGTACTGGAGGGACATTCAATTATCCCTATTTTTATAAGTAAGTAACCTGAGGCTCAGAGAGGGGATGAACCTTCCCAAAAGTCACACAGCCAGGAAGTGGTAAGGCTGGGATTTGAACTAGGCGCTCAAGATTTGTAGACTCTCAAGGTTTCTGTCGACATGACCACCCTGCTCCCACTTCAGTTTCCTCACCTGCCATCTGACGTTTCCTTGGCATCCACACTTGTGACGATCTAGGTTCTTGAGTTCTAGTCTAGCTAGCAACTTCCCCCTCTTAAAGTGACCCATGCTGCGACACCCTCAGCTGGGTTCTAACCACAGGAAATGCTCGGGAACAGTGGCTTTTACGCAACCCGTTGCTCTTACACCCTGTGGACTGCAAAATGATTGTTGGCTTGGATCCATGAGGCAGTGAGAAAATGTCGAAAAATGAGGCTGCCTCAGCCTGGACTCTACTGGAAGCTGTCCCTCAGACAGAGGGCGAGGACAGATCATTTATTTGGAGGTCCAGGGAGCACCAGGAAGTGGAGAGGGGACACAGGGCAGGGGAGGGGAGGAGCAATATGAAGTGGGTTACCACTGGGTCTTCCTGAGTTAGCAGGGAGGTCACGTGACTCATTGTAGCTAATCAACGTGACTGATGACATTTCTAGTCGAAATCATTTTACTGCAGGAACCAGACTTTCCAGTGGACTCTCCTTTTCCATTGTCCTGAGAGGGCAGCCTTGTAAGATGGCAGAATCAACATCAGCCTGGATCCCTGAGTGACTGCGTGGAGCAGAGCCCCCTGCTGACCAGCATGGCAGCCTCACAAGATGGCAGAGTCTCCATCAGCCTGGATCCCTGAGTGACTGCGTGGAGCAGAGCCCCCTGCTGACCAGCATGGCAGCCTCACAAGATGGCAGAGTCTCCATCAGCCTGGATCCCTGAGTGATTGTGTGGAGCCAAGCCCCCTGCTGACCAGCAATAGACATGCAGCATCAGGGAGAAAAAAGTCTTTGTTGTTCTAAGCCACCAAGACATGGGAGCTGTTTGTTATGCAGCACAGCTTAACTGATACATGGAAAGAAAGGGCTTGGACCCTCCATTCCACCTCACCTTCCTGTTTCCATAGAGAGAATATGCCTCAGCATCCCCCTTGGACAAACCCAATTTGGTCCTTAGATACAAAGGAGTCAGAGCTGGAAGATACCCCTAAGACAAACTGAGAGCCGTTCTCTGTACCTATCAGAAGTGACGCTCCATTCTTCTGATAATTATTTGTAACTGCCTTTTATTCTCTTGAAATAAAATTGATAATATAACCTACCTACATAAAAACTTCCAAAATAAATTAATGAAAAGCTGTCACAACTATAACTATAGTATAAAGGAACAATACATCATGTAACAATAGATGTTTTAATAGATAAAGGTTTTGACACGGCTGTGTCAGATGATATAAGACAGGAGTGCTATAACGGATATATTTGGCTAGGAAGTTAATGTGTGTTCAACATTTTCATATGCCTCCATAAGTATCTTTTTTTTTCTTTGATATTGGGAATTGAACCCAGGAGCACCTAACCACTGAGCCACATCCCCATTTTTTATTTTTTTATTTTGAGACAGGGTCTTGCTAAGTTGCTCAGGGCCTTGCTAAGTTGCTGAGGCTGGCCTCCAACTTGCGATCCTCCTGCCTCAGCCTCCTGTGTCACTGAGATATAGGAGCACCTGGAACATAATACAGCGAAACCTGCAGATGGGGCCAGGAGTGGTATTTTTGATGCTGTAAATACCACAAACAGCATTACCATGGGCATCACAATTTTCCAAGATGGCAATGAAATCTTGGGAAGGTTCTGTGGTCTGGGGGTCTGAGGCGTTTATCCACCAGTTCCCGTTAGGAGACGGAGGCCCCTCCTGGTGGGTGTGAAGGTCCCCTGACGCAGGAGAAAGCCCTCAGCCATCCTGCCAGATGACTGCAGATGGACCTGGCCCAGCAGGCCTCACTGTGAGGTCCTGGGAGACGCAGCCAGAGTGCACTTCCAGCCTGACGGCAGGTGAGGCTGGGGAGAGGGACAGATGCGGCAGGAGAAGCAGGATTCAGGGGGCCCTGGCTGAGGCTCATTAGTGGACACCTCAGGGCGTGGCCACAGGTGCCCAGCTGCTGCGGGTTCTGGGGCTCTAGCTCTGGGTCCTGGGCACCCACCAAGCCTCCAGAGGCTGGACCCTCAGAGCGTAGCCTGGCTGCCCTGCCGCCCTGTCCCACAGGAGTCTTTAGGAGTCACCTCCACTGCTGGGTCATCAGAGAGCCTCTGCTCCAGACACCCCAGGGGCTGCCTCCAGGGTCTCGCGTCTGGAGTGGAACTCTGGAAGCTGGTCTCCTCCTCATCGCCAAAAAATGCTTATGTAGCAGTACTTTGTTCTAAGCCCTCTGCAAAGAAAACTTCCGTGGACACTCACGACAACCTACAAGGCAGGTGGTCTTATTATCTGCAAGTTACACAGGGGGAGAAGGAGGCACAGAGAGGTTATGTCATTTGCCCAAGGGCACACAGTAAGTGGCAAAACCTGGAAAGCAATCCCACTGGGATGGGGCAGGGACACAACTCAGTCCTGCTGCCTCTAACCATTGAGCTACCCTGTCTCTCAATTAAACTGGGAATTGAGCTTCATTCTCCTGTAACCAGGGGACACTCTTGCATTACTGTCACTCTCAGGCTCTGTCTCTGCAGAAGACAGGGTCTGATTTGAAGGTGGAGCTGAGCAGGCTTTTGGAGTTAGACAGGACAGGGGACAAGTCCTAGCTCTGCCTTTCCCTGGCTGTGTGACCTCAGCAGTTGATTGACCACAGGTCTGAATGGGACAGTGTCTGGGAATGTTTGAAGAGACCAGATTGTAGTTCTGGGTCTGAGGATTTGGACAGAGTCACTTGGACATCAGTGTCCACCTGGAGCTGTCCTGGGTCCGGGGCTCTAGTTGAACCTCACCTTTAGAATCAACCAAGCCCCCGGTCCTGGACACAAGAGGGGCAGGCACACGCCCCCACACTGCATGGAACTCCCTGCCAGGCTTCCCTTGACCTGCTACCTAGGAGCCCATCATGGGCCATCTTGGTGTTGGCTGACATCAGGCGCAGCCAGTGCCCAGGACATAGTAGATGCTCAGTAAACACAGCAGCAGCAGCAGGTGGGCCGGTCATTGACATTGACAGCTCACAAGTGTGGACACCCAGGCTTTGGAGACAGCCTTGCTGTGAGTCCAGATCCCAGCCCCTGAAAGCTGTGGCCCTCAGGTAATTTACATCAGTTCTGTCTGCAAATGAGAACCATTATGACCTATTACGACCTTGGGCTCACAGTGGCTCCCTAGGAGAGCTGTTGTCATGGTCATTGCTACTGTTATTTGCTTTTCCACTCTATTTCCTGATGGATCTCTGTCCCCAGTGGATATGTCAGTATGTGAGGCTCAGGAAGGAATGTTCTAGAATCAGTACTCAGAGATGAAGTCTCCTCCCTACCACTTCTTTACTGTGTGGCCTTGGAAGGGAATCCTGGCTCTCTGGGTCTCAGTGTGCCCCTCTGTGAAATGGAACTACCCGCGTGCCTTCCTCCCAGTGATGTTCTTTGAATTCAATGAGATGGTGTCTACAAAGCCCTTAGTCCTCAGCAAGCTCTCATTTATAAAGTGCAATGAAGCTGCTCTTTGTAGAAACAATAAAGGGGACAGAGTGGGGGGCTGCTATCTCCCATGGGGGGGTCCAACTCTGCCTTTTATCTGCCTTGTTGGGGGGCACCCTGATCCAGCCAAGCCTGAGGCCTACCCAGCTCTCCCACACATAGCAAAGCAGGAAGTCAAGATGATTTCTTAGCTGTGTGTGTGTGCGTGCGCGTGCACGTGCGTTTACACACACAGGTTGGAGTAACTAAAAACTGTCACATTCCTTTCAAAGCCTTCCCAAGGCCCCCAGGGGCCTCCTACACTCCAGCTGCTTCAGCTGCTGCTGGGAAACGGAGTCGGGCTCCAGACACACAGGGAACCTGACCCAGCCTGCGGGCAGGTGGCTAGGGCCCACCATCAGAAGAAACGCCCCCTCTTCCCACGCAGGCCAAGAGCGGCCCACTCGGGCCACAGCTCCCCACAGGACTCCTACCGCCCCTATGAGCCACAGAGACAGGGAGCGGCAGACCGCGGGGGGCGCCGGCAGGAGTGTGGTCCTCAGCCCAGGCCATGGACGACCTCAGGCAGGGCAAAGAGGGGTTGGGGCGGGGAAGTCTGAGACCCGGCTGGACCCCCACCCTGGCTCTGGCTGGCCTCCCTGTTGCCCCCCTTGATCCTTTAGGGCACACTCCACACTACAGCCAGAACCATTAACCCTGAGGCAGACCGCGGCTGCTGCACTGAACCCTCCATGGCTCCCAGCTCCCTGGGGTCTGCAGGCCGGGTGAGCTGCTGCGCCCTCTAGGGCCCTCCTTCTAGGGCCCCTCCCCTCTAGGGCCTCTCTCCTCTAGGGCTCCTCCCCCTAGGACCCGCCCCTCTAGGCCCCTCCCCTCTGGGCCTGCCCCTTCTAAGGCCTGCCCCTCTGGGCCCCGCCCCCATATGGCCCCGCCCCTCTATGGCCCCGCCCCATATAGGCCCCGCCCCTCTGTGGCCCCGCCCCCTAGGGCCGGCCCCCTTCCACCATCGCCTTCCCTGGGACCAGGGCTGCCCTGTGGTCTCTGTGCCACCCACTCACATCCCTCCCCAGGGCCTCGGACCTGCTGTTCCCCCACCCGGAAGGCTCCCAGGGGCATCCACGTGGCCAGGGCTTCAGAGCAGATGCCCCCCAGGACCCGTCCTCTCGCCCCCATCCTCACGCTCCTCAGCACTGTCTTTAACGCCACATCCAAAATCTACCTGCTTATTTTATGTCCCTCCACGGAAGGTGATGTCCTGACTGTGCTGTGTCCTCAGGCCGTGGACAGGGCGTGGTATGTGCTGCCTAGTTAATAACGTCATTGTCAACCAAACGAGAGAGCGGGGATGAGGAGGAGAAGGGAGGGAGGGAGGGAGGGAGGAAGGTGCCAGATGGGTGGCTGACCGCTGATGGCCCATGGCCAGATGGGAGCAGGACAGGGCGATGGACTGGGGAACAAATGGGCCTGTGGGAGAGCGGGGTGAACGGGTGGAGGGCGAGGAGCAAGGGTGGAAGGTCACGAGGAACCTGCAGAAACGCGGGTGGGGGGCAGGAAGGGAGGGAGGGAGGTGCGAGAAGATGGATGGATGGATGATCGATGGATGGATGGGAAGCCAGGGTCAGACAGGCCCGCAGTGTAGACAGCTGAATGGAGTCAGGTGGGACCCAGGAGGCCACCTTGGTTCTGGGGCGGGGGCTGGGGTTGCACTGCTGCTGCCTTGGAGCCCCTCCTCCACCCTTAGCAGGACAACCTGCCCCTGCTCCACCCGTTGCTGAGGTGACCTGTCCCAGGGACCCTCCCTCCCTGCAGGAGGTGTTAATGCACCCCCTCCTGCCCACGGCGCTCCCCCTGGGCCTGTTCATCTGCTGTCACCTCTGGGCCACCCCACCCAGCCTCTCCTGGGCTGAGTCACAGGCACAGGAAGGAGAGAGAGAAGGGAAGAGAGCGGGGACACAGGAAGCCAAGGACAGAGAGAGGAGAACACCCACGCTCCTGGGGACACCAGGATGCCAGCCACGGCCCCTGTCCCTCCTGGGGAAGTCCACGTTCCCCTTTTAAATAAACCCTCTCCATATGCTCGCCTGGGGGCTTCTCCACTGTCCAGGCTTCAGCATGTGGAGGAGCAGGACTCGTCCCCGGGGACCAGCAGTGTCAGATGGATGAACAGACAACTGGATGGACGATTGGATAGATGGATGGACGGGTGGACAGATGGACAGGTGGTGGGTGGATGGATGGACAGACAACTGGATGAATGGATGGTGGGTGGTGGGTGGTGTATGGATGGACAGATGGATGGTGGATTGTGGATGGACGGATGGATGGAGGGTGGCGGACAGGTAGATGGATGGTGGCTGGATGGATGGACAGATAACTGGACGGATGGATGGATGGGTGGGTGGTGGGTGGTGTATGGATGGACAGATGGATGGTGGATGGTGGATTGTGGATAGATAGATGGATGGATGGGTGGGTGGATGGATGGATGGATGGATGGATGGAGGGTGGCGGGTGGGTAGACTGGTGGTGGGTGGATGGAGACACACTGGCAGCCGGACACAGCGCGGTGGTGGGGAGGCGTGCAGACCGGGTGCAGGCACAGCTCCAGCGCTGTCTGGGGCTGTGGCCCTGGAGCCCAGCCCCCTCGCTCGCGGCCCTCCCCCAGGCCTGGCCCCAGGAAGAGAGGCAGAGGAACATGGCAGGTGGGGGACTGACCCCAGGCTTTATTGAGCAGATTCAGGGAGGTGGACAGGCAGGCGCTGGCCGGCTCGGAGGCCCCTCTCTTGCCCTGATGCTGCCCGGGCAGGCGAAGGCAGCTGGCCCTGGTGCCCTTCAGCTGCTCAGGAAGCAGCCCCGTTTGTGCCACTTCTGGTCGCGGATGCGGCGCACGGACTGCAGCTGCGGCTGGTTGGCGTCCCACTCGTTCCAGTGGCGGTACTCGCCCCGCTCCAGCACGTACTGGCGCCCGCGGTAGCCGGGGAACTCGTAGCCGACCCACCTGCCGGGTAATGGCCGGGCTGAGGACCGCCAGACTGCGACTCTGCCCGAGCGCCCCCTTGGCTCCCCTGTGCCCTTGGATTGCATTGAAGCCCCTTCCCCGCTCACAGATCCTTGCAAAACCTCTCAGCGTCCCTCCTAAAAACTGTGCTCTGGGTCGCTCTGATGCTACCTGCCTCTGAGCCTTCGCACGCGCGGTTCCTCCTGCCTTTCCTTGCGCTAGGCACCCCCTCTTCCGTTTGCACCCCTTACCACTCCATTTAGTTGCGCCTTCCTCTAGAAAGCCCTTCCTGGCAAAATCGAAGAGTTCCCTCGGATTCCCAGAGGCACATGCATGCCTAACACGATCTCGATCACAACGAATTGTGAACACCTGTTTCCTTATCTGTCCCCCTATCAGACTGTGAAATTCTTGAGGGCAGCAGACATGTAGTTCTTAAAGTCCCCTGTATCCCCATACCTGGCACATAGTAGATGCTCAGCAAAAAGTCCCTGAGTAAATTTTCACAGGAAGGAGCAACCCAAATCATAGGCCCACAAAGAGACAACCACCAACAAAGGGGAAAAGCCTTAAGGTTTCATTAACACTGATATTAAGCCTAGAAAGAGGGAGGTGATTAAGTCTGCTCTCCTATGTACTACTCAGGTCACACCTAGTCATCCATCCCACGTCCTTGATCAGAACATTCTGAGAATCAGTTTCAGGGCCTGGGTATGTTCAGAAAAGGAGTAAAGATTTAACTGGGGACAGATAGGGGGGCATATTTCACTTGATGGGAAGGGAAAAAAAACAAAAAAAAGAAAACCTCCTTGAGTCAAAGCTGCCTAGAACTCCTAGCGATACAGGAGACGTGCAAGGGGAGGTTGCCATCACGGTGCGGCCCTGGAGGAGACAAGTGGCTCATGCAGGAAACTGAGCGGAGATGGAGGGGGCGGGGCAAGGGTGAGGCGGGGTCCCTTACGTCCCGTTGATGGCCCGGATGCTGGCCACGCGGTCCTGGAAGCCGTGCGCCCACAGGCTAGGCACGTCGTCGTCCACTATCTCCATCTTGCGGCCGCTGAAGGCTGGGTTCTCGAACAGGTGCAGCTTGTGGTCTGGGCCATCCTGGGGGCGAGACCCTGGGGTGAGCCGGCCACTCCCACGCCCGGAACAGGCTCAGCGAGGCCCTGGGTGCAGGAAAGAACCCACGGGCCACCCCCAAAGCTGATGCAGGAGGGAGGGGCCCCGAGGAGAGAGTCCAGAGCTGGAAACTTGGGACTCTTAGAGCCAAATGTAGGCACCAGACAGATGTCCTTCAACCCGTCCCACAACAGAGGGAGACTGAGGCCCAGAGAGGCAGCAGAGATGGCAGGTGTTGGTGCAGGTGCCTCCTGCTTGCTCCACGGGTCCTGATTCAGCGTGCCGGTCCCCCACTTCCCACTGTCCCTGAAGGAGGACCCGGTTATGTGACCAGGAGAAGGGCCTGGGGCAGACAGGAGGTGACCATAAAATAGGTGGACGAGCTTTTAATGGGTCGTCCGTGGACGGCTCCCTTTTAGGTATTAGAGAAAAGAGAACAACTTGAATTATTTTCTGAAGTTATTTCCTGGGCTGTTTTTCTTGGACCCCGAGGCTGATCTGAGACTGGACCACGTGGCTTCTGATTTTAACAGGGTTACAAACAGAGACCCCAGTGCTGCCTTGGCTAATTCAAGATGAACCCTGGTGCCCCGACTTCTCATCTCACTATCACTGGGGTTAGATACGTGGGGACCCCTCCAGGCCAGGCCCGTGTCTGCCTCCCAGGGGTGCGCGGGACCTGTGCTCACAATGTGCAGAGGCCGGAGGGACAGGAGGCTGTCACTATGGCGGCTGTTGGACCAGGCATCCCAGCGAGGGTAGTCCCCTTTCTCCAGGACAAACTGCTCTCCGCGGAAGGACCTGCGCTCAAACGCCAGCCACCTGGGGGGAGGAAGGGTCCTGGGTCACCTCCACAGCAGCAGAGTGAGGACCCCGGTCTGGGGAGAGGAGGGCCTCCAACCTCCCTCCCTGCCCTCCCTCAGCCCTGCTACTGATTCCTGGGTCTGCTGTGGATGGACTGGGGCATGCTGAATATATCTGAGACCCTGGGCCCAGAAGCCATCATAGGAAATGTTATTGAGAGTCCATGTGACATCCAGTCTCCAAGTAGGGTACTCAGAAAAGTCACAGGCAATACCCTACAGAGCATCCTCGCCCTCCCCTGGGCTCTTCTCTTCCTCCTCTCGCTCCTCCTTCCTCACTCCCGCTGTTCCTCATTTCTCTATCTTATACGCATCTTTTCAGGGTCACTCAGATGGTCAGTGCTAGCGTTTGGACTTGCAGTCTGCAGGCAAGAATCCACCTGCTTGCCTTGTAGACATGGGTGGGACTCCTGACCACCTGGGTTCAGTTTCCTCATCTGTGAAGTAGAGATAAGAATCACACCTCTCTCATGGGACGAGGGCTCAAAGATGGAATGCTTGTTAAATCTGAGATGTTATTTTTATTTGAAATTATAAGTATTGCTGGGGCATGGTGGTAACATGCCTGTCATCCCAGCAACTTGGGAGGCTGAGGCAGGAGGATCGCAAGTTTGAGGCCAGCCTCAGCAACTTGGCAAGGCCCTAAGCAACTTAGCAAGACCCTGTCTTAAAATAAAAAAGTAAAAGGGCTGGGGATGTGGCTCAGTGATAAAGAGCCCCTGGGTTCAATCCCTGGCACCAAAAAAAAAAAAAAAAAAAAGAAGAAGAAAAAAAGAAATTACAAGTATTAAATTACATTTATATGCAGTGATATAAATTGAATATTCACCATTTGGTCCTGGTTTCGGGCTGAATGGTCTTTCTCTTTCCTCTTTCCTGCTACTCATCCTGGGAATCAAGAGCTTGAAGTTTTCTAAAAGAACCTCAGTTCAACGCTCTCGTTTTACAGATGAGGAAACCGAGGCAGAGCGGAAGGGAGCTGCCTAAGGCTGGAAGCCCATGTTGAGCTCCCACCCGGATCTCCCGCGCCTGGGGAGCTTGAGGCTTGTGAGGGGCCCTGACAGGTACTCACGGCCCGGACTCCACTTGGATGGAGCCCACCTTCTCCAGCAGGCTGTCGGTCAAGTTGGGACACTCCGCCGAGAGCTCGCATCGCTTGCCCTGGAAGTTCTCTAGTTCGTACACGGTCACCTGGAAGAGCAGTGTCCTAAACATCCCAGGCGCGGGGCTCCCAGCTCCAGTCCCGGCTCCCCCTGGGGACCACCGGCTCCCGGCCATCCGCTGCGAGCCTGCACCGCCCCCTGGTGGCCGCAGCGGAGACGCCTCAGGCGCCTCTATTGGAACTTTTAACAATCATGCCAACTCCAATGGTCGGCAGGCACCAGGAGGGACCCTGACAGAGGGAAATAACCCAGGGGAGGGCTGTTAGGAAGCGAAGCCACCTTTGGCCAGGAGGGAACAAGGGCCAATTGTCAGCTTCAAGAGAAGTCAGAAATCCATTATTTCTTTCACTTGAAATTTCCTCCTTTCAAAAGCCATGTAAGCTGGG
>CM053407.1:110813104-110832604 GCA_028644305.1 Xerus rutilus
GTTCCCTTGCTTGGGTTTCTTGGGGCTACCCTTTCCCTCCTGGGGTGTACGATGCCCTTGGAAAGGCTCAGCCCTTACAGTGAGGGGACCCTCCCTGTCCATGTGCTGTGAGGCCTACATTTTAAGTCAGATCACCCCGAAATGCCCCCAAATTGAGTGTAAAGCTCATTTCCACGGAATGCTATACAGACCCAGTGAAGATCTGGGCATGGTGGCACACACCTATAATCCCAGCAGCTCTGGAGGCTGAGGCAGGAGGATGGAAAGTTTGAGGCCAGCCTCAGCAACTAAGTGAGGCCCTAAGCAACTTAATGAGAACCTGTCCCAAAATAAAAAAAATAAAAAGGGCTGGAGATGTGGGCTCAGTGGTGAAGTGTCCCTAGGTTCAATCTCTATTACCAAAAAAAAAAGAGAAAGATTTATCTTCTTCATAGAGATGACATACACACATAATAGCTACCATTTATTGAAGACCTACTATGTGCAAGGCTTCATAAGCTTTGTATGAAATCCTCACCCAGCCATCTTTAGGGGAGGAATCATGATCTCCATTTTCTAGTTCAGAAATGGAGTTCAGAGAGGTGAAGTCACTTGTCCAGGATCACAAAATAGGGCAGAAAAAAGGTTGGTCTGCTGCAGGCCCGGGCTCTTAGTCTCAATAGAAATAAAGGTGAAAGTGATGGTCAACTTATTTATGATCAGAAAGTAGAGCCATTTTCAAGGGTTTGGCAGAGCTAGGCTATGAATACATAATTAATCAATAAATAAATAATCAGGGAATGATTATGGAGTGAGTGAAGCATGAGGGACCCAGGGAGTGATCTTCTGAACGGGTCTCTTTCATTGTACGGTTGCTCTGGGTGAAACTCCTCAAGTCTGGGTAAGGCCCGGGTCACCTTGGGGCGTCCCCTGGAGCTGGAGGCAGGAGGCTGCAGGTGGCAGGTGGCAGATCCCAGTGACCTTGGCTGAGTAGTGAGGATCTCAGAGCCAGTCTCCTGGGCCACAGACGGAGAGACCACGTGAGCCAATTCCCCCTGGGACTCCCTGCTGTGGCCACCTCACACCGAGGGGCTCCTAGGGGTGCAGGTCCCGCAAGGCCCACTCATTTTCCAACCTGCCATTTGGGATGCGCATCACCCCTCCCCATGGGAGCATGAGGAGGGAGGCCGAGGAGGGACGGTCCCCCCAGGTGCTCTGTCCTTCTGTAACCCAGAGTCCCCACCCTGGCCCCTCTGCCACCCGCAGCCAGATCATTCTTGGTGGGGGTGGATGCGGGATGAGGAGCTGTCCCTGATGAGCAGCCTCCCCGGCCTCTGCTCACCAGGTGTCCGTCACAGCCTCTCCCCTCCTGTGATAACTGAGAAGCCTCCTGTCGTTGACAGACATCCTGCAGAGGCCACAGCCCGCCCCGCTGGGGACTCCTGCCTTCCAGTCTCGCCCACTCCTGAGCTGTCACTGTCCATTTGAACAGCTGAGGACAGATACTCAGAGATGCTCCCCCTCCAGGAGGTGGCAGAATGGGGACGCAAGCCCTCATCATCTGAATGGAACTCCTGCCATGTTCCCACGGGCTCTGGTGAAGGACAGACACCCCCTCCCAGGACCCCAGCTGCCCCCTCCCGCTGCCCGGCCACAGCCCAGCACAGAACAGAGACTGACTTGGCCCGTGAGGACCAGGCCCACGTGTCTGGGAGACCCATTGATTCACACGGGGACACGGGGACTTCTCCAACGTCACTTGCTTCCAAGCTTTATTTGCTATTTTCATGGTCCGAACACGACATCCTTGTGCATGCAAACCCGTCTTCTGTTACTGCAGGAGACCGTTTCCCAGCTGCTCTTCAGAGAGACAGAGCCTTTCCAGTTACGAAATATAAAAGCACTTGTAGACACCCAACACCAGGAGGTCCAGGGAGCCCCATGGAGTCTTTTACATTAAAAATATAAGATTTTCGAAATGCATTCTCAGTCACGTGGTGACAGGCTGTGTCCAGGATTGGCTCAAGTGCCTCTGGTCTGCCCTTCTGCTCAGAAGGCCTGGAGCCGGTGAATTCATAAGGCCACTGCGAGAACATCGGTGGCAGGAGGCTGACCTCCACGCCCGGAACTGACTCCTTCTGTGGTGACTCAAAGATCCCGGAAGGGACCCGCAAGAATGATTAGGAAAATATATACTCTATTTATATATATTTCCACCCGCCTGCCCTCCGCTTGTGAAGCGTTTTGAGCATCAGAATCACCCGGAAAGTGCAGGACTTTTAGGGTATTATTAAGATTTAGGAAATTAACAGTACAAAATCTCTTCCTTAACACCATAGAGTACTTTTGTGAACCCGGTATTTATAGGATCAATAAGGCCATGTGGGATGAGATCATTAAAAAGCTCAGATTCTTCTTTAGACCCTGGCATCAATGTTCAGCTGGCCTGATGCCACCAGTGATTGTCACGGAAGGGCAGATCCGAGTCGTGGAAGGAGAAGCTGGGTGGGTGGCGGGGACAGGCCCAGGTGTCCATTTCAAAGGTTCGCTTGCCAAGAGCCTCAGGCTGACTTTCTGGAAAACAGACCTGGCATTCCATCCACCTTCCTGCAGAAACCAACCCAGACACGAGATAGCAGCAGGAACCCAGGGGGACAGGGACAGGGACAGGTGGCGACCCAGCTCACTGGTACCTGCTGCCTTTCAGAGCTCCAGCCTGCCCCAGTGGGGTCACTCCTGGGAGCTTCTCAGCACAGAACGAGGATCCATCCCTTGCTGTGGGGACAGAGCCCAAGGCAGGGCCCTTTTGAGATGTGGTGAAGGTACAGAGACTGCCCAGCATCTCCGGCCCCTGTCCTGACTGGGGGACGGCATTTCAGCTCTGCGATCACGCCTAGCTCCAGGGGGCAACCTGGAGGGTTTACGCACAGATAGGGGACACAGCTGTCACACCACACTGGAGTTCCCATGGCTGCCTTTAGGAAAATCATGCTAAAGGTCTTTCCAAATCTCCTGCTCAGCCTGTGGTGTAGGCCCTCAGACTTATGTCCTCAGCAGGCTGGCCTCACCTCTTGGGATGCACACATAGGAACACAAGCAACTGGAAACACGTGACCTGGCCCGTGCCCCTGGAAGACACGGCCGCCATCGACCATCGTGTCCCTGATTGTCTAAGTTGAGGCCGTCAGGCTAGCTCTGCCCCAAACTCCCAACCTCCCCAGGACCACGAGATTTCGCTCCCACCAGCATCTCCCGGGTGGTGCCGATGAAGCTTCACAACACTGATTTCCGAGCCCTGGCTGTGGAGTTTCACAGGCCAAAGGCATCTGTTTCATTAGGCAAGGGACCACGGAGGAGGGGATCTACTGGAGGGAAAAAAGGTACAGACTTATCAAAAGGCCAGCTGTCAAAAAGCTGATGTGCAAAGGGGACAGAGGAGATGGACACACACAGGAACGTGGGATCTGCAGGGGCGGAGCCAAAGCCCAGGGGAGGGCGGTGGGTGGGGGCCGGGGGCTCAGTGCACACAGAGGATTAAGGCATATTAAGTTAGTTTCAAAGGGGACAGATTTCCAAAGGAGGCTCCCAGAAAATTCGAGAAACTCTCATGCTACCTGTAGCTTAGCCCCAAAGAGCTCGCCCAGTTAAGAAGAAATCAGCAACCCGTCGGCCCCACTCTCCGGAACACCAGCCGCCTGTCACTCCGTTTCACGGATCGTAAGCAGGAGCCGGGGAGCCGGGGAACCTGTGATGTGATTGTCAGCTCTGGGATGTGTGGAGGCTTGCCCTGGCCAGATTCAAGGTCAGTGTCAGGTCTTCACCAACAGGAAATTAAGTAGATGCATGCCAAATAAAGTGAGAGAGGCTGGATAAAAGAACCCCAGGGCAATCTTGTGTCTGAGTGGTCTCTTTCCTGTCAGGTGGGCTGCTCATTAAGAATTGAGGATTCTGCCAGGTGTGGTGGCGCATGACAGCCATCCCAGAGGCTTGGGAGGCTGAGGCGGGAGGATCGCAAGATGGAAGCCAGCCTTGGCAACTTAGCGAAGCCCTCGGCTGGTTAGTGAGATCCTGTCTCTAAACAAAATATCAAAAGGTCTGGGGATGTGGCTCAGTGGTAAGTGTCCCTGGTAGTGGCATCAGTATATCAAGATCTGCTCCGTGCCTGCTCCTGACAGGCAAGAGGCTCTTTTCACCCACAGGAGAAGCAACCAAGAGACATCACGGTCAAAACACTCAAGAGTGGGTCCCTTGACTTGGAAAGCCACTACAGCAAAATTGTTGGAAAACACAGGATGGACCTTCAAGACAACCAATCCAAGCTGTTCCAGAAGCATCGAGTCCTCAAGTGGCTACAGAGGACGGACTGACCACTAACTCAAGGATGAGGGAGATACAAACAGGCCCAAAGTCCCAGACACGGAGGCGTAAGGCTTCCAGGTGGAGAAGGCTGAGCCGTGGCAGGTCCCAGCGACTGGCCACCGGCTGCCAACAGGATGGTGTGGGGCTGCCCCCGGGCCTGTGGCCGCTGTCCGTGGTGCTGAACCACTGGTCCTCACCCGGCACCGGGGTTTGCTCTCCACCTGGGACCTTGCCCCGTGAGAGACAGGAAGGTGATGTGGACAGACAAGCGGACGAGACAGGGAGCTGAGGGCGGAGGCCCACGGAGCTGTGACCAGCCAGAGAAGAGAAGCGACTTTTGACACTGTTTGCCAAGAACAAATTTCCCAAGAGAGAGGGTCCCCACTTAGGAAGCCCAGGAGGGGGGATGTGCCCCTGCTTTGATATGTAGCTGGGGCTGTGTGGGGGTCCATGAGGACCCTCAGCCCCAGGGCCCCTCCACAACCCTGGGAAGCCCAGACATGTCACTGAGGCCATCTCCCAGGCAAACTTGGCACAAGATTCCTGGCAACTCCAGGCAGGGCAGGTCTAGGTTGTCTGCTGGCACCTGGGGCTTCCAAAGAGGAAGATATGGGTGCTGAGGACTTCCAAGGAGAGGGAGACAGAGAAGGTGTCTGGAGCCAGAGGCCTTGGCTGTCCCTGGGCCTGAGCTTATAGCTAGCAAGGAAAAGAGGCGAGGCAAGCCCTGCCCTGTGTCACGAGCACCCAGCACTTCTGCCCAGAGTCCCCAGCCAGAGGCTCCCCTCCAGGGAAGGACATGGAGTGAGATCAGCACCTGAACCAAGAAGAGCCCTCGGGCAGGTGGACCCGAGTGTCGGGTGGGGATGGGATGGGACAGGGCAGAAAGGACTGTATTCACACATTTGTCCTGAGCTCAGCTTGCAATGGTCCCTCTACCCAGAAGGTCAGCAGGTGTCTAAAGGAGGCTGGGGAAAAGGACGCCCAGGGCAGTCCAGTGTCTCAGGAGCGAGGGTGCCGCCATTCCAGCTGCAGTTGATGAACCCGTGAGGCCCAGGGACAAAAGCCACTGTCTCCCCAGAGATCAAATGGAGAGAAACCAGGAAAATATGTCCCAGGATGACAACAACGGTTTTTACCAAGCTTGGATAGGGATGAGACAACCTGAAGTGATCGGATACTTCGCAGTATGCTGTTCAAACACCTCCCTCCTGTGCTGGGCAAACGTACACATACCGAGTTTCAAAGAAAATTGGCAGAATTATTGCTTTATCACCTTGTCAAGCAAAACAAAAACAATGTACAAGGACCCGGGTCCGTGACGCACACGCCTCACTGGAAAGACAGATGCCCTTGGAAGAACCGGGAAGGTGTGGCTAAGCAGGGGAAATGCTGATCCCTCCCGGGGAAGGAGCCCGTCGAGGAAACGTCATCAAGAACCGAGGCCTCCTGGCAGTGCCTTGGACCAAGACGGTGTCGGGGAGCAAACACTGGACCCTTCCGGGAAACGTCCTTCCCAGAAGACCTGCCCTGGGGCGGAGCAGAGTTGCCTTCCCAATCCAGGGGTTTTCCAGAACCGAGGGCGACAGTCCCCAGCCCCATATGTATGATCCCAGAGCTGCGGGCACCAGGGGAAGAGGGTTGAAATGCAAACTTCTAAGTAAATGGCAAAACCACAGGCGTGGGCCTCTCTGTGCGCCCTGGCTTCTTTCCGGGAGGAAGTGCCGTCTAGGAGCGGAGCGGGGGGCCTCCTGGCCAGATCCTGGGGCTCTGGACAGCAGTCTCGGGCCTCGGGGGGGGGCCCAGGCACGTGAGCGTGGTGCAGGAAGGAGCGGTGGCTCCGCCTCATCTGCGGGTTCAGACAGTCTGGCACTTAAGGCTTCTGTTCATTGGATGTGGCGGTGTCCCCTGCCTGGAGAGGAAGAGACAGTGCTGGTATCAGTAGTGGGAACATTGGGCCCCGTTTCTCTCCATCACCAGGCCTTCCAGCCTTTGGGGTGGGGGGACTGGGGACGCAGCTCAGTGGTGGTGCAGGTGCTTTGCAGGCGCGAGGCCCTGCGTTAGGTCCCCAGCACCCCCCAAAATAAGTCAATAAGCCAGGCACGGTGGCGCACACCTGTCATCCCAGCAGCTCAGGAGGCTGAGGCAGGAGGATCGTGAGTTCCAAGCCAGCCTCAGCAAAAGTGAGGCCCTAAGCAACTCAGTGAGACCCTGTCTCTACATAAAACACAAAATAGGGCTGGGGATGTGGCTCAGTGGTCGAGTGCCCCTGAGTTCAATCCCCAGGACGTGCCCCCCCCCACCAGAATAAATAAATAAGTCAGTAAAATAAATGCATAAACTTTTCTGATAATCCCAAGAGAGACACCCCCAATTTCAAGGCCTGGCATGAAATTATTTTGGGGTGGAGAGAGACAAGGGGGCAGACAGTCCTGTTCAGTGGAACAAACTTGACATTTAGGGCCAGTTCTTAGCCTCAGTTTCCTCACATGAATTGCTGATAGAAATACTGTATTATATATTTCAAAACGGCTAAAAGAGAGGATTAAGCATGTTCTCACCACAGAAATGGTAAATGTTCAAGGTGATGGATTGATTAGCTAGTGGCCTGGTGTGACCGCTGCAGTGCAGACAGGGCCTGAAACACCACAGTGCACCACGTAAATACGTACAACTATTTCATGCCAATTAAAAACAAAACCTTTGAAAAATGGATTTCTTCTGATGGGGCCCGGTGGTGCACGCCTGTCATTCCAGCAGCTCGGGAGGCTAAGTCAGGAGGATTGTGAGTTCCAAGCCAGCCTCAGCAAAAGTGAGGCCCTAAGCAACTCAGTGAGGCCCTGTCTCGAAATAAAATGCAAAACAGGGCTGGGGTCAGTGGTCGAGTGCCCCTGAGTTCAATCCCGGGTATCAAAAAAGAAAAGAAAAAGAGAAGAGGAAAATGGATTTGTCAAGGCTTCTGTGAGCCAGTACAGGAACCACAATAAACACACAAAAAAATACACATGGGTCCTGATCTCCTGGCCAAATCCCTTGAGCATAGATTTGCAAATTTATAAATCTTCTTGGGTTTAGTCTATACACATCTATGTACATCCACATGTATAAATATTATGTTACATATTATATACATACACACCTCGCAACACCCCACAGTTAAGCACCTAATATACTACAGACATTCACTAAAGTGGCCCAATAGGCCGGGGTTTCAGCTCAGTGGCAGAGCATTTGCCTAACGTCCCCAAAACTTCTTCAAAAATGAAAAATAAAGACACAAAGTGGGGTGAATGGAATCTGGTCGCCTGGGGTCTGTCAGGCCGGGCTTTGCCACAGAAGCCATTATGAGAGGATCTGGCTTCCAGAGCTTTCTGACGCTCGGCATAAAGGTTCTTCTGCTGACGGTACCAAGGCTGACCAGGGCGTGCACCCTGGGCCCGACACCAGGGCTACAGAGACACAGGAACGCCTCGGGTGGGATCTCAGCGGGCCCCGGGTCCTCACTGATGTGGACACTGTTCGCCATTCTGCAGATGCAGAAGGCGACGTTCACCAGGTTCTGCCATCTGGGAGCTACCCCAGGGCCCATCTAGTCGCTGGATGTTGTCTTTGAACGCCGTCACCCCTGCCGTCCGCCCGCAGGTCTGCATCCGTGGACTGGACCAGCCCCGGGTTCGGAGTTTTGGGAAAGAACAGATTGTGCTGAACTCGTACAGATTTTTTTCTTGTCTTTATTCTCTAAACAATACGGCGTGATGACTGATCAAGTCTCCTAAGTCACCTGGCATGATTTCAAGACCGCAGGAGAACAGGGTCTGTGCAAATGCTGTGCCATTTCATAGCAGGACCTCGAATGTCCTCAGATTTTGGTATCTGGGGAGGCGGTCCTGGAACCAGTCCCAGGAGACCAGGACGACTGGTTTTCAAATTAAATCTTTGTGACACATTTGGGCCACAAACACGCTCCACTTGTAAAACTGGAAACATTTCAGGTTAAGCTGACCTTCCACATCCACTTTTTCTCTCTTAAGGACGGGGAGGTGTCTGAGAAGTGGCAAGAGGGGCTGGCCCAGCATGTGAGACCCCTGGGCGTCTGACACACGGCCCTGTGGCCTCTCCAGCCACCCGCCAGGCTGCCCAGCTTTGCTTTTTCCCTGTGGGGGCAGATCATCACCACCCTCCCTACAGTCTCCTCTCTTCTACACAGCAGCCTCCTCTCAATGGGCCTCCCATCTCAGCCTCCCACTGGCCAGGTCTCCCCAGCAGACTCCTCCTACCTGGTCAAGCTTGGTTCTCATACATGCTCTGCCTCTTCTTGGACTTCAGCTCCTTCAGCCACTGGGGAGAGGGCTCCTCTGACCTGAAACCACACAGCCAGTGAGTGCCAAAGGGGCACCAGGCCACGGGCCCTCACAGGCAGCACCAGGTGCCCCCCCCACCTCCCATGCCGAGGTGGGAGCTGAGCCGGGCACCCACGGGTGGTGGGATATCCCTGTCAACGCCACTGATGAGCAAGCGCTAGAAATCACCCAAAGCAACGATGGGGATGCTGGGTAAACCACAGCGCCCACTGCGATAGCCTGCAGCTATGAAAGGTCACCTTATATAAAATTATTTCCATCCATCCATGACCCAAAGACATATCCACCCCTCCCGCTCTGTTTGTGTAACACCTGTGATGTTTTGTGTGTCACTTTGTATTCACAACAGCACCCAGATATTTAGTCAGATATTAGTCTAGATGTTTCTGTAAAGGTTTTTTTTTTCTTTTTCTTTTGGTACCATTGAATTGAACCCAGGGGCGCTGAAGCACTGAGCCATATCCCCAGCCCTTTTCATTTTTTATGAGATGAGGTCTTGCTAAGTTGCTTAGAGCCTCGCTAAGTTGCTGAGGCTGGCCTCCAACTTGCGATCCTCCTGCCTGAGCCTCCAGAGCCACTGGGATTATAGGCATGAGCCACTATGCCTGACTGTGAAGTTATTTTTTTGAGGAGATTATTAGTAGTAGTAGTAGTAGTATTATCATCATCATTTTGGCAGTGTTAGGGATTCAACTCAGGGCCTTTTGCATGCTATGCAGGTGTGCCAACACTGAGTTATGTCCCCAGCCTGAGATTAATATTTAGAGCAACATACTCAGTAAAGCAGATCACCCTCCATACTATGGGTGGGCCTCACCCAAAGGCCTTCATAGGATAAGACTGATCTCCCAGGAAGAAGGGAGATTCTGCCAGTACTGCCTTTGGGCCTGAACGCCAGCTCCTCCTGGGTTTCCAGCCTGCTGGGCTACTCTGTCTGGGGTACCCCAGACCTAGGCCAAGCCTCGCCTGAGGGGGCGGGGCACAGCCCAGGCCTCCAGCGGGGCCTCTGAGATACATTTAGCTGGAGGGACTTCTCCAGCCGTGGAGAGATGCCGAGCCCTGCAGTGGTGGCACCCGGGACGGGAGGTGCCTCTCGGCTGCACCCGTCCCTCCTGAGCTTGTCCTTCTGCTTCGCAGGGCCCGCGGCTCCTGGAATCCCAGCCTCCAGGCATTTTGTGTTTGCAACCGGGGCTCACGGCTCCTTCCCCAGCTGAGACGGGTCCTCTCCAAGGTCCCCTTCTGTGGGAGCCACTGGGGACACCCTTCCTCCTGCACTTGCATGATGGACTCTTCCTCTCCACAGGGTCAAAGGGCCCGACGGGGAACACTTCCTGCAGGCCCTGGCGCCTACGTGAATGGGCGTGGCCATGTGCCAATAAAGCTTTATTGACAAACACAGACAGTGGGCCACATGGGGGTGAGGGCTGTCATTTGCTGCTGCATCCTCTGTCACCTCACTTACAAGGTCACAGCCCTGGGAGCACAAATGACCCTAGCTTGATGTGCTAACAGTCTCCGGGAGATGTCCCCTCTCATGGGGGACTCCTCGTGCCAGGCCCCTGCCGAGGGCTCTGCACACTGCTGTGTGGTCACGACCAGCCTGGAAGCTTGGCGATCAGCAACCCACTTCACAGACGAGGAAGCTGAGGTTCAGGGTGGTCAAGTCACTTTTCCCAGGTCACATGGAGTCACGTGACCTGAGCCGCTGAGCACAGAGCCTGCGCTCTTTCCCTCCAAGGCCAGCTGCTGCGGTGGCCTGGTCTGACAGCCCGGGTGGGGCAGGCTGCACTGAGCTCCTCCCTGCACAGCAGACCAGACCGCAAGGGGGCCCAGGCAGGTGATCTTGTGTGGCTCCACCCTGGGGACCACTTCCCAGGCCTCCTGGCCCCCCAGACAAGGCCCTTCCCAGGAGGGTGGGCGAGAGGAGGGAGGAGGCCTCCGTTTCCCCATCGTTCTGCAGAAGGCTGCACCCGAGCAGCGCGTCCCCAGCGACAGAGGCTGCAGGGCAGCGGCAGCGAGGCCGTGGCCTGATCCCGGCCCCTCCCCTCCTCTGCGGTGGGCTCCAGCCCTACTGTCGCCTTCACCTCCTGAGTGGGAGGCGAGACCCTTGTCCCCAGGCCCTTACCTCCCGTCCTTGTCCTTACTGGAGGGCAGCACGCGACTAGCCGGCACCCCAGGCTGGAAGGGGGACTTAGGGGTCTTGGGTTGGGGGCTCCAGCCGGGGGTCTCTCCAGAACTGTCCACCTCTGGCCTCCTGTGCAGCTGAGCCTGAGGAGAGAGAAGAGCCGGCGCTGTAGCCACCTTCTGCTCACCTGCAGAGGGGACGCTCCAGGGACGCACGAGCACAGGGCCAGGGAAAGCCAGAGGTCAGGTGGCATCCCAAGCAGCAGCCTTGGCCCTCAACGTCAAGTGGCCACCAAAACCCAGAGTCGTTCTCCTACCCACCTCCCCACGCCCCAGGGGACGGCAGCTCTGCCCCACGGCAGAGGTGAGGGTCCCTTCAGCTCCTGGCTCCACGCAGTGCTGGGTGGGCCCCAGCAATGGTCACTGCCACCACTACCCACTGCCCGTGCCCCGGTGCTGGACATCTACCCTGTGCCCTCCACGGGCCCAGGTGATATGGGAAACGTCTGCTCGCTCCGCGTGTGGAAGGCTGGGGTGGAGGCGGCTTCCTTGCTCTCAGGGAGGGGCCGCAGTCACACTGGAGTTTCCAAGAACTGGAGTCCACGCGCCTCTGCCCGATTCCCAGCTCAGGGCTCCTGGCAGAACCCGCCCTGCAGCCTCCTCTCCAGGAGCCTGAGGGGACACTGAGGAGCAAACGGACCACAACCTCCTTCTCACCCAGCACAGTGGATTCCAGATGTGCTCGAGGATCCCAGGGTCTGCCCCAGGAGTGACTCTGGACATCTGCGTGGACGCCCAGGCCCTGCCCCTCTGTAACCAGGACCTCTCCTCTGCCTCTTGGGCCCCTTCTAAGAGCATTTGTTTCAATGCTTAGGAATTTTTTATTTGTTTTATTTTTATTTTTCGGTACTGGAGATTGGACCCAAAGGTGCTTAACCACTGACCCACATCCCCAGCCCTTTTTCTTTCTTTTATTTAAAGACAGGGTCTCACTGAGTTTCTTAGGGCCTCACTAAGTTGCTGAGGCTGGCCTCCAACTTGCGATCCTCCTTCCTCAGCCTCCCGGGCCACTGTAATGACAGGCATGCACCACCCCACCTAGCCGTAGGAAATATTTTTTAACTTTTATTTTCTGACTTTATTGAGTCAGAAAACCTCTGGCCCTGGAGAGTAGCTCCAAAGATGTCATTCAGAGGACCTGTGAGATCAGTTAAAAGGCAAGCTCTGATCACCACTCACAGAATGTTTATTCCTGCTAGAACAAAACTTCTATCTACCAAAGGAGTAACGGGCCCAGGGCCTCTGCTTGGAGGTTTTTGTGGGCTGCACAAAATATCCGGAGCTGACATTCCACAAGGAATCTGGGCGTTTCTGCCTTCATTTCTTCATCAATAAAATGGCGGCAAAGAGGCATCTACAGGATCTGGGGGGATCTGCAGTTTTCCTAGTGCCTGGCCCAGACCAGGGGGGCAGAAGGGCCCCCTTTCTTGCCTGAATTCAGTACCATGTCATCCCAGGTGGAGGGGAGGCACTGGGTGAGCTGGGAGGGCCGGAGGGGGCATGCCAGCACCTCCCCCAGGACTCCAGAATCCAGCTGGGATCCTGGTAAATTGAAAAGAGCGTCACACGGTGCCACAGTGGCCTCCCCACCAGCAGCACAGAACTGAGCACGTCCTGGCCTGTCTCCCCAGAAAGCCCGGGAGGCTGGGCTGGCTCACTCCTGCTTCCCCAGCACTGGCTCTAATGGCCCACTTTACAGAGAAGTAAACTGAGGCTGCGCTGTGGGCCCAGGCGGCCGCGGGCCTGGGGCTGAAGAGAGACAGAAAATGGAGATGAGGAAATGCCGGCCATGGGCGAATGTGCACAGCTCGGCAGCGCTGCTGGTGGCACGGGCTGAGGCCACTCTCCTGGCTGTGACGACGTGCTGGGGCAGCAGAAGGGGACAAAGCTGAGGGGAAGGTGCTTGGGAACCCCGCTGCTGCAGCTCCCCTTGGGTCTTAAACTGCTTCAGAAAGAAAGAAGCAGGGAAGGGGGAGGGAGAGAGGACGGGGGAAGGGGCGCAGGAGGCACCAGGCCGCCCCGGCGCGGGCGGTACCTTCAGCACCGCAGGGTCCACGCCTGGGAACACGGGCATCCTCTGAGGGAGGCCGGCGGGAGCTCTTTCCACCCTGGATGGCTTCTCCTCCTCATCTGACTCTTCCCTCCTGGGCGACTTCTCTTCTGTTGCAAAGAAAAGGGAGCTGGAGTCGGGGGCCCGTGGTGTGTGGGGCCCCGTGTGCCAGGTACCTGGCGCCTCACGCTCCCCCCACAGCCCTACAAGCAGGGCATCACTGGCCCGTTGGACAAAAGGAACAAACCCTGCTCTCGTGCTCTGTCTGCACAACTCTGCCACTTGCCAGGAGAGACGGGGGACAGGCAGAGCGGGGTTTCTCCTGGGGTCGGGGGAGACAGACTTCCCTCCTGGCCCATGCCACGTCAGGGAACAAGAAGGACATCCAGGGACAGGAAAGGAGGTACACTGAGCCACTGTCACTGCTGTGCTCTCAGAGGACAGCGGAAGAGCCTCCAGGGTCTCGCAGAGGGGCCACCCAGCCGGAGACTTCTAAATGAGGGGCTACTGTCCCCAGCCCCCGAGGAGTGCAGGCAGGGTGTGAGGAGCTTCGGCGTCCCTGAGACCTGGATGCAGGCATGGACACAGTGAAGCTTGCAGGTGAACCAGGGGAGCACTGGTCCTCTGGAGCCCCCAGACTAGGCCGGGGGCTTTGACATGTCCATTAAGTTCAGCCCCCAGGTCCCTCACTCTGGGCTGGCTCCTCAAAGCCAGGGCTGTCTGTGTGCTTTTGTCCCTGTCCTGGTCTTCACTTGCTCCAGGTGGGTTAGCATAGCTTAGCTCAGAAAACCAAGGAAGCGTGCGGGAGGAGTCTCATTCTCTCCAGGCACTTGATATTTCCTTGAACAACGGAAACCAGATGCGAGAGGGAGACACGGATCTTCTAAGCATTGGTTAAAGGTGTCTATCTGCAGAAGCAACGCCCTTCACCCAGCTCAGAGCCTGGTCCGACATCCTCCCGTCCACCGTGAGCAAATCCCAAATGAACGAAAACACAGGCCAGGTACCGGGGTTCCCATTACCTGAAGAAACTTTGGTTTCCTTAAAAACCTTTGGTGGCTCTCCACCTCTAGATGAAATCTGATTCCTTAGCAAATTGTCAAGGGTCTCTATGATCTGGTCCCTGCCTACCTTTCCAGTATCCTTCCTGTTATTCCCAGTTTGAGGGACACCAAACTGCTTAGAGATTTCCCAAATGCTTTTTGTGCACCTGTGTCCCTTGGAGCTCATGGATATTTCTGCCTGGAATACTTCTACCTAGATTATTCTTCTCTGTTCTTTGAGAGTCAATTCAGATTTTGATATGGAATACAGCCAAAGCAGTCCTTTGAGGAATATGTATAGCCTTAAAGTAATTTATTAGGAAAGAAGAAGATTGAAAATAAATGATCTTTCAACCCAAGCATCTAAGACTAGCAAATAAACATAAAGATGTAAGTGTGAATTTATACTTTAATGAGCATAAAAGCATATATAGTAAACCCCTATTAAGTTGTGAAACCCAAAGGGTCTCAATTATTATATTAACCCTCAAAATGTTTTTTGCCTAGTTTCCAATATGCACTTCAGAACAAGAAATCACAGTTTTCTATTTAATTGTGTTAATTAAATGATGTTTAAAATGTTCTAAAGCTTCCAAAGCTTAATGTTCTAAAGCTTCCAAAGTCAGGAAGTTCTCCCTGGAGTTTAACCTAGGTCCTTCCTGCTGTTCAATGTGGTAACCAGGTAGGACAGAGGCACGGGCATACCTGTTGAGTCTCTGAACATCCACATGCCGTCAATCTCCTCCTCAAAAGGAGACCGGCTCTCTGACTTGCTGAATCGACTACGCCGGAGGGAGTGGGAGATAGGAGCCCGGCGTCGGCTTCTTTTACTGAGCTGCACCCGGGTCTTGAGGGCACTGGAGTCGAGGACTGAGGTTGGCTTTGGAGGCAGCAAGGAGGAAGAAGAAAAAAGGCAAAAGAACCGTGAGTTGAGGGGGCCGCCCACAGGACCCTGTCCGTAGACTCCTTGATATGCGTGGCACTATTTAGTTAGCTCGTGGGCTAGCCTTTTGATGGTAACCCAAACACCCTTCACCTAAACCTCCCCAAGAAACCACTAGGCCAATTATAAGAATTGATGGAGCCGGGCACAGGGGCACACGCCTGCAATCCCAGTAGCTCAGGAGGCTGAGACAGGAGGATCGCGAGTTCAAAGCCAGCCTCAGCAAAAGGAGGTGCTAAGCAACTCAGTGAGACTCTGTCTCTACATAAAACACAAAATAGGGCTGGGGATGTGGCTGAGGGGTCGAGTGCCCCTGAGTTCAATCACCGGTACACTCCCCCCAAAAAAGTATTGATGAAGAAATGCTCCTGAGAGCCCAGCACCGTGCCCGCCACACGGTAGGCGCAAACCTCCTGGCGACATCACACAAGCATGCAAGCTGTGGCCGAGGCCTATACCCAGCAGGAGCTCAATCCAAGGGGTGCTGTGCCTGGGGGGCTTTGGTTCCCGCTTCAGAGACCCACACCCCTGGCACCAGGGCCACTGTTCTATTGAGAAAGACAGTGGGGCACGGGCAAAATCATTCTGAGCAAACCCAAGGCTCTTTGCGTTTGGAATTGCCAACCTCTGACAGACCTCCCTCGGGCCTAGGAGGCTTCACCTCCTGCCTTCCTGGCAAGTGAGGGCTTAGATCACTTTTATCTGAACACATGTGACTGCATCTAAGGCTGTGGGGCCAGTTGTGCTGGTTACAAACAAATAAGGAAGCTGAGGCTCAGAGAGGTGAAGACATTTGCCCAGGGACACACAGCTGGTGCATGGCTGGACCAGACCACAAGCACAAGTGGATCTGGTCTCAGACTGGGCTCTCTGCACCCACTGCAGGATCCCTGGCGTGACCTCGCACACCCCTGAAGAGGAGAGTCACCAGGAGATGCTGCAACCTCCCTTTAAGGGGAAGAGACTGCAATCCAGCTGTGTGCTCCTGGCTGTGGACTTACATCAATGAAGGAGAAGTCGTCCACTCTGCTCGCCGAGCAGGGCTCCGGTGGGGGCAGTCCCTCCGTCCCATCGGTGGACTCCAGCTCGGAGCTGGAGCGGTCCACGCTGGTGCTCCGCTGGTCCCCGGCCGAGGCGGCCTCCGTTTGCGAGGACAGGGAGGATAATCGGCCACTGGGGGGCTGTCTCCGCGCTGATGTGGTGCTGCTGTCTGGAGACGGGGACTCGGGGGCCAAGCTGTGAGAGGAAAGGAGGGGAGACAGGTTGTGAAGGGGCTTCAGAGACCTGCATGTCAAGGAAGGGCGTTGGCAGAGCCGCTGGGTGGGGCGCCGTGGGCACCAGGGAGCAGCAGCAGAGACCGCGGGGCAGCCCTTCCCGGGACAGTGCAGGACAGGCCAGCCAGGCGCTGCTGGTGGCGCCCCCGGCACACCTGGCAGGTGGAGGGCGGGAGCGGTCGGCCCCATGCCATCCGAGACCTTCTGACCCTGCGCGATCCCAGGTGGTGACGGGGCCTTGCGATGTGGCCAGCGAGAGCCAGAATCACCGCAAGCGCAAGGTGCGCACAGGCGTCCCAGCACGTGGAACAAAAGAAGGTGCCATGTCTTTCTAATGACTGTTGAGCTCCTCACATGCTGAGATGACAGCGTGTCGGATCTGCTGGTTTTGATCCAATCTACTGCTCAAAATAATTTTATATTAAATTTTGTGAGCTTTGGAATTAGTTGATTTTGAGTGTCTCTTTTTACTCTTTTCCTGTGCCCACTGGGACATCTTAAAGGGATGTCTATACTTCAGGGGGTGGGGGGCCGGGGCACTGATGCAAATCAGTGGCCACCAGCAGGTACCCAGGAAGTGGGGGAATCCCTACAGCATCCAACTCGCTCATCCATGCAATGATTTACTGAGCACCTACTATGTGCCAGGCACTGGGGTAAACATGGTGTCATTCAATCCTCTTTGTGAGGGTTATTTAAAATCCTATGAAACCTACCATACTATGAGATAGGAGCTACCTCATGAAATTAAACATTAGCATTAAAGATGGGGAAACTGAGGCACAGAGGTGCAACATCGCTTCCCCAAAGGGGCAGAACTGGCATCGCGCCCAGGCAGCTGGACTCCAGGATCCACGCCCACGACTCTCTCCTACCTCCCAAATCCCTTCCCATGATCATATTCAGGTGCCACTCAGAAAACTGGAACCAGTCAAGATAGAAAAATTGATATATAAACCAAGCCATTAAATACCCCCACTCCACAGTTCACACCCAAGCTGGGACCACAGTGAAGCCTCCAGGGTGTGGGGAGCCCTCCCTTTGAAGAAGGGGACCCCACCTGACTTAACCTAAAGGACCCACAAGCTGCACCCTCTAGCAGAACTTTCGACCCTGGTGTCCCGCATTTCAGGGTGCTTCTGTCAGCTCTGAGGTGCCTGGTTACTTAGAATGCGGACCCTGTTGAGGGTGTGGGGTGAGACCCAGCAGACCCACAAAGGCAGAGGGAAATATCAACGAGCAGGCAGCAGATGGCGCCACTGCCCAAGGCTGGAGCTTCTGGAGAGCTGCAGTGCCTCTGGGAGACAGCAGGGGGCGCTCATCAGCAGCAGCGCCCATGTGGGATGGGCTGGTCCAAGAGCAAGGGGTCTGAGGCCTGGAGAGAGGAAGGGGCTCCAGGAAGGTCACTTAGGAGATGAGCAAACCAGCAGTCTAGGTCTCCTGACAATGCAGCGTTCTTGCAGGGCATTCTAGGGAAACTTACACTAACTAAACACTATTTTAAATTTCACAGACAGGACTAAAAAAGAAAGATTTGTAGGGACTCTTTGTTTCCCTTTTTCTTACCCATTTTCATTTCCATCAACCTCAACCCACCTTCAAATCAGCACCTGCCATGGGATGTGACCCAGTAGAGGGGTGTGATCACTCCTGACAGCGAGGGGGCGTAGAGACCTGGGGTCGAGTCCAGCTCAGCCATGCTAACCCTGGGCAGGCCCTGGTCTGCCTGTGAGCCTTGGCTTCCTAGGCTGGGCATGATGGCCACAGACACGGAAACAGTCACACAGCGAAAGGGCTGGGAAGTGGCCTCTCTGGGGTTGACCAGTGCTCTTGCTTTCAGGACTCCCTGCAGCCTTAGGCTACAGAAATTGCTGGGCAAAGGCACAGAAGACCCACCAAGGTGGCCCTGAAGCCACCACTGGCTCAACTCCATCCAAAAGACAAAGGAAAAAATGTATTTCTGAAACAAGAACAGGTACTTTACACAAAAGCTCCTACTATGTGCCAGGACCTAATCTCCACATGGGTTACTCTCCCAACCAGCCCACATGCTGAGGTGTCTGTTTTCTTTTCTGCAAGAATTAAATGCCAACACGTTTAATTAACATGGTAAGTGCTTACCATGTGTGTGGCTCAAACACTCACCAGCCTTGGCCAGGTCTTGGGCCTCACTTCCTTACCATGGAGAAGGAATGTGTAATTGGGAAAACACAGAATCTACTCAGGGTCCTGCACCGAGTCAGGACAGGGCTAGAGTCACAGCTGCCAGCCTCCCAATCCAGTTATGCCTGACAGTTTGTCATAGCCAGAATATTCCTCTTGGCCAGTCTGACCACTGAGGGCCTACTGGCCATGAATAGTGGAGATTCTTTTTTTTTTTTTTTTTTGTACTGAGGATTGAACTCAGGGGCTCACTGAATCACTGAGCCATATGCCCAGCCCTTTTTATTTTTTATTTTGAGACAAGGACTTGCTAACTTGCTTAGGGCCTTGCTAAGTTGCTGAGGCTGGCCTCGAACTTGTGATCCTCATGCCTTAAGCCTCCTGAGCTGCTGGGATTACAGGCGGTCACCACCACACGCGGCTCATGGATGGTAGAGATTCTAAATGCAGATGTAGCTGATAAAGCAACATGGATGATTCACCCCTGCATTTGTAAACACACAGACACACTGAAAGTAATCTAGGAAGACCAAAAAAAAAAAAAAAAAAAATTAATGAAGCAGATCTGTGCTGGGATTACAGGTGGTTTTCATTTTCTTTAAAATTTTCCATAGTGGTGAAATACCCAAAGGTTACCCTGAGCAACGCTGAGCACATCCACAGTCGTGAGACCATCACCGAGGGTCTAGAGCACTTTTGCCACCCCAGAGGAGACCCAGCACGGGTGCAGCGGGCGATCTCTGCTCCCCCCACCCCACCCCCAGCCCTCAGCTCCTCGGCAGCTTTCTGTCTCTGGATCTGCCTACCTTGAATATTTCAGATTGATCTGCTCTCTCTCTCTCTCTCTCTATATATATATATATATACATGTATATTTTTGTGCTCTCCAAGTTTCTTTTTCACAAGAGTGGTTCCCTCTTATGATCACAAAGAGGCTCCTGGGCTGCAGCAATTGCTGGGCGGGATGCATCCACTGCGCCCAGATGGCCCTCCCGCAGGTCTTACCTGTCCCCGCTCTGGCACTGGTCTGCCCATGTCCCGTACTGGCCGTCAGCTTCATGCACCAGGGTGTCGGTGTCCCTGGCCTCGGGGGGCCGCCTGGAGAAGCACTGCTTCAGCTGGTCCTGTGGGGACAAGAGCGAGGGGA
>CM053407.1:110833104-110904114 GCA_028644305.1 Xerus rutilus
CGCCCCCCCCAGCGGGGGAAGCATTCCAACAACTCGGGATGCCCACCACCAGGGATGTGTGGTTGCTAGGCAACCAGAGGGTGCCCCACCCCCAGGATCCCAGTGTGGAATGAGGATGTTTGAGGTCTGTCCCTAGGAGTGGGGGACGGGCAGTCTGCAGCTCGCTAACTCTCCATCTTGAACAAATGACCATTCTGAAGGTGACTCGGGGCCTCCCGGGTACTTCCTAGTGACGCCCCGCCGCTGTGCCGCTATCCTTCAGGCCTGGAAAACGAGGCTGGAGAGAGAGAGGGAGCCACCAAGACCACGGAGCCGGGCAGAGGGAAGTTAGGGCCACTCGTGCCCGGGGAGCCCCGAGGACTGGAAGACGTCGAACTCGTGTCTGAGTTGGAACCGTGGCCTTCAGCTTCAGGAGGCTGGGAAGGGAAAATCCACCTCTTTAAATAAATGCAGGGAGATGTGCAAATGCCAGATTGTTCCCGGAGGGTCTGGGAAGGCAGTTAGAAAAAGGGTGTGTATCCCCAAAGGCCCGGGATCCGCAGTTTTGTGTATTTTTATTTGGGAGGGGGGTTGATTTGTTTTGTGGGGTTGCGGGCAGAACCCAGGGCCTCCCACGCACCGGGAAAGATCTCTGCTACTGAGCCTCACCCCGGCGCACAGCTTTTTTTCTTTTCCTGATTATAGAAATTACGCATTTTCACTATAAAATGCAAATACCTTTTTTTTTTTTTTTTTTTGGTACAGGGGTGAGGAGATTGAACTCAGGGGCACTCGACCCCTGAGCCACATCCCCAGCCCTACGACAGGGTCTCACTGAGTTGCTCAGCGCCTCACTGTTGCTGAGGCTGGCTTTGAACTCAGGATTTTCCTGTCTGTCAGCCTCCCTAAGTGCTGGGATTACAGACATGCACCACCGCGCCCGGGCCTGAAATGCACATGTCTTTATAGGTGCGCAGATACACGTTAACAATAAAAAGTCATAAAGAAGAAAAATACCAAATCTTCACAATCCCAACATCAGAGAGGACTGAGGTTAAAATGGGGGTAAATTCACTTGCGGTCAGTTCTCTGATCATGGGGGTCACAGCCTCATGGCAGGTGGCCACTGAGGTTATGTATGGACTGCCTGGTCCCCGGCAGGCTGAGGAGCTCCTGTGCCCCAGCGCTGCGTCTCCTGCTCCAGTCTCACCGGGGACAGAGGCTCAGGGAATGAGGGCCTCGGAGAAGGCCCCTCAGCAAATCCAGGAAAAGCGTGAAGCATCTGTTCTCCACCTGTCCCCCACTTCTCCTGCCTGGATATTTCTGGCCATTGTCCTGCCCAGGAGCCAGAAGAACCGCCCATCACAGCAGCAGTGACTCCGACACAATGCCCACTTGGCCACAGGCTCGACTTTGCAGGCCACTCAGCTGCTCAAGAGCCTTCCATGGCTGTCTATTACCTGCAGAGCAAAGCCCTAGCCCTCGAGCGTCTCCCCCAGCCTCACTCATGGCCTCACTCCCTCCTCCTGCACAGTCCACGCCCTTGCTCACTGTGTGTGGCAGAGTGACCCTGAGGCTCCCTGCTGCTCCCCACTGCCTTGAGCTAACCCACAGAGCAAGCCCAGGGCAGGGGACATGGTTCCCTGGTTGTGTGACGTCATGGAAGACTACGTTGCCAGCAGAGACGGGAAATAACAGTCCTGGCTGGCTCCAGAGGCCGTCCTTGCTGGCTGTTTGGAGGGCGTGTCCACTGTGATGCCCAGGTGTCCCTCTAGGCCACTGGGGGTGTGGACTTTGTGACGTAGCAGTGGTGACGACCCCTCAGTCCCCACTCCACCCCTCGGGCTCCAGCTCCCAGCACGGCGCCCTGTCCCTGGCCACCAGGACCTCCACGCACTTTCCAAGGCTGACCCAGGGCCTCCACACATAGTGTGCTCGGCTCTGGAATGTTCTGGAATGTTCTTCCTTTCTCCAGATACCTGCAGAGCTCTGCTGTTCCTCTAGGTCTCTTCCTATGCCCGCCTCCCCATAAGAGGACTTTCCTGACTTTCTGTGTGGAGTGCACACACCGTGCACCCTGGGCCTTCTGGTCCCCTGACCTTCGGGGCTGTCACCACCACCTGGTATGGCCAACAGGAAAGCAAGCTGTCTTGTTCTCAGATGTATTCCCAGCACACAGCAGGTTTACAACAGCCTGGATAGTGTTAAAATGGCTCTTTCAGAGAAGGGGCAACTAAAGTTCAGAGAGGCAATGTGATTTACTCAAGGCTACACAGCAGGTAGGTGGCAGAGTCAGGATTCAAAGCCAAGTCTGTCCGATGATCCCCTGCAGGCACACCACACAGACTCCTTCCCACCTCCCAGGGCCTCCCCTGTAGTCAGGGAGGCTGCTTTTGACCCGGGGCTCCTCAGTGCAGCAAGCAGCTGGCCAAGCCTCCCTCCTCCGGGTCCCTCCAGGGACAGCCTCGCCAGGGAAGCCCAGCTCCCTGTTGTTCCTGTGTAACTGCCTCTCTGAGAACTGCAGGCAACGAGCGCTCCTTTTGTAAGATCTTCCAAGCGGCGTTCCCCAGAATTCCCAACTGAGGGAAGATGAGCACGGCCGTGTGGGAGACCCCATTACACCCGTGTGAACGGTTGCTCTGGCTTCTCTGGCGTCGGGGTGGGTGGGGTGCTGTGCTGCCTGGTGCCTCTCTGGCTTAGCTCTGGAACCCACCTCTCCCTCCAGGGAAGACCAGGCAGGGGTGGGATTCTCAGCCCCAGAGACCAAACACCTCCCTGAGGTCCCTGGAGCGCTCTTGGGCAGCCCTTCCCCACCATAGCTGGCTTGCATCATGGAAGCTTCTGGAATACGGCAGGCCCTGGGAAAACACAGTCCACCTGGAGAAACACACGCCCCGGGGCTGCCGGGCAGCGCTTCAGGGGCTGGAGAGACACTGGCTGAAGGTCTCTAGAGGACGCGAGATGTCCTTGAAGCCCGCTGGCACGTGAAGGTGTCTCACCACTGAGGCTCCAGCCCGCCTCCAGGATGACTGGCAGGAAAGCCTATGGAGGCGCTGAAGTCACAGACTAGCCTGCACTTAGGAGGGTGTGCAGCTTCAACTTGGGCCTCCTCCACCAATCCAAGAGACAACGGAGAATTGATCCAAAAGGGTGGCTCATGCTACAGGGAAGGAGGAAATGGGCCAGCTTTGACTTATTTCTACAAATGAGCCCATAAAGGTCAGGCTGAGACTGCAGCTAGACCACAGTTCCAGGCACACATGCCTCTCCAGCAGAAAGGCTGCATACTCCTTGGATGCGATCATGTGACTCACCCTGACCAATAAAATGTGAGTGGAAGTGACATCAGTTATTTCCAGGCAGAAATTTTAAGAGCCCACGCATGGCTGGCCAGACATTTTGGTCAGCCACATGGTAGTCATTTCCCCAGGCATGCTGTCCCACTGACCTAGACCCTGGAATAAATATGACATGGCCATGGACATGACCAATGTGACCAGACCTGTGGAGTACGCCTGGATTTTTTTTGTTTTGAGCCACTGTAGTTTTGGAGTTGCTTGTTATTGCAGCACAGCCTAGCATAACCTGACTGATAAAGATGCAAACAGTTGGGGCTGGGATTGTGGCTCAGTGGTTGAGTGCCTTCCTCGCATGCGTGAGGCACTGGGTTCGATCCTCAGCACCACATAAAAATAAATAAAATAAAGATAATGTGTCCATCTACAACTAAAAAAATATTTTAAAAAAAAGATGCAAACAGTTTAAATTTTGAGACAAGTACAAGAAAAATGAAGCAATATGCTGCATACCTAGCAAGCAAGAGCCATTCACTTGGCATATTCAAGAGCAGGAGCTTCTGAGGCAAGTGGGCCTCAGTTCTGGTCTCCGCTGTGGCTTTTTTTGGGAGTGGGAACTGAGGATTGAACTCAGGGGTACTCATCCACTGAGCCACATCCCCAGCCCTATTTTGTGTTTTATGTAGAGACAGGGTCTCACTGAGTTGCTTAGCACCTCACCGTTGCTGAGCCTCGATTTGAAATCCTCCCGCCTCAGCCTCCCAAGCCGCTGGGATGACAGATGTGCACCACCACGCCCAGCTCCACTATAGCTTTTTAACTGTGTGGCCTGAGGCATAAATCACTTTCCAGCCCTCAGTCTCCTCCACTGTGAATTTACTTGCTGGAAACTTTCCAAGCTACCGACAGATCCTGGCAGGACAGTCTCTTCCAGGAAGTGCTGAGCAACTTCCATTCTGCTTTGAAAGGACATTACTTGATGAGGACACGAGGGGGAATAACAGCAATCTGGCAGAGAGAGAAGAACAGACTTGCAGAAGTTAATAGACGACACTCAGCTGGGTTCCTCAGCCCAGGTCCAGTGGGCCCATTAGTCGGCATCAGCTTTGACAATTAGGCAGGTGTGCATAAGTGTCCCCTTAAGAAACAAGAGATTCATTTCAAATGGCCGTGTTCACCACCTGCCTCTGTTCCCCTGGCTCCTTCCTGGCTATTGTCAGATTCACCTAAACTCAGGGGGATGAAGCACGCGCATCATGAAGTTGACCAGTCTGTGACTCTGAGATTTTCCTAAAGCCTCTTTGCAGAGACCCCACAGGGCTAGTAAAGGGGGGCAGAGAGGCCCTGGCATGGGAGTCAGTGGCTACTGATCTCTATGTCTTCTTGTCCTGTGATTTAAAAAAAAAAAAAAGCAAGGGTATCTTCATGTTGGAAATAGAGAAGGTAAGTAACTTTTCGGAAAGAGCCTGTAGCAGTCAATAAGCAATTAAAGAACGGAGTCCTGACACGCCCTCAGAATGCACAGCACAGCACAGCACCCCGGGGGCCACTCCCAGCCACCCAGAGTCAGAGGTGGATGGAGACCTACTGGGCACCCCGCCAGAGTCTCATCGGTGGGCGATCGTTGCACAGGATCATGGGATCATGGAGCTGAAAGGCATCCACATCTACAGCACCCGGCCCCTGCTTGCTTACCCCCCAGAGGCGGAGACTCATCACTTGACATCTTGTCCACAGTGGCTGCACAAACCCTGACTGTCCACGGTCTTGAAAATGTATCCCAAGGATGAGGCTCTGCTATCAGCCTGTTCCCTGACAGGGAAAGGTCTCCCGCGTTGTTAGCTAAACGCCATCCCTGGTCTAAGCTCTGCCTCGAGAGGCACACAGAACAGATGTGCCGCCTTCTCCTTCCACGGGGGGCGCCATTCGCCACCATCAGAATGCATGAGGCACTAGCCTGCAAAAGAGGCTCAGGAATGGGCCACTGGGCCTCTGTGGCGCAAATGGGATGGTGGGGGCGGAAACAGAGGCATGCACCAGGGTCCCCCCGAACCAGGAAGCATGCTGGACGGCCTGACGCCTGGTCTGGGGCTGTTTCTGTGAAGCTGAACTCCAGGTTCACATCATCCCTTCTCCTCTGTGGGGACAGGGTCAGAAACACCAAGTCTGACTCAGTGTGGAAAAAACCTGGGGCTTAATCAGCCAGACCTGGGTTCAAATTCTGACGCTAACTGGCTGTGTGATCTTGGGTTAGCTGCTTGATGTCTCTGAGCTGCCATTTCTTCATCTAAAATGCAGGAAGCATAATGCTCAGAGAGAGACCATGTGTAGGTAAGTGGCGGGGAGGGGATACATGTTAAAAAAACCAGAATGAAATGAAAAGCCACGCAAAGGGCACATGCCGTGCGGCACCCAAGCAGAGTCAGAAGCACAAGGAACAGGAGCTCCCTGGCCACCTTCCTCCTCTAACTGGGCGGGGCAGTTTCCGACTCAGCCTGTTAGCCACAGAGCCTGCAGCTCTGGGGCAGCTCTGGGGTTCTGCCATGGGCTCCAGCCCAAAGCCAAGGCCAAAGGCTGATTCCCAGGCCTCCTTGCTGTGTGATCTTGGGCAGGGCACCTCACCTACCTAAGTCTCAATGCCCGCACCGTCAGGTGAGAAGGTAACACCTTCCCCACAGGTGCCGTAGAGACAAAGCGCATCTGAGCCCTGACCTGGCTCCGGGCACATGGCCACCCTCGACACAGGCCGGCTGCCACCACTGGCCATGTGGTTGGCGCAGGGCGGCTGCTGGGCTCCAGGCAGAGTGGAAGGTGCAGACCCAGCGGCCGCTGGCGGGGAGGGGAATGCTCCCAGGGTCCTTTTCTGGAGTGACACCCCATCTAGACAGCGGCGGGAGGGGCACAGTCACTTCCTGTCTGTGGCTGCCATTTTAATGGCATCTTAAAGGTCATATTTCCCCAATTAAGAGGCGTTAACTAGTCACACGTTTGGCTTCGAAGCTGTAGACTGAACGTGTGAAGGCGAGTCTCAGGAGTGTGGAGGCCAAGGGGACACAGGAGCCGCACACCCGCAGGGTGGCCGGCCTGCAGCGACGGCCCAAGGGCCCCGTTCCACCCGAACCGCGTAAATGCAACTATGTGCCACGTGACCATGACCAGCTATAGGACGGGGCCACTGGAGACACGGGAGCTGCCTTCGTGGCCGAGTCCAGTGACAAGTTGACTTGTGAGTGACAAGTGACTGCATACAGCAAATGGGAGGGGGTCACAAACAAATGTGCCCTTGTCAGGCCACACCACGGCCTTTGGCCAGTGGACGGCGCTGTCCTGGACTTGCCGTCCCACACCTGGGAGGGGACAGTCTACCCTGCTGAGGAGCACGGCTGCAACACCTACGGGGACTCGACCTTCCCACCCAGGCTGCACAGAGGCCCGCGCACACGCACACGCAGACTAACATCGTCCCCACCTGGTCTAAGAAGAAACTGCCATCCAGGGGAGCAGGAGCGGGTTAGGGCGCAGGCAAGCAGCCGACCTGGCATCTGAACTGGGCTCGTGGCCACGCCCAGCCCCAGGCTGCTGCCCTCCGAGTGGGGCATGCCAGCTGGTCCTGGCTCCCTCCCTCGCCGGCTGGCTGTCTGTGCGGCACCATAAGCACCTACTCAGGCCTGCCCACAGCAGAGACTCTGAGCAGCTATTTCCAGGCTCTCTGGGGGATGGTTTTGTTTCCACAGATTGATAACTAAAAACAAAACACCAGCACTTTTAAAGACAATAAAGAGAAAGAAAGTCCTTATGCGGTCATATGGCTAACGGGGTCTCCAGGCCTCCCTCACACACACAGCCCTGGGAGGGCAGGGCCAGGAAGGACCCCGCCCTCCTAAAGCACTTCCTCAGGGCCTGCCTGCCAAGCCCAGGGTAAACACAAGCCTCCAGCCGCCAAGCCCTTGGTCACATGCATTAATTAAACTTTGTGCTTTTGCTCTGTGCCTGGAAACTCGCTTCAAAGACAACCAACCGAGGCCAACCAGGTTCTGCCTGAGAAAACAGCAAGGGGAGGGGGACCTAGGCCCTGAAGACAGCGGCAAAACACCCACAGGTCTGGGTGAAGCTCGGAATTCCTGGCTGCTCTGAAGCTGGCTGTGTGACCTTGGCCAAGTTGCCGCTTTCTCTGAGCCTCAGCTCCCTTCTGAGAACAAAGCAGGGGCCAGGGCCAGATGGAGATGTTGATCTTCTGGGATGTTGGGAGCCTCTCAGCACTGTCCTTTTGTGTCTGGACTGGGAGCTAGACACACATCTGGGCACGAACCATCCTCTCTGCCCAGGAATGACCCAGAAGGGAACAAATTAGAGTTTTGGAGCTGTTTGTTTGACCGCTGAGCCACATCCCCAGCCCTAGTTTGTATTCTTTTTAAGACAGGTTCTCACTGAGGAGGCTTAGTGCCTCCTTTTGCTGAGGCTGGCTTTGAACTCACGATCCTCCTGCCTCAGCCTCCTGAGCTGCTGGAATTATAAGCGTGTGCCACGGCACCCATCCCAAACTAGAGTTTATAAAGAGAGTTGCACAGCAGTCTTTTGATGGAAGCTAGTATATCGAATTCTAAAGTGGGGGACGGGACTGGTACATTTCCTAAGGTGCCGAGCCAGCCAAACACTTTACGAATTCCGTATTCCATACACACTAGCGAGTTCCTTCATTTGGAGGTGTGCGTCCCCGACCCCAGATTTAGCATTTCTGAAAGTGCACGCCTTCCCCTTGCCGAGTGCACCTCAGGCAGAGACTCCCCCATGCAGGTCAGTGAGCAAGCCGCCCGCACCTCCGTCAACTAAGATCTCAGAAAGATGGAGAGGCAAGCAGCGGCTCTGGAGGTGTCTAACGTGTGACTGCACAACCAAAGGCCCTGAGAAGTCCTGCATCAGGAACACAGTTTAGCCAAGGAGTCCTTCAGTGGCTCCTCTCTGCTATTCTTTACTCATAAACCAACTAGGGACCCACCAAGGGCTCCAGCAAAGAACGCTGGGAAGCTTCCAGACTGGGGAAGGGAAGGAGAAGCTAATGGGGATCTCCAGAGGGGAGGGCGCGCTGGCTGGGAGGGTGTCTAAGGTCCTTCCCAGTCCTGATGTCCAGGGACAGATCAGGGAATGTCCTCCCTTTGATTCATCCGCCTTCTGAGAGGTGCCATTTGCCTCCACCTCCTGGGCCTCCCAACAGCCCCTGGAAACACCTGGATGCACAGGTGTGGGAACAGGAGCCCACAAGGTGACCCGGGTGGAGGGTGCCCTCCTGGGAGCTGAGCCTGGTACAACCTGCTCGGGAGCCTGTGTTCTCTCTGCCATGCCTCCTGACGCTGCTGCCCAGGTGGCAGAATCAGACGGAGCTTGGAAGCACAGCTGCCGTGCCGGTCCCAGCCCAGCTCAGCTCAGCGGGACTCTGCGGGGATGGGGCCTGTGGACATGGCCTGAGGAAGGTTCTAGAGATGACCCCACCCCTGCCCACAGACGGAACGGGCCTTGTGGAGTCTTGAGGATTTAAGCGAAGGGGACCCTAGAGGGAGAGGAGGGTCTGTGGATGTCCACCAGCTCTGGGAATAACTCCAGCGACACTCAGGGCCATGTCCCCTCAGTGGCTAACGGTCCCTGAGCACCTCAGTCATAGCAGTGAGGATGGCCAAGGGTGCCCCTCAGGGCAGGCATGGAAAGGCTTTACTGCATTGCCTCCTGTCACTCTTAGATGCCCCTAGGCGGTTATGCCTTGTCCCCTCAGGCAGGAGGCAGGGGAGGCCCAGGGCAAGGCACCCTGCTGGTGGCCATGGAGCAGGGAGCCAGGCTCACAGCCCCAGACAGCGCTGAGAAGAAGAAGAAGACCACGCCCCACCCAGCTCCCCCCAGACCCCCCACGTGGGCAGGCAGAGGGTGGCCAGGCTGCAGGCGGCCCCCAGCACCAAATGGTTGCCCAGGGGCGTGACACCAGCCGGAGCCACGCATAGGACCTGTTCACCTACCTGGCCACAGGGCTGGCCCCACGGGCCTGTAGGTTGGCACCATCACTAACCATCTGGACCTGGCGGCCCTGTGCCAGTGGCCAGGCCCCCGGTGAAGACAGGCTGCGTCACAGCCCTGGCCCTTAGCAGCAGCAGGAGCCTGCAGGGCCCAGGGGAAGGGGCAGGGCCTGGGGGCCGACGGGCATGCGCTGGGCGCCTGAGCCCTTCAAGCCCCAAACCTGAGTGAAGCCTGGTCTTGGGGGTGTCAGGGAGGTGGCATCTGTCCAGGTGGCAGCATGTCCCCTGCCCCCCAGCATAGATAGTTGCCACAGAGCTACACAGAGCCACTCAGAGCCCCACGTCTGAAGCCCAGACTCTCCAGAACAGCCCTGCCCTGCCTGGCCAGGTGTCCCTGGGCAAGCCACGTGCCCTGCAGAAGCCCCCATCTCTGAGGGAGGGCGGCGGCTGGCACCTCAGCACCCGTCTTCCACCTCCCATTTCCCTTTTTAGCTTTGGAAACACCGCTTTAGGCAAAGGCACGGGCGGCCAATGTATTAGAAGACGGAGGGGCAAGTGGCTGTGTCTGGGGGTGAAGGGGAGGTGGGGTCGGGGTCCCGTGGCCCTGCCTCTCTCCCACAGGCCTGGTGCCCTGAGCCTCTGCTCCCCGGGGACAGGCAGGCTTGCAGGGGGCGGCGGGGAAGGGGCTCTGAGGCCACAGGCTGGGCCGAGGGGAGGGCACGGGGCGGGCAGCGCCCAAGCCAAGCGGAGCGTGCACACCCGGGCCTCCTGGAGCGGACCCTTCCCCACGCCTGAGACTTCTCCCGGGATCCCCGACAGCCTCCCCCGCCCCCACAGGACAGGACTGTCTTCTTAGCAATGTGTGTCATGGAACGTCTCCGGAGTGTTTGCTCCAGTGTCCTTGGTACCACGAGGCGCTCCCCCCACACAGGGGCCTGGGCACTCGTCCCTTCAGGACGGATCATTACTCAGTGCCAGGCAAGGGGTGACCTGGAAAGGGCTTGCTGAGGGAGCCTCCTGGGGCGAAGAGAGGGTTCTAGATCTTAATGGAGGAGTGCTTTCTATGGGCCTCTGCACTCGTCAGAGCTGCGCCCTGAAGACAGATGCATTTGGCGTCACCTGAGCCAGACCGCCAAAATATTTACTGATAGTTTTGCATTTATTTACAACATCCTAACAGCACAGCAACAAGCACTATATATATATATATATATATTTTTTTTTTTTTTGGTACAGGGATTGAACTCAGGGACACTCGACCACTGGGCCACATCCTCAGCCCTATTTTGTGTTTTATGTAGAGACAGGGTCTCACTGAGTTGCTCAGCACCTCGCCGTTGCTGAGGCTGGCTTTGAACTCGCGATCCTCCTGCCTCAGCCTCCCTAAGAGCTGGGATGACAGGCGTGCGCCACCGTGCCCTGCGACGAGCACAATATTAATACTGACAGTAAACAAGTTTTAGAGCCAAGGACGTGCCAGGAGGTGCGTCCTCCACAGCCCTGTGGAATGCTCCGGGCTTCCTTATTTTTAGAAATAAGGAAAGGGAGGCAGGAAGCTGTGAAGTCGCTTCCTAGGCCACGCTGCTGGGAGGCTGCAAGGCTGGGTTCCCACGGACCACCTGGTTCCAGGGCTCTGATGAGCCGCTTAGGAGAGTTTGCTGATTCTCAGCAGAACAAAGGTGTCCCTGCTCTCTGTCCTCATGGCACTGACGTGCTTGGGGCAGGGGCCGGGCATAGCGGAGCACCTGAGCAGCCCAGCTCGGAAAAGCGGAGGGGCTGGGGCAGAGGTCAGTGGTGACGCTCACACTTGGCAAGAGCGGGGGACCTGGGTTCCATCTCCCACCGGGGGTAGGGAGGGAGAGAGGGAGGGAAGAACAAGTAGCAGAGAGCCACCCAGCCTCAGGCCCAGGGGCCCTGACCACTAAGTGTGTCTGCCACTTCCTTTTCCACCGAGGAGCTCGGGAGGGTTTGGCAATGTCCAGTTTCAAGTGCGGGAATGCACCCCGCCCGTGCCTGGCCTATGACGGGCATGCCAGCCACACAGGCGGGCAGAGGAGCCCCCCAGGATCAGCGACACGGAAGGCCGTGGGAACCTCCCCCTGGCAGTGCCCCGGGCGGGTACCAGGAAGGTCCCAGTTAGCGCTGGAGAAGGCCTGGCCGCCATTCCACATGGCTGCGCAGACACAGCTCTGAGAACCGTGGGGTCCAGAGGTGGTCACTGGGAGCAGGGTAGCGTGATTCCCCTTTAAGAGTCAGCACACTGGAGAGGTGGCAGCGGCTCCGAGTGGAGCTTGGGACCCGGGTGGAGCTTGGGACTTGGGTCCGACTGCCTTCCCCAAACTTTCCAAAGGTAGAATCTGGGTCTCATTATCATTAATGCTTCCCATGGCTGAGTGCAGGGTTCTGCAAACAGTAGGAGCTCAATTAACGTCTGTGCTCAACTCTTGAGAATCGCTTGGCCCACCCTTGAACGGAGAAACCCAAGCTCCAGTCCTGGCTCTGTCACTAGCTTGCTGTGTGACTATGGGTAGGTGTCTTTCCTTCTCTGGGCCTTTTCACCAGAGATTACACAGAAGGGGTGGACGGGAGTGACGATGTGAGGATCGAGGTTAGGAGTTCCTCCAGGAAGAACTACAGGCCAACCTCCTGGCCCTCAGCAACCCGTTTACACTGGCTCCAGGGGCTCATTCAGAAACTCTTAGGGATAATGAGCTTGTTTCTTCATCCTCCTCAGGGCGGCTACCACTGTACACTCTTCAAAGCCAGCACACCAGCTTCCAGAACCTTCCAGGCTCTTCCTGCCAAGATGCCTGCGGAGGGTGGGGGAGGCAGCTGCCTCAACACGGCCCTCACACCCCCGTGGCCCTCCCTAAGCAGAAGGCAAATACCAGGAAGGGAAGGGCAGGCCCCCAGCTGCTAATTCAGGAGGCGCAGAGGCTGACTCCCAGGTGTGCTCAGGGAGGGCGGGGGTGAGCCATGGGAAGCAGCTGGCCCATCCTTCTGGCTTCGGAGGAGAGTGAGTGTTTGGGGGGCGGAGCCGGGAGACCTGGGGCCGGGATGTCCAAAGCTGGAAAGCATGTCCCCTCAGCTTCCTGCTGGACAGGCTAGGTACAGTGCAGTCAAGGCCACTGCCCACAGAGCACCCTGTACCCAGTCCCCAGGGTCCCAGCAAGCAGCTCACGTCACTCCCAAAACAGCTCTGGGGCCGGACGTCACCTGCTCTGTAGCTGAAGGAAGCTGCCTTTCCAGGGCAGGAAGATGTGCCTCAACTGCACCAGGAGCCAAAGGTCACTTTACCCAAGAGTTAGGATGCTCCAAAGTCCCCTGCTGACACGGTGGCTCTGTTCAAGGTCAGTCTGCGGGTGCCAGATGGCTACTCAGGGCCTGGTGCGGGCCTGGCCACCCACTGGACTCTCACAGTCCACATCAGTGACTCTCAACGAGAGGTGACTGTTTCCCCCAAATTTGGCAACGTCTGGAAACACTCTTGGTTGTCAGTCAGGAGCGGGGCTGGGGTGCTCCTGGCCCCCAGAGGGCCGAGGCCTGACGTGCCACCCGGCGCCCTGCAGCACGCAGGACAGCTTCCTACACCAGAGACCCATTCGGCCCTGAATACCAGCGTGGCCAGGGACCCATCGACCCACCACCCTGATCCAGTGGAGGGCAAAGCATGAGGTCCAGCAGGCCTGGGCTGGGGTCCTGGAGGCAAGTCACCTTCTCCCTGGGCCCTGATTCTGTCATCTATAAAACAGGGATGGCAAAAGTAATACCCACCTCACGGGGTAGCGGCAAGGACATTAGTGCTTAAGCCTTAATTTCCCCCTCTGAGCAATGGGCGCACAGCCTCCGCCTGCTTCCGGACCTCTAGGCACTACTGAACAGGAGTCACGTTTCCCTGGTGACCTAGCCACCAGATGCAAACAGACAGGACAGGCGGCTGCTACGGAGAACTGCTGGAGAGCAGAAAACCGTGAACAAGGGCACTGTCAATGGGTGCAACCACGCTGGAAAGCATTGTGGAGATTCCTCAGAAAACTTGGAATGGAACCACCCTTTGACCCAGCTATCCCACTCCTCAGCACATACCCGGAGGACTTAAAATCAGCCTACTACAGTGACACAGGCACATCAATTTTTATAGCAGCTCAAATTCACAATAGCTTAGCTATGGAACCAACTTAGATACCCTTCAGCAGAGGAATGGATAAAGAAAATGTAGTGCATATACACAATGGAATATTACTCAGCCTTAAAGAAGAATGAACTTATGGTATTTGCTGGTAAATGGATGGAACTGGAGACTATCATGCTAAGTGAAATAAACCAATTCCCCAGAAAACAAAGGCCAAATTTTCTCTCTAATATGTGGATGCTAATTCACAACAAAAAGGGGGAAGAATGAAAGTTCATTGGATTAGACAAAGGGAGTGAAGGGAAGGGAGGGGGGACGGGAATAAAAAAGACAGTAGAATGAATCAGACATCACTTTCCTATGCTCATATGTGAATACACAACCAGTGAAACTCCACATTATGTACAACTACAAGAATGAGAGCCTATTGAGAATAAGTTATACTCCATGTACGTATATGTCAAAATACACTCTACTGCCATGTATAACTAAAAGCAACAAATACAAAAATAAATTTAAAAATGGTATTCAGCTATTATTATTTAATTATAAATATAAATCATGGGGGAAAAAAAGAGAAGTAGCACTTTGAGTGGAGCCATCAAGAGCTGGCTTATTTGTTGCTGCAGCAGCACAGCCCTAACCTGACTACCTTACCAAGGTTTACAGACAGCAATAGCAGCTCACATGGACCATGTATTTTCTAAGCTCCAGGCCCTGTGCCGAGTATTTCACAAGGACACTCTTACTTGTGGAACTAAAGCCACCCGTCAGGTCCCATAGCTAGTTAGTGGCAAAGCTGGGATTCAAACTCAGGACTGCATTCAGCTGATTGTACCTGCACCACCACCCCTGCCTTTTTTTTTTTTTTTTTTTTTTTTGGTACTGGGGATGGAACCCACTAGCCATATCCCCAGCCTGTTTTTTAACTTTTTCTGTTTTAAAACAGTGCCTCACTAAGTCACTGAGGCTGACCTCGAACTTGCAATCCTCCTGCCTCAGCCTTCCGAGCCACTGGGATTATAGACATGCACCCCCACGCTTGGTTGTATCCCTTTTTTTCTCAAGAAAAGACAGTGGGAGACACCAGACCCCCACTCAAAACACAAAAGCAAAAAACTGCTCACCAACTTGGCGACTTTTAACGCCTAGTGATCGCATGGGCTCCTCTCAAGGGAGCAGGGCGATCTGACGGAGTCCCCTGGCCTGGACATGGCTGCTGGAGGGATGGCAGCAGCCCGGACACCAGGCTCTGGAATCTGTGCGTGGCGTCCGCTGCTGCCAAGTGGCTCGGCCCTCGCCATGCATGTTTGATGAGCTAAATGGGGTGATGAGCACTCAGGATCCAAGAAATGGACTCCATCCTGTGCCGGGAGATCAATGCTGACTCCCGAAGAGGGGGTTGCTCAGAAGCTCCAGGGATCCTGAACCCAGGCGAGGGAAGAGAGCACCTGAGGCAAGAAAGACACCGGGGAAGGCAAGGCTGAAGCTACGTGCCAGACCCTGGGCTCGACCCACTTCCTCAGCTGTGAGAGGATCACTGCTACAGGTGCAGATGAGCAGACACTCGTCCCTGACGCCTGTCGCTGTGTAGCAGACAGCGCGGCTCAGGGGGCTGACACAGAACATTTGTCTCACACTTTATAGAGCCGGGGGTCTAGGAGGACCTGAGCTGAGTGGCCGGGCTCCAGGTGTCTCATGAGGTTGGAGTCCAGCTGTTGGCCAGAGGTGCTATCTCACCTGCATCCTGGAGGAACTGTTGCCAGGTTCACACCCATGGCTGTGGGCAGGTTCCTGTTCCTGCTGGTGGCTGACCGGAGGCTTGGGGTCCTTGCCACACAAGGCCTCTCTACAGGGCAGCTCTGATGTCCTCAGGATATGGCAGCTGAGCTACCCCAGCACCAAGACAGGGAGAGAGGGGCCAGAGGGAGGCCGGGGTGTCCTCCTGAACCCAGCCTCAGAAGAGACACTGCGTATTCTGTTGGTCACAGAGAGCAACCTGGTAGATGCAGACAGGCGCTGCCCAGCAGGGGACCCGGGAGGTGAGAGTGGTGCTGGGCCACCTGCAGGCTGCCTATGTTACCCTACAGACTGCGCCTTGCCAACCGTGAGGCGCTCAACAGGCAGCAGGGCTGGCGATGCCGGTGCCCGTGCACAGAGGTCCCGCTGTGTGCCAGGCACCCTGCCAGGCGCTCCACACTGTGGGGGGCGGGAGTGGCCTGTCTCCCAGAGTAGGAAACAGGCATAGAGGAACCAGGGCGCCGACCTCAAGCCAGTGAGAGGCAAAGCCAGGATTCGAACTCTGAGCTCACGGGCCCAATGACTCAGCCTCTTACAGCGCTGTGCCCAAGCTGGCCTGTCCTGGACCCCAGAGACTGCTGTGAGGTGTCAGGAGCCAGATGTCTAACACAGCCATTGGTACAAGTTAAATGACATAAGCCTACAAGTCAATAAGTCACATGAAAGGCAATGATGACAGATATGTAAACCTGATCACTTTTTTTTTTTGTACCAGGGATTGAACTCAGGGGCACTCGACCACTGAGCCACATCCTCAGCCCTATTTTGCGTTTTATTTAGAGACAAGGTCTCACTGAGGGGCTCAGTGCCTCACTATTGCTGAGGCTGGCTTTGAATCTGCAATCCTCCTGCCTCAGCCTCCTGAGCCGCTGGGATGACGGGCGTGCGCCACCGCGCCTGGCTAAATTTGATCACTTCTTAGTTACCTTATGACATTTCACTAGTATCTACAGACTTGGAGTCATTCATGTATATCATGTCTATACTGTGAAAATATTATAACAATAGTGATTCATGGACCATCTTCCCCCAGCCCTGTATTCAGTGGCAGCTCATTGGTCACTTGCAACTGGCCATGTTGGGGAGATGGGCACCACAGAATGGGCCTATGCCACTCCCGAGGCTTCACCCAAGACCTGGTGACTAGACTTCCCCGGCACACCCCTGGAACGAACTAGCGCAGGACTTCTCTTGTAAGGAATTCTTGTGACCGTCCCCTGTTGAAGACCCCCAAACCTACTGTTCCCTGTGACCCACATCCATCCAGATTTCCTTTCTGAAGTTTCTGACTTCCTGATGAGGAAGCAGGAAGTGTTTGGACAGAACATCTGCGATTAGAAATTGCTGGATGAGGGAGAGAAAGTGAGAGTCGCCAAGGGGCCCCCCGGACCACAAAGAGGGAAATGAGCTAATTCAGACCTCCCAGATCCAAACAAAGGAGCACACACACGGACCCCACCCTGCAGGGGCGCTCCTGATAGCCCGCCAAGGAGGTGACCTAAATGTCCAGCCAGACGGGCTCAGAAACTCTGGAGCTCACCAACGCGGGCACGGTCGCACGCCACCCGGGCATCACAGGTGTTTACTGAAGACACGGGGACAGAAAGGGTCAGAGGTTTGGTGCTTCTGTTTTGCAGGAGGAGGAAAAAAGACAGGAAGGAAATACATCAAATGCAAGAGTGGACTTCCCGAAGGTTAAAAGGATGTGCGGGTTTTGTTTTTCTCCATTTTCCAAATATAAACTGAACATATCCCACTTTTCTTGCTGGGGGCGGGGGAACGAGACCAGCTTGACGTCACCCCCACTGGGGACAGTCCTCCTCTCTGTCCAGCATGGTCTTGCGTCAGGCCAGGTCTCTCCAAAAGCACCTGCTTCTGGGGCCCAGCTGGTCCACAAAGGATCCATTGTCCTCTGGTAGGTGACATCATCTGCCCCCAGGATTAGGTGAGGCCAAGAGAAAGCTGCCTGTCCTGCCAGCCTGCCCCTGGACACCTCTACCAAGGACCTGGTGACATCATGCTGGCCTTGGGGGCTGTGCTGAAGTCCAACACCCCAGTTCCACATCTCAAGGTGTGGCCAGAGGCCTGGACACTGGTAGGGTTCTGATGGACAGTGGCCAGCACTCCTCGGCCTCACCACGACCCCCCACCTCAGCTCCTTCCTCCGTTCTTGGCAGGAGATGGAGGAGGGACCGTGTGCATTTGGCCCTGAGCTCCCATGTCTGGGAGAAATGCAGCAGCCCATGCCTGGCACACAGTAGGTGCGCAGTAGGTGGGCGCAGTGGTTGTTGCTCTGTGGAGAGCCCTTCCTTGCCCCAAGCGTCCTTCCCAGAGTGCCCCAGGCCCTGATCTGGCCCCTCCCCCTAGCCACGTGCAGTCCTGCCGCAGGGCCTTTGCACTGGCTGTTCCCACAGTCCTCTATGGCTCACCGCTCCAGTGTCCCCACCTGAGAAGGCGACCCTCAGCACTCTTCCCAAACTACTGCTCCCTGGCCCTGCTCCACTCTCCTTCAGAGCCCCAACAACTATCCGAGAGCAACCCTTCATTCATTAGTTTATTCCTTTGACACATCTCCCCGTTCCTGAGAGCCCTGTGGCGACAGAGCCCTGCCTCTCCCATTCTCTATGAAGCACAGTCCCTGGCCCGCCCTTTATAAGAACCCCAGGCTGCCCTGGGCTGGAGCCCCAGCGTCAGTTCTTGGGAAGTGTGTACCGGGGCCAAGTCACCGATCCTCTCAGAACCTCAGTTTACCCAAGAACGGAGGAAGGAGCTGAGGTGGGGGGTCGTGGTGAGGCCGAGGAGTGGCTGGAGGGAGGCCATGGCCCCCAGGATGGGTCTCATCCTAACCAACACCAGAGCCCTGGGGCCTTGCTTAGAGAAGGGCCTGTGCAGATGTCACTGGGTCAAGGATATGGAGGTGAGATCCTCCTGGGTCGCCCAGGTGGGCCCAAAACCCAAGGACCAGTGTCCTGTCAAGACAGGGAGGACTGGGGTGTGCACACCCTCTGCTCGACTTCTCTCTACTTGCTGGACAGCGTGGGGGAGGCTGTGGTGCGAGGCTGAGGCCCGCCAGCGGCCTTAAGCAGCCACATCAGTCTTTGAGGCAGGGCAGGAGACTCCCGCTTGGCCTTCCCCTGAAGGACCGCACCCAGCCCAAGAGCCCACGCTTCAACCATGAGTCCTGGTCCCAGAGAGGCCAACCCAGCTGGAGTCCCAGCCTCACTGATCGCAGCTGTGTGGCCCCAGGCCTGTGCCTGCACCTCTCTGTGCTTCAAGTATGGGCGACACCCCGTTTCCTGGGAGGCAGCGTGGGGACCCGAGGAGCCCAGCTCCTGCCCAGGGAGCTCAGTGATGCTGGACTCTGTTCTCGCCATCCTTAGGCCAGGAAGATATTCTGGCTGCAGTTACTGTGCCCTGCACCACGTCACCTCCGGCCGGCTCTACCTGTGGGTTCTGCATCCAGGGCTCAACCAACCTGGGCTGGAAAACATCCAGGAACAATCATTTCTCCTGCCCGGACACCTGGGGACTTTTCTCCTGTCACTCTTCCTTAAGTGACAGAGTACAACTACCACTCACACAGCAATGACGGGCCATGCGGGGTGAGTCACAGAGGTGAGGAACGTGGAAGGCAGGGGCTCCACTGGAAGAAGGGACCCGAGCGGCCGAGGAGACTGGAATCCCAGGAAGGTTCTGGAACCCGCCCCTGAGGACACTTGGGGATGACAGACAGCAGTCACTCTCGACCCGGGGGACACTTGGCAATGTCTGGGGGTGTCGTTGCCACAGCTGAGATGCTCCTGGCATCTGGTGGGAGACCAGGGCTGGGCTTGCAAGGTGGGGATGGCCCCTCCCGTCCCTGTCCACTGCCACACAGGATCATCTGGCCCAAGAGGCCACCGACACATGGACGGCCTGAGGTCCCAGGCAGACCCAGCAGGGTCTCCACCTCCTACTGGTGCCCTGCCCTCTGCTTTGCCCAAAGCCACCTCCCCGAGCCCTGTGGCAGGTGCTCAGCTGGCTGGAGGAGGCGCAGGGGAACAGCGGGAAGCGGAGAGCCCCGGCTGTGCGTGGTCCCCGGCACGGTCAGCACCCCTGGCATGCGGCCAGGGCGCCGTGCTGGCCCTCCACGCAGGGGCACCCAGAGTCACAGCCCCACACGTGACGTGGCGTGAATGCCCGCCGGGCGCCTCCTGCACGCCAGGGCTGTGCTGGTGTGTGGTGTCCCCCTGAGCCACCCATGGGGACCAGTGAGACAGACACAGACAGGAAAGCGAGGCCGGGCAGGGTCACCTGGTGACTCCAGAGCCCTTGTGGACAGCACCCAGGGGCTCCGGGGCCCTATTTCCTGCTTTTACTCCACCCGGTGGTGCTGCCATTGATCCTGGGCTCTGGAAGATTCTGCGGGCCTCCCGTGGAGCCGCCTGGGCTCCCAAGGCTGCTGCAGAGGCCTCTTCCTGCTTCTGTTCTCCTTTTCCCGCTTTTATTCCCTGCGCACGAGGGCAGGCCATCAGCAAATGGCGTCAAGGCTGACCTGGAAAAACACTGCCAGGCGCCTCTGCGGGCCGGGGGTGCCTGCTCTGCGGGGCTGGGGCGCCTGCTCTGCGGGCCGGGGGGCGCCTGCTCTGCGGGCCGGGGGGCGCCTGCTCTGCAGGTGGCTCTGAGCCCCATGAAGCACAGGTAGAGGGGCTCACGCCCTCTCCCATCTCCATCCATAGACACTGCTGTTGTCACTTGTCTCTGGCCTTCAACTGTCCCTCCCATAAGACAAATATTTAAGTGAAGGCTCTCTGTGAAAGGGGCGGATGTGGATTTTCCAGCTCACTGGAAATCTTGGAAGTCATGGTTTGAGGAGAGTTTCGTTGTCACAAGAGCTGACTTTGAAGGCACGCGTGCCCCAGGCTCAGCGTAGCCAGCCACACCCTCCACCTCAGTGCACACCTCCCTGTTTCACAGAGGAGGGAAGTGAGGCACAGAGAGGGCAGGAGCCGCCCCCGGGGAACACAGCAGGGAAGGGGGAGAGAAGGACTGGACCCATGCAGGAGGACCCTGGGGCCCTGGCTCGCTTCCCTGCAGCAGGGCAAGTGTTCCTGCCCTCTCTGCACTCTCCCTGCCCAGGTGGGACACCTGGCCACCAAGGGCAAGAAGGCACTGCCAGCGTGCGCCCAGTGTGTGCCACCACAGTGCTGAGCGCTCACGTTGAGCCCCAGAGGAAACCGAGGCTTAGGGACCTGTCAGGCCCGTCATCCAGGGCCCAGCACCCAGGGGACACCAAGCACCAGACAGGAAGGAGCCCGCGCTGCGGGAGAGGCTGCTGCAATCAGGGGACGCCGGCCACCTGCTGCCCTCACTCCCTCGGCCACGTTCCCCGGGGCAGTGACTGCCAGGACTTGGGTCAATGGCCAGGGTCATGTGGCACCCTAGGATGGGGCAGGGGAGGGGAGCACCTGAGTCCACATGTCACCCGTCCCCTGGCCCTGGACACAATGTCACAGGGAACAAGAGTGAAGGAGAGGCAGGGACAGAGAGGCACAGAGACGAAGCAGAGAGAACCAGAGACACAAACGGGAAGAAAGACAGAGACAGACTCTAAGGTCCTCTCCCTGGGCTGAGCCACACCTGGGTCGGGGGGGCTCTGGCTCCCAAATGTAAGCCTCAGCAATTTGTCGAGGGCCATAAAGGAGCACAGACCTGAGAGGAGGGGTCCTATCGCGGAGACACACGTCACACTCAGATGCTCAGCTTCTGACTGGGGTCTGTACTTTCTTATTCTGGTTGCTGTGTGACTTGGGGTGAGTCACTGCACCTCTCTGGGCCAGCAGAGGGGATGCTGAATCTCTGCACCTGCCAGGGCACCTGTGAGCTCTCAGCAAGCCGCAGGGCAGCTCAGGGCTCCTTCTGACAGTGCTGAGACCCTTAATGACCATAGTGGCCTGTGGGAAGGAGTCGCCCAGAAGGGGAGCTAGCTGGGTTCTCGCCTGTCCTCAGATGCTCCTGTGAATGAAGCCAACGGAGACGGGGACAGTAGTCTCCAGGCGAAGATGCCTAGCCTTCTTACGGGGTTCAGTCCTGGGTATGATGTGGGTGTCCCTGGGGATAAGGAGGGGGTCTAAAGAGAGCATTTGCCAAGAGGTGGGTGGGGAAGGGCCCTGAGGGGAAGATCAGAACCCAGGCTGTGGACCGTCCCTGCCCCTCACTCACTCACTGTGCATCCCCAGGCAGATGTCTTTCCCTCTCTGGGCCTGGTTCAACTTCTCCAAATCCCCATTAGGGTCCTTGAGACTGCTTCTGCACCAGCCCCTGGAGGCTGCAGCCCCGCTTTGTAATCACTGACCAGTACTCCACCCTGGTGGCTCCCGCCCCACACAGCCTGCCTGAATGAGGAACAGGGAACCCCTGACCAGGCCCAAAGCCTCTGGCCCGGCCCCTCACTCAACCTGCCACGGGGGCTGGGGGGGGGTGTCCCTCAGGCCCTCTCCTCTCACTTTTGCTTCACGACAAGACCACCAAAGCCCCAACTTGACGTGCATATGTGACACGGACACTTGGCTGTCCAGGGAGGGTGACAGGGGATGAAGCAGATGCCAACTAATCCTCCCTAAAAATAGGGACAAGGAGCATTTGTGTCAGGGCAGGAGCGTCTGCGCTCAGATCAGCGGCAAGCACGCCAGCTCCAGGCCGCCCGGACCTGCAGACCTGAAGCCCGTGCGAATGTCCTGACCAACTCGGGTGCCAGCGATCCCACCGCAGGGCAGTCACCCCGCGAGCCTCCTTCCCGGACACCGGCTCTGATTGACAGTTGTGCTGGAAGGAGCGACTTCCCGGGGCTGATGCCTGGGGTCCCTCCCTGGAGTCGGGGGGGAGGAGCTTCCACAGCTGTTTTAATATTTTAAAAAACATAATAAGCTTACTATATCCGGTGGCTCCGCGTCTGTCTGCCTTTTCCTTAGGGATGAAAATCTCTGCTGGCTGCGCGCAGAGAAGCGCCGGAACGACTCCCTGCTCCGGGAGGCGAGGTGTCGGAAGGAGGAGGTGCGCTTGAACGGGGTCCTGCTGGCCGGCTCCCGGTCGTGGCCCACTGTGGTGGTCACTAAGTTGAGGGCCTCCTGGAAGGACCTCCTCACGGTGCCCATCCACTGGGCCATGTGGCTCTGGGCCACTGTGAGTTTGTCTCCCAGGTAATCCATGGGGCTGGCGGCTAGGGAGGGCTGTGTCCCGGTGTCCTCTCCCCTGTCTGGCTCTCTGGTCGCTGCAGAACTTCCTGGCTGGCTCCACAGCGAGCCAGCGGCAGCCAGGCTAAAGGGAAGCGGGCTGCAGGCGGCAGGAGGGATCAAGCTGGGGGAGTCGCCCCAGAGTCGCCCTCAAGTCCACTTTCCAGTTCTGAGCGCTCACCTGGCTGAGATCCAGGGCGTGACAGTCCCCAGGAGCCAGGGCGCAGGGGCACGGGCGCCCTGCTCCTCACTTTCCTGCAGGTAGGTGGTCCCTGGAAGGCGCGCGCTGGATGGTCCCGGTGGGCGGGCTGCCCCTTGCCGCTGTCCCCTGCCTGGCCACCCACCACGGCCGCCGGGCTGGGCTCACCTGACCCATGCAGGTCTCTGCCCTCTGGCTGGAGATCCCAAACCTGTTGGCCAGCGGGCAGCTAGCTCACTTCCGGAGGCAGCCCCCGGGGCCCCCGGGGCCCCTGGCTGAGCAGCCCGGGATGACATCAGCCCCCGGCGCGGCTCGGCGAGGGGCTTCGCGGCCCAGGAATGCAGGAGGGGCCAGGCGGGGGCGGCCCGGGGAGCTGGCGGCCGCCCCCATTTCTGTTTTCCCCTAAGTCCCAACTCGCTGGCGGTCCCCAGGGGCCGACGGTGACTTCACGTGCCTGCCAGCCCGCCCGCCCGGCGCCCTCACCGCAGGCGCGCACAGAAATGCGGCGGCACGGGTGTGCGTGTGTGCGCACGTGTGCGCGCGTGTGTGGGCATGTGTGCCCCGAGCCCGCCGCCCGGCTGCGACTGCCGGGAACGCGGCCGCCCGGGGTCAGGGCAGCGCCTCCCCGCGGCCTCCTCGGCCTCCGCGGCGGTGCCGGTCAGCCTCCCCCGGCGCCCTTCTCCGGGGGCCGGGTGGGTCTCCCGGGCCCCTGGGCGCTCTCCAGCCTCCCAGCTCGCTCCGCCCACCCTGCCCGGAAGGCCACGCCCAGCCAGGTGAGCCGCTCCCGAGGAGGCCCCTTCCAAAGAAGGGTCTGGGGCGGGCAGCGCTTCGGCGCAGCAGGGTTGCCATGGCAACGCAGGGGCACAGCATCTGCCCGGTCCGGGGCAGGCGGGCTGGGCGCAGGGAGCGGGGTAATGATTCATGGCTTGCGAGGGTCACGTGGGCTCGCAGGGGTTTAACCCTTGTGGAGCTGGAACATCGGGAGGGGGCGGGGACAAGAAGGCGGCAGGCTGTGAAAGCTGCCAGGGGCACAATTCAGGGGCTGCTGGGAAGCGGGCAGCAGCTCTTGGATTCTGGATGGTTGGGTTCACCTGTTGAAGGAGTTTTCTCCACCAGGCCCCGCCCGGCCCCACCCCTCAGAGAGGTAGATTCACTTGCCCAAGGTCACACAGCAAGGCTCCCACCAGGGCACACTGGAGCTCCCTCCCCACAGTGGCACCTGGCCCACAGTTGGGCTCTGTGCAGTCACTGGTTGAACACCAAGTCCAAGGCTGAAGTGCAGGTCAGCCCAGCTGCTGCCCCTGTTCTTTCCACCACCACCTCACCTCAGTTCTGAACAAACATTTGCTCTCCAGAGGCGGGTCAAAGGGCCCTGCTGGGCCGCTGGGGACCCTGAGGCCAACAGCGCTCCCCCTCTGGGCTCCCAGTCCTCGGGCCTGCTCAGGCCGCCCCATCCACCACTCCTCTACTTCATAAGCATCCGGAGCAGCCTTCTCTGGCCCGGGCACTGGACACGGACACCTAGAACGGTGCATCCTGCCACAGGCAAGGCCCAGCCAAGGACCACGCTGGCAGGGGTGTGTGCAACCCAGATGAGCAAGACAGTGACAGAGGAGGAGACCAAGACCCAGAGAGGAGAAGCCATCCACCAAGGCCACGGCCACGCAAGCAGACATGCAGCCTCTAGGATGACCCTGTGACCCTCACCCCTTGTGGTCATGCTCTGCTGGGGTCCCCGCCCAGGGAACCCTGGTGTCTGTGTGATGGTGTGTGAGTCCTACACCTGGTCATCAATGGCACGCAGCTGAGGGCTCGTCCTCTGAGGTGGTGCTGGGGGAAGCCGGCGGCCACCCTGTTGTGAGGCTGCTCAAGCAGCTCCATCCTCTGGAGACGACCCGGAGCAGAGGCTCGGAGGCCCCAGCCCACAGCCTGCAGCCCCGGCCAGCCACCTGAGGGGGCGCCGTGGAGCTGGTCTGCAGCCCAGCCAGCACCCAGGGCAACCTAAGAATCCCAGAGCCCCACGTCCCGGATTCCAGTGTAACGCACGAGATACTGATGCCCAGAAGCAGGACCGTGCCTGCCCTGAGGAAACCCGAGGCTGACAGGGGTGTAAAGGGGCAGTTCACAAGGCGAGGCAGGGGCCTGTACCCGCACTGCCGGCCCTGCACTAGGGAGCAGCAGGCTGGGGCAGACACCGCGCCACAGGCCCCTGCTTCCCGCTCCCAGGCAACCTCCCGGTTCTGAGGCTTTTGGCCTCCACACTCTGCCCATTTTCCTCCCAGAGAGAGCCCACCAGCTGGCGGTCACTTCACAGCTTTCCCTCCCCAGGCACAGGGACTTCTAGGGTGGGACAGACAGCAGCCCACCACCACCACCAGGGCCTCAGGAAAGCCACACCAGAAATACCTGGAGATCTGGAAGGGGACAAGGCTTTGTGACAGACCCAGAGGTGGGAAGTCTGGGAACCATCACAAGGTTTGGGAGGGATAAATGTGTAACAGTACATTAGACATATTTAAAATGATGGTGCCTGAGTAGGTGCGGTGGCGTATGCCTGTCATCCCAGCAGCTCGGGAGGCTGAGGCAGGAGGATTGCAAGTTTGAGGCCAGCCTCAGCAACTTAGCAAGGCTCTGTCTCTAAATAAAAAATTTTAATTTTGCGGGGCTGGGGATGTGGCTCAGTAGTGGTAAAGTGTTTGCCTAGCTGTGTGAGACCCTGGGTTCCATCCTCAATGCTGAAAAAAAAAAAGGAAGAAAGAAAGAAAGAAAATTTAAAAAATTATACCCAGTGTTGGCAAAGCCCTGGTGAGTTAGACACATTCACACGCATGGAAATAAAAATCAGTATCTGTTTCCCACAGGAAATTTAATGCCCAGGATCAAAATCCTGAGGATCTTGGCCTGCCATTTACTAGCGTGTGTGAGAAGAGCAAGGCCCCAGAGGACTGAGGTCTGTAATTTACTTTGAAAAGCACTTTTATAAAATGTACCATGGCTGGCTGGCTAGATTTTTCATAAAGCTGATACAGCAAAATGTTAGCTACTAGATAACCTAGCTGGTGGGCAAATGTGTGTGCTTTATATGATTTTTCTGTATGTTTGATCATTTCTATGACAAAAGGTTGGGGCGATGTGTGCTTTCTGACCCTGCAGTTGATGACTTGACTCCACACACAGGAATCCAGCTTTGGAAGTAAGAATGCATGTAGAGCAATCCTTTGCTACAGAGATGCTCGTTACAGCCCCAGTGGGGTGGCGCATGCCTGTCATCCCAGTAGCTCGGGAGGCTGAGGCAGGAGGATTGCGGGTTCAAAGCCAGCCTCAGCAACAGCGAGGCCCTAAGCAACTCAGTGAGACCCTGTCTCTACATAAAACCCAAAATAGGGCTGGGGGTGTGGCTCAGTGGTCGAGTGCTCCTGGGCTCAATCTCTGGTACTAAAAGAATAAATAAAAATAGAATATGAATAAAAATAACGCTTTGATCTTGTTGATGGTGACGCCTGCGGCCAGTGACTGGCCAGAAGAGAACAAAACCCAGGTGTCCCGTCTGGAGGCAGGACTGACTGCTGGTGCAGTGCTGACTGCGTGTGGATGGCTCTGTCCCCTGCCCCACCTGTGGCCCTGGCTTCCCCTCAGCCTCCTCCTGAGAGCTCCCCACCCTGATCACTCCATGATCAGTCTCTGCTTGGAGAACCTGACCTGAGACCCTCCCTGATCACCTCTGAGCTCCTACTGTGTGCGGGGGGGGGGGGGTTCCTGCCTCACTGGATCCCCCCCTGTATTATGCCACCTGCTCCTCCCAACGGGGCAACCAGCATGCACTCTGATGGGTGCTCCCACTTAACAGATGGGAATGCTGGGGCACAGAGAGGTCAAGTGACCAGCCCAAGGCCACAGAGCTATTAAGGGGTGGAGTCGGACAAGTGTCTGGGAAAGCAGAGACCAAGTGGCAGGCAGGATCTGGCCTCCCTGCCTCCTGTCAGCTTCCTTTAGGAACAGCGTGGTCTGAGCTGACTATAAAAAGTGCCGTTCCCCGAAAACTGGGGCAGCACAAGCCGCTCCCCCAGAGGGCTTTTTCCTGCAAGCGCCTCTGTTCTCCAGGAAACTCTTGGGATGTTGCTGGGTATCAAAAAAGAAAGCGAACCATCTCTTTCTTATATAATTAATCCAAAAAGCAGCGGAGACGCTGCCCAGATCCAGGGAACAAAGGGGAATCTTCTCCACGCGGAAGGCGGGACGCAGATCACGGAGGGCAGGCCGTGTGGGCAGGTCGCTCTTTCAGTCAACAAGCATCCTCTGAATGGGGATTTTGTGCAAGGTCTGTGCAGATCCTGGGCGAGGGGGGGACCTACAGTCCCCAAAGAGCTCAGGAGATCTTTACAGTCTCAACTGTTAGAGAAAGGGGTCCCAACAGACCACCTCAAACCTGGGTTACACCATTTTCTCCCCCAAACTGAATTCAGATATGCTCTCAGGAATTCCTGGTCCAGTGCAAGAAAAAGAATCCCTGCACCGCCTGCACCAAGGGCCCTGATGGAGAAGCGAGGACCCTGCTCTAGAATGTGAGGGGGAAGGTGACGCCCCCCAAGAAAGCAGAAGGTGGAGGGCTGGGGAGGCTGAGGATTGATTGAGGGCTGGTGACCAGGAGAAGGACGCCGGGTGGGGCACTGAAGGTGCCTGGGAGTACTCTACGAAGTCTGAAAGACAGGACAGTACGTGCAAAGGCCAGGGGGCAGAGTGACGTTCCGCCTTGACTTCTGCCATCCTTCCCTCCTCCCATCTCTCCTACATCACTCTCACTACCAACACAACCTTCGGCCATTTCCGAATCTCTCCCAGGAGGCCTCACTTATACAACCCTCTCCATATCCTGCTTCCTAAAAGATGAGACAGGCCAGGTCTGCGCACGCAGAGCCAACAAATATACTATTACGCTGATAACAAAGGCCGCGGGGTGGAAACACCAGCGGCCATTAGCCGAGCAGCTGCTACATGCCAGGAACTGGTTACCATACATCTCACCTCGTTGAACCCTCCGGGGCAGTCCTGTGATAACTCATCCCCCTTTCTAGAGGGGGACAGTGGTGTTTGAAGAGCTGAAGGGACGTGCTGAGGCCACTCAGCTGACAGGAGGGCTCAGGTTCCAGGCAGAGCCAGACTCCACCCCACCCTGGAAGACTCCCAAAGCGGCCAATCCTGCCCCAATCCCAGGCACGAGGGCACTGAGTTGCCCTTGGCCTCCTGTGAGGTGTGGGGACCGGCTCGGAGGGTCTCCCCCAGCTGCAAGGGCTCCCCCGGCAACGTTCCTTTCCCGCCAGTGTCCTGGACACCAGCTCCCTGGCCCACGTGGGAAGGGCTGGTGCGTGAGGCCAGCTCTCACCTGTCTTCTCTTCGTCTGGGATGGCGCATCGTGGCCCAAGGACGGACCAATGGCTCAGGGCTGCCCTCCTAGGCTGGCATCCTCGTGCCCGAGTCGTGGCTCCTGGCCTACACTTTAAAAGGCCTGGACAAAGAAACGGAGATGATCCGTGCCTCGCTCGTTGTGGACACAGTAAGTGGCGGTCACAGGCAGTCACAGGGCCCGAGGGCTACTCGATGCTAACTGAGATCATTGCGCTGTTTGAAGGGTCCCAGGAGCAGAACACCTGGCAGGGCTGGCCCCGGGCCTGACCCTCACCTAGCCAAGGAGTCGGCCCTGTGCAGGGCTGTGCCAGGCCCCAGGGGCCTTGGTGGCAGGTGCCCTCTGACAGAGTGTGCTTCATGCCCACCAGCCCCCAGCTCAGGTCCCCCTTGGGCATCCGGGGCGAGCTGCCCCTGGGGCGCACCCAGCCATCTCTCCTTCAGAGCCTGCACAGGCAGCCCCTCTGGCCAGGACGCCCCTGCACTGGTCAGGCCAGGGCCAGCCTCTCTGGTCCTCCCTGTCTCCATCTAGATACCACCCCTTCCAGGAAGCCCCCCGGTTCCTTGTACAGCGGGGTCCACCTCTGGGCTCCTCCCTGCCTCTGTTCCCCTCACCAAGTCGCTTAGCAGCTGGACTGGGACTCAGTTTACCCAGCAGTCTCTGGGCTGGATGCTGAGCCCGCGGCAGCGAGAACTGCAGCTGCCCACCGTGGAGACGGAGGGAGGGCTGCGGCTTGGACCCAAGGCACACAGCATCCCTCTCGCTCCGCTCGGCTTGTTTCCACGGCAACAGGGAAAGGAATTCTGATACGGGTGGAGTGGAAACGGCTGGAGCTTGTGAGTCAATCCCAGGTTATTTATAAACCAGGCCCATGACTATCTCCTCCTGTCCCTTGATCACATTCAGTCATGGGAATGACCTAACCTGTCTTTAATTAACCTTGGGAGGAGCGAAGATCATCAGCCAGAAAGGAAATCTTTCCAGAAATAGCCCCATCCACACGAGGGAGCCAGGGAGCGCCTGCTGAGTGGCCGGGTGGCTGGGCGGCCTGGGGGTCGTCACACCCTGTCTGACCAGTGGAGCCGCTCCCGACCTCCTGGCAGATGACCCATCTCGCCTGAGGACAGGGCTTCCGGTGTCCGACCCGGCCCTGCCACCCGCCGCAGGCCTGGAGCCGCACAGCACCATCCCACAGAGCAGCAGCACCTCCGCGTTTCTGGGTCAGTGAGGGAAGGAACCAGGATGTTCTCAGGGCAGGACTAAGGGGATGTGGGGCGCGACGTCCCCTGGGACACGCCTGCCACGCTTGGCCGGGGCTTCCCTACTGGCGCCCTTGACTCCAGGGGGCTTGTGGGGTGGCTGGGACGAGCCAGAGGAAGCTTCTTTCCCTGCTCAGCCCTCCCCTGCGGACCCCAGCGTGCATTTCGTTGAGGACCTACTATGCACCAGCACAGCGGCTGCTGTTGGGAGGCCCTGGGCCCCAAAGCCAGCCCTGGGGCTTTCCCTCCGAGGTTCGGAGGATGGAAGCAAGGACAAGCTCTCACTCCGGAGGGCCTACTGTGCGCCCTGAGGGCCTACTGTGAGCCCTGCTACCTCCTAGTCAGGATACCTCAGTGCTGGGCTCGAGGGCACGTGGATGCGGCTGCAGAAGGTGCCTGCAGGAGCGGGCTCGCCCTCCCCCCTGCTCTCATCCTCTGCCACCTGCCCTGTGGTGAGAGGGCCCTCACCAGAGGCCAGGGCCTTGTCCTTGGACTTCCCAGCTGTAGGAACCAGGACAGAACAAACTTCTGCTCTTTATAAATCACCCAGCCTCGGGCATTCTGTTACAGGAGCAGGAGGCTGAAATCCAGGGTGCAGATGGGGAAACCGAGGGTCTGACTGAAGAAGTCACCAGGCTGAGTCAAGGGGTAGAGCCAGAGCTGGAACCCGGGTGGGCGTGGTGAAGTGGGGCGGGGAAGGGCAGAGTGGGGCGAAGTGGGTGGGGCCAAGTGGAGGGCGGGGCGGGGCGGGGCAGACTGGGCCCAGCCCAACTCAAAGCCTGTGCTCCAGGGTGCCAGGCTACCCTGCCCCTCTAGCTCCCTCCAGCTCCCCATTTGTGTCTTCTGGATTGCAGGGAGCAGAAGATATGTCAGGTGAGAAGATGCCCCCGTCTCCTCCTCCACACTGAGCTGGCCTCCTCCCGGGGCCTTGGCTCAGGAAAGGCCACTCAGACTCCCAGGCCCCTCCAGCCACCTGCATAGGCCTTAAGAAAGTCTGAGAAGGCGCAAGCCTGTAATCCCAGCACTCAGGGAGGCTGAGGCAGGAGAATCACGAGTTCAATGCCAGCCTCAACAACGGTGAGGTGCTAAGCAACTCAGTGAGACCCTGTCTCTACATAAAACACAAAATAGGGCTGGGGAGGTGGCTCAGTGGTCGAGTGCCCCTGAGTTCAATCTCCAGTACCCCCCAAAAAAAAGTTGGGAAAAAAAAGAAAAAGAAAAAGCCGGGTGCGGTGGCTCAAGCCTGTCATCCCAGCACTTAGGGAGGCTGAGACAGGAGAATCACGAGTTCAAAGCCAGCCTCAGCAACGGGGAGGTGCTGAGCAACTCAGTGAGACCCTGTCTCTACATAAAACACAAAATAGGGCTGGGGATGTGGCTCAGTGGTGGAGTGCCCCTGAGTTCAATCCCCAGTACCAAAAAAAAAAAAAAAAAGAAAAAACAAGAAGTCTGAGCGCCCAGGGAGCAAACTGCGTGGCCTCAAGGCTCACGCCTCACCTTGCCCATGAAAACCCTGGCACCCACCTCCCAGTTTCTGCCAGCAGGGCCTGGGCATCAGGTTGCTGCAGGGAGCTCCTGGCTTCAGAACTCAGATTTTGAAAGACAAAGTTATAAAGAGGATTGGGCCTGCCCAGGCTGAATCAGCCCCCATCCAAACGCTGCTGCATTAAGGTCCTGTCTCCTCAGCGTGGACAGTGCACCAGGCCCCACGTTATCTCACGTCATCCTCAAAACCACGCTTCAGTACAGGGCTCCCAGCACCAACCGCCTGGACAGTCCAGTTCCTTGCTGTGTGGCCCTGAGTGAGTGGCTTGCCTTCTCTGAACCTCCTCTTGTCTTTACAAAGGGGATTGGAACGGCACCCATTACCATCATGTGTTCCGATGGCCTCAAGAGAGGACAGCGACTGTCCCCATTGTACAGATGAGGAGACCGAGGCAGAGTGAAGGCAGAAGGCTGTGGCACAGTCTGGCCTAAGGCCTGAGCTCCGGCTGCCCTCTTAGCTGCCCTGGCCCGGGGGCGAGGGGACATGGCCTCTGGCCTCATGTACCCCAAGGCGTTGTTCCATCAGGGGCTCGCAGCCCCGCCCCACCCGGAGCCCGCTTCTCAGGACTCAGGTGGGACTTGGCTCCCTCCACCCCGTTAGCTCCTGCGGCCAAGGTCACCCCGGCAGCCCTGGGTCCCTCAAGGCTCCGCGTCTGAGCCCTGGCTTGAATGTCCCCTGCTCAGAGGACACTGCCCCCATCAATCCCCGAGCCCCAGCTGGGCCATGGCCCCTCCAGCCATCCCTGCACCACCCCCCACCGCAGTCTCCCGGGGAGCAGGGCCCTGGCCTGTCTGCTCCTGCAGCCCAGGCCCGGCTGAGTGAGTGAGGAGCCAGGGCAGGAGGGCCGGCAGGGGTGGAGGAGGCACGTGGCGCCCTCCTTCCCCTCCCCTGGCTAAGCCCGACCCACCTCCCCCTCACTTAAGCACCTCCTCTGGGTTCCTCAAGCCCCAGGCTTCCCCCATTATAGTGCTCTTGGCATTTTGCAAGGGTCAATTTCCACAACCCTCTGCCTACCAAATCCTGGCCAGTGAGAAGTCTGCGGGGTGGATTATAGGGCGAAGTTTTCCCAATGCACTGCTCTTCCTTGACTGGGTGTTGTGAAGTCTCCCCTGTGATGGCTGGAACTGTGGCAGCCATTCTGAAGCCATGAGGGGATAAGACACTGAAGAGAGAATAGAAGGTGGGAAGAGCCCAGGTGGATCCACAAATCCAGGATTTGAAAAACTTTCTGTGAAGGGCCAGATGGTAACTATTTTAGGGGTTGAACGTCACATGCAGTCTCTGTCACGTGTTATTTGTGTTTTTGTTTTTGCACAAAGTTTCAAAATCTAAAATTTATTCTTGGTTCACAGGCCATATTTTGCTGAAGGCTGTGCTATTGATCTCCACCACCAGGTAAGTACTTGAGGCGGCAGGCATCTTGATTGAGATCTTTGTTACTTTCAGCATCTTTGAAAGCATAGTCACTGATAAAATGGCGGCATAGTTCTGAGTGCTGGCATGGACGTAGGGCGACGGGGCCTCTCGTACCCTGCAGCTGGGTATGCGAAGTGCTACACTTTGAAGAACAGTCCAGAAGTTTCTAAAAGCATTTAACAAGCCCCTGCCGTAGAATCTAGCCATTTCATTCCTAGGTATTCACCCAAGAGAAACAAGCTCACGTCCACACAAAGACTCGTACCCTGAGGCTCCCAGCGCTGTATGCCTAAGAGCCCCAAACGGGAATCGAAGGTGCTTTCCAACAACTGGATGGACAAACTGCTCCCTCCACACCATGGACTAGACCCGGGACAAGATGATCCAACCACGGTGTGCACACAGCTCGGAGAATCTCAAAACTATTTGCAAGGGCTGGGACGTAGCCCAGTTGGTAGAGCGCTTGCCTCACAGGCACAAGGCCCTGGGTTCGATCCCCGGCACCACAAAAAAAATCAAAAACAAAAAAACCCCACTATTCATGAGGCGAGAGAGACCAGAGACAAGCACGGAGCAGACCACTCCATTTCTACAAAAATCTACAATGTGCAAACTCGTCTTCAGTGACAGAGGGCAGATTGGTGGCTGCTTGGGGACTGAGGTGGGGGTTGGGTCCCACACAATCGAGGCCCTGGAATGCTCTTGCTGTGGTGACTGCGTGCACAGAGGTGGCCCTGCGTGATGCTGTGGGCAGTGGCCTCACCTGGTCCCAGGTGACTCAAGGCCCCCGTGGGCTGGACCCGTGTTCCTTTGGGAATTCCCACATGCTGGAGTTGGCATGTGAGCTACAGGATCACCAAGACTCTGGAGGTGGCCCCTCTCACGGGGACAAGACCCAGGACACACAGAGCAAGGGCAGGAGGGCCCAGGGTCAGCTCCCTGGCTACCACCTACAGCAGTGGGGACAGGGCAGCTCCGAGGCTCCAGCTCCTCCTCCTCTGGCTAAACCCGGGGACACCTGGCCTTCCTTCTCCCCGGGTTCCGTCCGGGCTGGAGGAGGACGGACCCAGAGCAGGAAGCCAAAGGCTGACCAGGGGGGCTCTGGCCACGTAAAATCACGCAGGCCAGGGAAGAGGGAAGGGTGAAGCCAGAGGAACGGGGTGCGTGGACGGGGCGTACGGGGGCAAGCCCCTGGTGACCCCAGCCCCTCGCCGTCTCCACACACAGCACAGTGCTTTACCTACGGCTCCTGGCTGTGGGATGACTGCAGACACTGGCCCCCTCACGACAGCCACACACGCCTTTCCCCAGAGTCTAAAACCACTCACCGAAAGGGACAGTGCCTCTGCCATGGTACCCGAGGAAACAGAGGCTGGGGCTGGTCAAGGCTGTGCCCAAGGTCACCACTAGAAGTGCCAGAGCCGGGGCTCAAACCTGGGGTGGTCTGCCTGGCAGGCTGGCGCCCCTCCGCATGTCTAGAGGGAGCTGTTGTCAAAGTCCTGGGAGCCACACAGGGGACCGCAAGCTCGGCTGGGTGTTTCGCAGGGCCTCTGAGGAAGTGCGCGGCTGGGGCAGAGACCCAGCCAGCGCGGTGGCCTCGGGAAGAGGAGCGGGGAGGGGCCGGCCCCCAGTCCCCATCCTGCCAGGACAGGGGTGGTGATCAGGACACAGCCACGTTTCCATGCAGGACGAAGACTCATCCAGAATGGGAGAGGGTGCCGCGGCCTCCTAGCTGCCACCGTCCCGGGGCATCTCCTTAGGCACCCTGAGCACTGATCCTCCCTCCCTGGGTCCTTCCAGAGGTTGCAGGGAAGGTGGAGGCTGGAGGGCGTGGGGTTTGCCCAGCCTTCAGGAGGCTGAGCCCCTGGGACAGTCCCCCTTTGCTCCTCCCTCCAGCTCTGGAGGGGGTCTCCCTGCCTGTCACTTGTCACCTGGGTGGTGCAGCTGGAAGGCACCACGGCTGACCCAGCTCCTGCCGTGGATCTGCACAGGGCCCTGGGCTCTCAGTCCTCCCACCCTGGGCCAGGCTGGCCTTTGGGGCTGAGGTGTGGATGCTGTCCCCATGCCAGGTCCCCGGGAGAGCTCAGAGCTCTGGGCCTCCATGGGCACTTCTGATCCTGTCTGACCAGCTCCATCCTAGCCTCCTGGAGGTGACCGGAGACTCCTCTGGGGTTTGGACAAAGCAGCCCCTTCCTTGAGCCCTGGGACATCTGAGTGCATGGTTTGCTGTCCCCACAAACGGGGACAAGAGACAGGGGACAAGGGGACAAAGAGCTGCCTTCTTCGTGGTAGCATGCAAGGCCTGCGAGGGTCCTGGGTGGGGTGGGTGCCCCTCACTCCTCTCTGGCCCCCAGGAGCCATGGGACAAAGCAAGGTGGCAGGTGCCTGCAGGCCAGCATGAATGCCAGGGGTGGGAACAGGGTGTGTTGGGGACAGGGAGGCCCCAGAGCCCTCCCAAGCGATTCTCAGAGTGACAATACCCACCTCCCCTCCCCCACCAGCGGTGTCATTTCCAAAGGGACTTAATGAGACTCCCACGAAGGTATGGCGAGGCACTAAGCAACTCAGTGAGACCCTGTCTCTACATAAAACACAAAATAGGGCTGGGGATGTGGCTCAGTGGTCGAGTGCCCCTGAGTTCAATCCCCAGTACCAAAAAAAAAAAAAAAAAACCCACGAAGGAGGGGCTTCTCCCCAGGACTGAGCACACGATGAGTCCCCACAGTGACGGCAGCTCAGGGAACAGAAACACACCCACCAGGGCTGTGGAGGGGCCTGGACAGGCACCTCGCTGCCATGCGCCCTGCTGACAGCCCCGGGGAGCCTGCCGCATTCTCCTCCTGAATGTGAGAAATCTGAGCCTCGGATGTGGTTCCCGGGTTGGAAGCACAGCTCAGCTGCCTGGACTCGAAATCCAGGCCCTCTGCCAATGAGCTGTGTGATCTGGACAAGTGGCTGCCCCTCTCTGGGCTGTGGGGATGACGACAGTGCCGGCTTCGCGGGGCTCTGGGCGCATGTAGCGAGCCGTTGCCCGAGATGACTTAGTGCAGGGTGAGGGCTCACGCGGCCTGCGGTCATCAGCTGGCCAGGTGTTGGACATCTGGATTTGTCCCGCTTCCAAAGCTCAGTAAATTCCCTCCCTTCACCAGCCGGCAATTCCTCGTCCACACTCAGCTGGTGACCTGGACCCACCGCCTCCTGCAGCTGCAGGGACAGGAGGGCCGGGCCCGTGGCCCCCCTCTGCGGGGCGGGTCCCCACAGCAGAACAGGACGTCACCCACCCAGCAGGCCCTGCTTCAGCCTGCCTGGCCACCTGCTTGTCTGATGGCATCACAATGGCATCACAAATGGGGCTCGGCGTCTGCCCGGCTCCAGACCCACAACCTGCACAGCATCTGCTGCATAAGGTGCCACCCACTGACCCACTGTCCAGGCCAGAAATCTGGGAGCCTCCCTGGTTCCTCTTCTCCTGGCTCCGATCACTTCTCCTCACTCCCCACCCCCACGCCAGCACAGATCTGTGTCCCCGCGTCCCCACAGACTCTGGCCTCCTCACCTCACCCTCCTCCCTCCAGCCTGGATGAGCTTTATGCTCTTCCACCCCAACACCTCAGCCTCCTCCCAGGCTCCCTCATCTCTCCACTAAGGCAGAACAGCTTTGAACCCCCGACCCTCCCCAAGGCCCCCCACTTCCTCCCTTGCTCCCTGCTAGGCCAGTAAATGGGCTTGCTACAGCACAGCCTCTCTACACCTGTCCGCGCCTCAGGGCCTTTGCACATGCCGCTGCCTCTGCTTCAAACACTCTTCCCAGAGCTCCTCCCGCTTTTCCAGCCACGCATCTACCCAGTCTCTGCTGCATCCCTCTGCTTTATTCTCTTCGTGCATCTACCAGAAAGGAAAGGCTGTCCTTATTTTTATTTATAGTATCTGTCTCTCACTAGAACACACACTCCGTTAGGGCAGTGTTCTTATTCACTGGCGGTGTTTGGTGCCTCACACGGTGCCTGGCACAAACAAGTATGTGTTGAGTAGTTAAAGGAAGAATGTGTGAATGAACTAACAGAGCATGCGTGAAGGGCCACACAAACACCCGTGTCCGACTCTGCAGGGCTTGGCTGGCTCCTGTCCACCACATGTGGGGTGATGGGTGACCCCGCCGGCCAGCAGCCCAGGGGCATTGACGCCCCTCAGCCAGCAGAGACCCCGCAGCGGGCCTCTCCTTGGAACCCCTCCCTGCCGAGAACGCATCCGGTAGCCCAGACCCTGGGCTGAGATCCAGCAGGTCTGAGGGAGTCCGCGGCAAGCCCGCCAGTCTCCGCATCACCCGGTAGCCATGGCAACTGGCATCCTGCAGCGCAGCTCGGTCTGGCTTTCACTTTCTACACAGGAACTTGCAAAGGAAATGCTCAGATCCCTTTCTCTGGTGACATTCTTGCAGAAAAACACTTCCTCATTCAGCTCCAAGAGGAGAAATGCAAAACGTCAGATTTCTACAAGGTCAACGCGGTTGTCTTTTTTTAAAGTGGGGGATCAGTTCTGAGGGTGGGAACCAAATTATCATCATAACCACCATCATCAACAAACAGCGTCCCTGCGTGTCATAGAACCACCCAGCACTTTGCCTGCTCACTCATGGAGTCACCACTGTGCGCCATGTCCTGGGCTGGACTCTGGGGACACAGCAGACAAGGTCTCCTGTCCCTGTGGAGCCTTTCAGTCCAATGCAACAGGCACCCAACAGAGGAGCATTAGCAGCAAGGAGCAGAAGACGGTGACATGGGAGAGGAGAAAGAGCAGGCCTGTGGGATAACGGGTCCACCCTTCATTGGCTGTGTGTCCCTGGGCAGGTCCCTGCCCCTTTCTGAGCCTGTGATAAAAAGATGATGATGATAATACTGCTTGATGAAGGCGCTCCATGAACCCAATGAGGAGACAGAAAAGGTGCCTTGTGTGGTATACAGCAGGTGCTCAATGCTAAGTGTACCCTGTGGCCTTGTAGAGCAAGAGGAAGCCAGGCACAGGCCGTCACTCTCAACGAGGGCTTGGAGAAGCTCTCAGGGTGTGAGGTTTCCGGAAGGAAGGAGCGCTGGTGTTCTGCAGGACCGAGGCGGCCAGGGAGACCTCAGGGTTTCAGCTTCCAACAGGACAAAATGTGCGGACGAGACTGAGGGAGGAGGCTGAGCTGCACTACGCTCTGAGCCCACTTAGTCCAATGGCCAAGGGGGTCCTGAGTGCGGCTGAGTCCAGCCAGGGAGCCCAGACCAGAGAGTAAGGATGGAGAGGGTGCTTAGAGGGCCTGCACCGTGGGCTCACCAGACCAGCCACGTGTGGTGAGACCAGGCCTTGGGGACTAAAGACAGAGCGTGGAGCAGGGCCCGGGGCCAGCACACCCGGACAGTAACCCAGAGGCCAGATGGGGAGCAGAGGCTGGACTCCCCCAAGGAGCTACTCCCAGCCTCTGGGTCCCCCTCGCTTCAGTGAACCCCTCTTGGCGGGTGTGGCACTGGAGTGAGCAGCGTCTTCAGCCCAGGAGGGAGGCCGCGGACCTGGCTGTGACTGACGGCAGCCCAGCGACGCGGCTTCCAGCCTCGTGGCCCACGCAGGCTGCCCCGACGCCCGATCACCACCCCGTCCCCACTCTCCTATTCAGCTTTCAAATGACCTAGCAAGTCCACACTGGGGGCTTCTCCTGCAGACAGCACACAGTAGGGCACAGAGCGGTCTGTCTGCAGGGGCTGGCGTTGCTCATACTACGCTCAGCACGGGAAAGGGCCACATGGCCACCCAGAGGGGACGGCAGTGGAGGACGACCCTGTGCCGCTGACGGGGAAAACTCTCATCGTGAGAAAGAGCACAGCCAGGACGTGGACCGTCACCATACTGTCAAATCAGACGCAAGAAGACGGTTGGTGCTCGTGCACACACACACGTGTGTGTCTATGCAGGGACATGGGGACCACAGGCTCTGCTGTTCCTGGGGGAGTGGGTCCAGGGCTCCCTGCAGATACCAATGTCTGTGGCTGCTCAGTTCCCGTATATGAACACGCAGAAGCCGGGCGCGATGGCGCACGCCTGTCATCCCAGCCGCTCAGGAGGCTGAGGCAGGAGGATCGTGAGTTCAAAGCCAGCCTCAGCAACGGCGAGGCGCTAAGCAACTCAGTGAGACCCTGTCTCTACATAAAACACAAAATAGGGCTGGGGATGTGGCTCAGTGGTCGAGTGCCCCTGAGTTCAATCCCTGGTACCAAAAAAAAAAAAAAGAAAGAAAGAAAGAAAACTTCTCTATGTATGGGAGGACACAGATACAGACACACGCAGATCGCGTCTTCTGCATATAGAGACTGATCCCAAAAGGAGGCATGAAATTGTCATCAGCTCCTGGAAGGAGGGCAGAGGCTGAGGGGCAGGGAGACCAACTGTTTTGCATTGTTGGAAATGTTCAGCACGTCTGTGCATTATCTTTTCATGAGATAATAAGTTACTTGTTTTTAACATTTATATATCAGCAGTGTTAAATTCTCTGCCCCTAAAAAGCGACCTAGCTCCCCTCTGGGATGAGGGGACATTGCAGGTATCTGTATCCACTTACGTGTCAGGGGCAGGAAACGTGGTGGTCACAGTTCTGCACCTGCCTTCAGAGCCTGGCAGCCTGAGAACACCAAGACATCTGTGCCCATCGTTTTTTTTTTTAGACACGGCCTCCCTAAGTTGCAAAGGCTGGCCTCAAATGTGCAATCCTCCTGCCTCAGCCTCCTGAGTAGCTGGGATTACCGGCACGCACCACCCTGCCTGGCCGCCATTTCCATCTTCTCAAGCCCTTTTCATTTTACCAAGTTACTGCCCGTCGAGCACAGGTGACACCTACTGCTACACAACCGACACCCAGCGTCTGGTCTAATGGAGTCAAGGACCCTGCAGCCCGGCTGAGGGGGTAGGTACTGGTGACCAGCACCTCGGGATCTGGGGCTCCGGGTGCAGCTCACGGCCCCTCCACTCCAGTCCTTGAGCCGCAGAGAGACGCTGCCATGCTGTGCACGGCTCCACCGTGGGCTGGTCTCCTGCTGCAGCCCACCCTGCAGAGCCCCTGCAGGGCCAGGCTGACGGGAGCTCTGTGACTAACTCACATCCACGTGAGTCCCACCTCAGACTCTGCAGCTGGAGGCCCAGCCTGAGGTGCTGCCCTCAAAACCAGCCGGGCAGCTGGTCTCCAACCCGGTTCCTGGGACTCCACCAGAAGGCCATGCGGGGGATGGGCAGCCTTAGCGCGAGGGGTTTAGAAAAGCCAGACAGGCAGCCGAGGCCGGGGAACGAGGTCTGGAACAAAGGCGAGAAAGGCTTATTGTGCCCATTGGACAGACGGGGAAACCTGAGGCTCAGGCGTGACCTCACTGCCACCGCGGGTAAGCCAAACCCGAGGCCCTGGACACGCGCCCTGCTCTGCCAAACCCCGAAGCCGAGATCTGTGCTCGGGGCCTGGTGCTCGGCTTCTGGGGTCAGCCGCCCGCGGGCTGCAGGGAGGTGGCGTTAGGGCCGCTCCGGGCAGCACACCCTCTGGGGCTTCAGTGGCCTGGCCCGAGCCCTGAAGCCAGCTTTAAATTTAGAACAGCTACGTGACCAGGGAGAGGGGTCCCCTGGGGGGACTGCTCGGACTCGGCACGGTGCCTCGAGCCCACGGCAGGCCGGCCTGGCATGAAGGAGAAATGGCAGGCGCTCTCGGGCAGGACCTCGGGGTTTCCCGTGCAGACCCAGCAACAGGAAGAGGCTGCGGCAGGCTGGGCCGGCCGGGGGCCACCGTCGCAGCCCCTCCCATCCCTTCCAGAGACTCCTACAGAGGTCGGGACGGCACAGGACGCATCTGCTAAGCACCTGCTGCATGCTTGGCCCTGGGAAAGGACCTACAGGAAAGAGGAACGTACAGCAGGCCTCCCGCACAAACTTCACTCACTTATTCCCCTACTCCACTCCACCTACATTTATTGAGCGCCTGCTATGTACCCAGCCCTCTGCCAAGTACTGTGAACACAGAAGTGAAGCGAGACATGGCCACTCCCGCGGAGGGGGTCACCCCGTGGTCCACGCCTTCCCTGGTGCACACGCTGGATGCCAGGCACCGTGTTACACAACATGGATACAAGAGGGCTGCACAGTTGCAACTCAGCCCTTCATTCAGCACAACGAGCATTTATGGAGCACCTACTGTGTGCCACGAACACAGATGTGCAGAGGAAGATGCCTGCTCTCGAATAGCCAGCCAGCCTTCTTTCCTTCCCCAGTGATCAGTTCAGTTCACCAAACACACATGAGGCGCCTACTGTATGCCAGGCCCCAGGGAGACAGATGGATAAGCCCCCGGCCTGTCCCTGCGGGAGTTCATAGAACTGACTGGGAGAAACAGCTGGAAACACACAGGAGGGCTGGAGAGCGAGGAGCGCTCGCACGTCTCAGGGAGACGTGCTCCGTGGCTCCTGGCTCCGTGGCATCAGCACCTGGGACCCCGTGACCCAGAATCTGCAGAACTCAGGGAGCGTTCTAAGTCTAGGGAGGAGGGACACTGCCCGGCTCCCAAGAGGAGGCGTCTGTCACCAGCTGCCCGCACACCGCTCTCTGGCCAGGTGCCTGTCAGAACTCCAGGCTTTGAAGGCACCAGGCCCGAGCCGCGAGGCACTGAGTGGGCATCACCTGAAGCTGGGCACAGCGCCAGCTGCTGCTCCTGGGACAGCAGGTTCCCTCCAGGTGTGCAGGGTCTGAAGTGGTTGATGCAAATCCTTTGTAAGAGGTGGCATCCAGGTGCCTCCTTCTGTGACCCTCAGAGGGCAGCAGAAGGGACTTGTGACAGGAGGTGGCATCTGCCTTCTCTGCTGCTACCCTGACCCTGGGGCCCTGGGCCATCCTGCTCTGCCCAGCACAGGCCTGGGGGTGTGCATGAAGGAGCTTCCAGAGGCTCCCGGGATCCCGGCCGAGGTTCCAGCTGGGCCACTGTCCCCACTGGGTCCCAGGCAGGCTCCTGCCCCACAGTAGCGATGCTCAGTGGCCGGGCACCTGCTGTGTTCTGGAGCGGCGCAGCAGAGTGGCGGTGGTGGCCCTCGCCTCTGCATGTCCTGGCTCCGTGGCAGCAGCACCCGGGACCCCGGGACCCAGGCCTGCGGCCCTCCCGCCCCTCCTAACCCGACAGCCTAGAACCGAGGCGGCCGCTCTGCCTCGTAGCCTGGGAGGCCCTGCAGGACACGGGCTGACGTGAGCTCACGTGCCGGGTCACCGCTTTGTTCCCAAGATGAGACTCAGGTCACCCTCTGGGAGCAACAAACCAGAGGACAAGGGCTGCTTTCACTGGACCCAGGCTGCTGGGGCCCCACGGCGTCCTGGGCAGAGCTGGGAGGAGGTGGGCCCAGCAGGCCCTGGGAAGGCGGCCAGAGGGATCGGGTGGGGCCTGGGCAAGCGAGGGCCCTGAGGTCTGGCGATTGTCCTTTGCTCTCCACATCTGGGCCTTTTCCAATCTAGGCCTTCAAAAGGGCGGACAGGATGCGGGCTCTGAGGAAATGTTTGGTAAGTTCAAGAGAATGTGAAAGGTTAAAAAAAAAGAATCCCCAGGATCAAGGTCAAATTATAAACATAAACTAACACAGGGCAGGCTCTAAAGCCAGAAAGCCTGTGATCACACGGCTGGCTACTCCACTGTCGACCAGCTGTGTGATCTTCTGCAAGTGACTTAATCTCTCTGAGCCTCATTTTCCTTATCTGTAAAACACAGGTGATACCAGTGTCTCCTTTCCAAGATCACTGTGAAGATAAAACGAAGCAATACGATTTGTTGAGCCTAGTTCTTGGCTGTTATGGGCAGAGCTATATTCCTCCAAAATTATTCTTTTTCTGTTGTTGTTGTTATTGGATTTTTGTTTGGTGGTGTTTTTTAGTACAGGGCATTGAATCCAAGGGTGTTTGAACACTTAGCTAAGTCCTTAGCCCTTTTTAAATTTTATTTTGAGACAGGGTCTCACTAAGTTGCTGAGGCTGGCCTTGAATTTACGATTTTCCTGCCTCAGTCTCCCAAATTGCTGGGATTACAGGTGTGCGTTACTGTGTCCAGTCTTCCAAAATCCTTATGTCGGAGCCCTGCTGCCAGCGTCTCGGAATGGGAGTGAGGATATTTGGGGTAGGGCCCTTAAAGAGGTGATTAAAGTGGGGCCCTTAGGGTGGGCCCTGATCCAATACAACTGGTACCTTAATAAGAAGAGGAAATGTGGACAGAGAGAGCAGAGGGCCTCCACACACAGGACAGACCACCTGAGGATGCAGGGGGAGGGTGGCTGTCTGGCCGCCATGGAGAGGCCTCAGGAGAAATGGGGCTTGCTAACACCAGGATCTTGACCGCTGACCTCCAGAACTGTGAGAAATGAATTTCCTTTGTTTAAGTCATCCAGTCCGGGCTCTTTTGTTACAGCATCCTGAGTTAACTAATACATCAATCAGCACAAGGGAAGAAATAAACAAGAATCTCCTGCTACTGTATTATCACACTTTTAGCTATAGAATAATATGTCAACACAAATGTGCTTCCTGTTTTATTAACATAAATATGCTTGATAAAAACGTTAATGTGACGTTCGACAGGAGACATCTGCAGCTGTCACTTCTTACCTTGGAATTCTACACAGAACATCAGGTTTTCCTTCACCTGACAAGTTTTGTTTTTTTGTTTCCTTTGGTTTTTTTGTTTTGCTCTTTTAATAACTCACTGTACCTATTGGCGGGGCACAGAGACATCTCACGATGTGTACCCAGCACCTCCGGCGCCTTTGACACAGATCATGTCTATGGAATCCCTGATGCTAGTTATTTTGAAATATGCAATGAATTGGCCAACGCAGTCACCCTGAGGTGCTACAGCACCTGGGGCTGTTCCTGCTGTCCTCCCACTGGGCACCTGTCGACCACCCCCTCCATCCTCCCAGGCCCTGGCCAGCACTGTCCTGTTCTCCAGGGATTTCCATGAACTGTATTGACTCCGACCAGCTTCCTCGGCGACCTCGGCATTACACTCACGACATCTGACCTGTGACCTCTGGGCTCCAATCACACTGACAGACACAAAGCGAAGACCCCCCAACCCTCCAGCTCTCCTAGTTCTGCCAGGTGTCCACACACGTGGGTCTTGCCACCCACATGCCTGCCCCGCCTGCCCCGCCCAGCGACAGCCCAGAGGAGATGCTCGGGAGAGGCCGCATGCACAGCAAGCTTTGTTGTCTGTGACAGCCTTTCAAATAGGAGAGGCCAGCCCAGGAAGGGCAGTGACTGGCACAGGGTCACATAGACGGGACCAGACCCCAGTGTCCCCGCTCTCAATTCAGTGAGATGCCCCTGCTAGCCCCCGTCACCTCCCTGATCCTCACAGTGTATCAAACAATAAAACCGTGTGTCCACGGAGCTTGAAAACCTAGTCGGGCTCCCTATTCAGCTCTGGAAAACCCGGCTGCTGGCAGGTGACAGAGCTGGTGGCAGAGGGCAGGACACACATAGGCAGGGCTTCTGCCCGAGCACCAAGACCCTAGGACTTGGCCAAACGCCCTCCATCCGGGACAGATGCACCAGGGATGGGTCCCAGGACCCCAGGTCCCCAAGGTGCGGGTGCTTGCGTCACTGTGGAAAAGGGCACCTCACCAGCACAGAAGCACACCCAGCTCTGGATGACCCGTCACACCTGCCTGGCTCTGCAGGACGCACCACCCCCTGAACGGTCCTGACCCTTGGATGCGCAACCAGGGACACGGAGGCTGGCGCCGCTCTCCTGCTGAGGGACTTACAAGGCTCTGGGAGAGCCCTGCCCCTGACACCCAGTCCTGGCGCCACCCTCGGGGCGCCTTGGGACAATCAGCGTTCGCTCGGGGCCTTCATCTGTGAAATGGGTCTACAGAGCCCTGCAGAGCTGGGCTGCTGGGCAGGCCACCTGCAGGTGTGCAGCGGTGGCCTGCGGGTGCTGGAGGCCCCGCCCACCAGGGCGATTGGCGAGAGCAGGGTGCCCTCTAGTGTCCCAACTTGGAAACCACCTGGCCATGGGCGGCAGCCTGCAGCAAACCCACCCCTGAGGGTGCAGGTGGGATGCCTCGGGAAGAATGTAAAAAAGACAACAGCTCCCGTTTACTGAGCATCTACTGTGTGCCGGTGTCCTATCTCCTGGTATCCACGGCGAGAGGCTGCCAGGATTCCCACTTGAGAAAGGGATATCTCATTTCCAGATGAGCAAACAGGGCCAGAGACATGAAGCCACTTGCTGAAGGTCACAGAGCAGGGAGAGCTGGATTTGAACCCACCTGGGTCTGAACCCAGTTCTGTCCAGTCCTCTCTAGTGGACGCCAGGAGCTGCATGGCTGTCCACAGGAAGAACATTTGAGGGGACTCTAGTTCAATTTCATTACACAACCAAAAACCAGAGGCCCAGAGGAGGCAAGCAATCATTTTAGGGTCACACAGTGATTGCACCTCAGCCTCCTGGCTCCCAGTGGTACCAGCCCACATTCCCGCCCCTCCAAAGCTTCTACCTTGCACTTATCATTCCTTCCGGCAGTCACATGATTGGCATGTCCCTTCTAACCACTGAAAGCACCCGCTGTGGGGACAGCCAGGGCTGTGACCTGGAAGACTCCCTGTGAGAGCAGGTTCCAGCACACTGAGCGGGCAGCTGAGGCCTGGGGGGACCAGGGACTGGCCTTCCAGGCTTGGGTGACACTGAATTTTTTATAAGAAAAAAATATACACCAAGGACCTATAGACTAGTGGGTGGGGACGGTCCCGCGGGGGAAGCCAGGCTGGGTCCAAATTCTCAAAGGCTGTCAGAGAAGCTGGCAGGCCCTCGGGCTGCGTGGTAGGGACCTGGGGGCGAAGGGTCCAGGACGCGGGCCTCGTGTCTTCGCCCTGGCCGAGACCCTCAGGCCTCCCAGCCCAGCTTCCCCATGGCCCTTCCCCACGGCCAGGCAGAGATGACCTGCCCATTGTCCAGAGGGGCAAGCGAGGCCCAGGAAGAGGTGGGGAAGATGGGGACCCAGGCATCTATGAGACACCTCAAACCCAAGCAGCAAGTCCAGACCAGAGTCCTGGCCTGTCCTCAGACCCTCATGCCCAACAGAAGGCAAGGGTGGCTTCGTCCTGTCCTCCCCCCACCCTGCCTACCAGCCAATCCTGTGGTGCCACTAACTGCAGCCAGAACCTGCCCACTTCCCGCCACCCTCTGCCACCTGCCCTGTCCTGCTGACCCACCTGGACGCTGCAGAGGCTCCTCGCTAGCCTCCCTGCCTTTGTCCCTGCTCACTCTGTTCCCTTACCTGGTGGCCAGAGGGATCCGTTCAAAGTGCAAGTTGGGCTGTCATTTCTATTCAAAGTGACACTCCTCTGCGGCTCCAGTGCCCTCAGACCACAAGGCGAATTCCTTAGAGCGACCGGAAGGCACTGCGTGCCCTCTGCTGACTCTGTGCCCCTCACTCTGCTCCAGTGGCTCTGGCCTCCTCCCTGTCCTGCACACGTGCCTGCTCATGCACGGACCTCAGGGCCTTTGCACTGACTCTTCCCTCCCCCTAGTCTCCCCTGGCTCATTGCCTCCTCTCCTCCAAAGCCTCTTCAAACGTCACCTTCTCAGAGAGGACCCCTGACCCTGCCCAGCCACGGCCCCAGACCTGGTCCCCACATCCTTCCTTCTGTCCACAGGACGCCCCACCTCCCAATGTGCTATACGACCTAACAAGCCACGCCCGCACACCCCACAAAACTGCAGTCCCTGAGGTCGTCACTGTCTTGATCACTGAGGGGTCCCCATCACAGCACAGGGCCTGGACCGTGGGACCAAACTGAATTGAAGGTCCCTTGGGTGTCTAGCACCAGCGCCGGCTGCTAGCGTTCCCGCGGACCTACTGTGCTCACTGCTTTCTCTGCAGCACCTCATTCATCCCCTGGACGTCCCCCGGGAAGCTGCCCCCTGTTGCCCCTCTACAGACACCACAGCTGAGCTTCTGAGAGGCTGAGAGATCTGCTGGAGGCCTCGGGTTCTCGTGGAAAGCGGCCCCATGGGGATCGGAGGCCGGGACACCCTCCCCCCGGGACCCCGCGCTCCGCCTGCAGCGAGGCCTCCAGGCCCCCCGGCTCCGGTCAGGCCAAAGCTTCTCATGACGCACACGATCCTGTGGCCCAAACCTCAGCCCCAAGTCAACAGCCCCAAAATAGCCGGTTCTTCCATTTCAGCCACAGACGGGACCAGCCAGAGCCAGACCAGGTCCTCAGCACGAACCAAAGCCACTGAGAGCTGCGACTGGGAGCTGGTAGCCGCTGTGGGCACCAGGCACCCGCCGCAGCCTGGGGACATTTAGGCTCCAAAGCAGCCTGGACGCCTGCCCGGTGGAGGAGGCTCATCAGCCCAGGCCACTGAGCACCGCGTGCCAGCACTGGCTGTGGGCTGGGATACGTTGGTGGACATGCGGGGGACCCTCCTGCCTGCTGGGGGTGGCACGCAGCCTCAAGTTCACACCCCACTCGGCCGCGCCCTGGCTCCTCCGCGTCGGCTGCTTCTCAGCCCGTCGAGTGTCCCTGGGGTTGTGGCCAGGCTGCGGGGGGACGCCCGTGGGGGAGCTAGGAATGACAGCCCTCCTGTCCCGTGGTCACCCGGAGGCGAGGACAGGCTGGGGACAGCAAGAAACGCCGAAGGGACCGCAGTGGACATTCTTCTATCACAATGTCTAGTCGCATGTGGAGGAATGAAGTTCAGCCACCACGGGGAAGCAGAGTGGCTTCCCGGCGCCCCGTGGAGACAGCCTCAGCCACAGGCCAGGGGCCCCGGGGACCTGACCAACGGCACGCGGGGTGGTCTCCTCGGTGTCTCCTTAAAGCCACCAGACGTAGCTGCGGGACCCCTGAGGCTTGGTTCTGCATCCCAGGCCGTCCCTGCTGTGGGTGACACAGGGCAGAGGAAGCCATCCAGAGGGGCCTCACAGGCCTGGGGCCAGGCAGGGAGGCAGCCTGGGAAGGCAAGGGTGGGAGGGGCATCTCTGCCATTTTCTGAGCCGCCCCCAAAGGACGTCCGGATACGGAGTGTCCACTTACATCCTGGCCCTGCCAAGGATCCTGCTGTCCCTTACTTTAGCTAATTCTCAGACAAGTCTGCTGACCATCCGCTCGACTTACAGACAGGGAAGCCGAGGCTCAGAGCACTGGCGTGAGTTGCCAGAGGCCAGAGACACGCAGGTCCAGATCCAGGCCAGGGTTCACTCCCCGCAGAACCCAGCTTCGCCCAGAGCAGCCTCTTCCTGCAATCCTCCACCTCGTGAAGCATGACTCACACGACAAGCTTCCCTATGGCTGGCTGGTCACCTTGTCCCTCGTTCTGTTTCCTCACTGAGAATCCAAAAGAACAGACTCCATGAGATAGTTAAAAATGATGGAGGCAGAGAGACTCAGGTTTGACTACAGGCTCTGACACTTCAGGCTGGGCAACCCTGGATGACCTACCTAACCTCTCTGGGCCTGAGTTCCCCTAACTGCAAAATGGAAGTAATCATGAGATCTGCCCATAGGGTTCCCACAAGGATATCACGAGGTACCCACAAAATGCACGTGGTAACCGGCCAGGACTTTGTGAGTGCCCAGTAGGAATGGCAGGTGACAGTGGCCCTGATCTTTGTTATGTCTAACTGACAGCCGCAGCAAGCAGCTTGATGGGCAGGCCCACAGGCCTCGGGACCCTCCGGCTAGGTTATCTCATCAACAAGGAGCGGGGGTAACTCAACACGGCCTGCAGAGGCCGTCGGCTACGGTTACCACGGACTGAAACAGGAACTCAGCATCCCTCCCCCACTGTCCAGCTGACGCAGGGCCCAACAGCCAGGGCGGATCCCCCCAGGACACGTCTGCCGCTCCATGGAGGGCTCAGGTCACCAAGAGAAGGCCACTGACATCCCCAACCATGATGGCTTCACAGAGCCCCGGCAGTCCCTGCTGGGCCCACGTCCAAGGGGCTGACCTGGGAAATAACCCAGCCGAGTGTAAGGCTGCGCAGCCAGCGTGGCTGGTCCCTGTCCCCGGGGGGACACCTGGGAGCAACCTGGGTGTCCAGCGGCTGGGAATTCGTACATAAATCAAGGTGGACGGCCAGCAGGGATGCTCACCAGCCACAGCGCCTCGGGCTGTGTATTCAGAGATGAGGGCGAAGGCGCCGCCGTCAGGGGCCACACAGGAGCGTCACAACCAGGGCCCCTTCACCCGTGCAGTGCCAGCTGCAAGGCCCTGCTGGAGAAGCAGCCTCGAGTGACAAACATGACGTGGGTCCTGGCTCGGATTCTGGGGTGGACAGAGGACATCCCGGAAAACGCTGCTGAGAGGGATGGCGCTGTCTCCACGCTTCGGGGGGCTCCCCTGGCACGGCGGCCAGGATTGTCCTGGGTGCTGGGGGACAAGGGCTCGGGAGGAGCCCCGAGCCTCGGAGGAGGCTGGCGTCTACACACTAGGCACCAGCGGCACCCACCCACCCCCAGGTGTCAGCCCCAAACCCTCCAGGTGACAAGCTGCCCGAGGGAACCCAGGCAGGAGCGTGGAGTGGATCAGGAGTGGCGCTCCCACGGACCTCTGTCTCGGCGGGCAGAGCGGGCTGCTCACAGGAGGAAGCCGGGCGGGGTATGGGTGCTGTCCCCACTGTGCTCTCCCGTAAATCATAAAGCTTCCAGCACAAGTCACTGGGGAACACAGCATGAACGTTCCTCAAAAAGCCAGCAACAGTTCTAGCAATCTCTCTTCTGTACCCAAAGGAAATAGAATCGGATTGCGCCAGAGGGATAGCGGCGCTCCCAGGTTCTCCCAGCACCCTTCACGACAGCCAAGTGTCCAGTGATGGATGAATGGATACAGAAATCCTGGCCCTATCTTTACACATCCCCACAAATAACATGGAATACTATACAGCCTTGAAGAAGGAATTTGGGCTGAGGTTGTGGCTCGGTGGCACAGCGAGTGAGGCAACGTGAGTTGCCTCGCACGTGTGAGGCACTGGGTTCGATCCTCAGCACCACATAAAACTAAGTAAAACAAAAACACTGTGTCCATGTATAACTAAAAAATATTTAAAAAAAAAAAAAAAAGAAAGAGGAAATTTTGCCAGTGAGACAACATGCATGAAGCTGGGGATATTATGCCAGGTGAGAAAGGCCAGGTGCAGAGGAGAAATGCCACACGAGACCGCGCGATCTCATGAGGTGCAATCGAAAACACCCGAATACACGGAAACAGAGCAGGAGCGGGCAGAGACGGGGTAGGAATGGGGAGACTGGTCAAGGGCCTGAGCTTGCAGGCGTGTGGGCTGCAGGCAGAGCTGGAGCCCGCGGCACAGATGGTGACTGCAGTCACCATACACTGACGGCATGTCGCTGTGCTCTGGAAATTCGCCAAGAGTGGATTTCAAGAGCTCTTACTGCGCGTGTGCACAAGGTAACTGTGAGGAGGGCGCCGTTCATCTGCTAGACTGTGGCTCTCACCTCACACATTAGGCTGCACACTTTGGATATATGGCTTGTTACATGTATTTATTTGGCACCAGGGATTGAACCCAGGGGAGCTTAACCACTGAGCCGCATCCCCAACCCTTTTTCTTCTTTTTTATTTAGAGACAGGGTCTCACTGAGTTGCTTAGGGCCTCATTAAGTTGCTGAGGCTGGCCTCCAATGTGCAATCCTCCTGCCTCAGCCTCCTGAGCCACTGGGATGACAGGCAGGCACCACTGACCCCCCCACCCCCATTATTTTTTTTTTAAATCAGGGTAACTGGACAGACTGTTTCGGGGAGGGGAGAGCACTGTTGCAGAGTGGTTAGGAAAGACCTCAGCAAAGCAGGGGCCACACCGTGGGGATGGCGGGTGGTACATGTTCTGCCACAGAAAACTGGGAACAGGGACCTGCCACCCCCGCCCGGCTTGCACTACATTCTGAGGCAGCAAGTTGCTCTGAATCCGAGGGTGGCTTCCTGGAAAAGTGAAGTGTGACAGCCTGGTGGAGGGGAGGGTGCCTGTCCCCCTCTGCAGATGGGGCAGCAGTGAGAAGAGTTCCCCCATGTGCCCTGCAGGCGCCGGGACGCATCTGGACCCCAGTCTCCTGGCACCTGTGCCCGGCTGACCTCAGTGACTTGGAGGGACAGGGAAATTGCAGGTGACGTGCAAGCCAGCAGCGAGCCCGGGAGGCTCCTCAACATGCCAGCACCCGGTCACCCCTAGGAAACAAGTGCCCAGGTGGGAATCTCTCCCTGGTCATTTCTAGGAAAGGCTCCCAAACCGCCTCCCCATCCAGATGGGGAGGAAGAGGCTGGCCCAAAGACACACAGAGGAGCTGTGGCAGCAGCAGGGCTGCAGCTGTGCCCCTCCCTGGGATGGCCAGGGCCGGGCCACCTGCCCTCAGCTTCCTCACACCCCAGCCCTCTGAAGGTGCTCTGCCCGGCACACCTTTCCTCATCCGCAGCCTCATCTGCGGGCTCCTGTAAGATCTCCATGCTCAGCCTCCTCAGAGCCTCTCCTGCACCCCGCGCCCCATGAGTCCAGGTCCCCAGGGGTAGGCGCACCGCCTCCAACCCCAGACACGCAGTCTCTGTACCAATTCCTTATGCAAAATCCAGTCCCCCAGATCGCATGTGCCACCAGGTGGGGGGCCACGTCTGTCTGTTTTCTGCGCCTCCGACCTGAGCACCCAACTGCTGCTGCTGCGTGGGATGAGCAAGGACCTGGTCGCAGCTATTTGTTCCTGGACCTCAGTCCCTAAGCGCTGAGCCCAGAGCCCAACGCACAGCCCGGCATGTGGAGGTCTTGGGGACCTTGTGGACCACAGACTCCAGCGTACAGAAGATTACGGGTTATTTACTTCCTTCTTTGTGTTCTTTGGGATCTTCCAAGTTTTCGAACATGTCCTTATGTTATTTTTGCAACGACTTAAAGAAAACAAACCGATACACGATAATTTATATTAATCACATGAGGCGGCTCGGGATGTGTGGTGGGGAGGGTCCCTAAGAGGGAACAGGAGGGAGGGGAGATGCTGGGGATTGGAGCCTGGAGGACAATATTTCCTAAAGTTGTATTTTTAGGAGCTCCAGAAAATTCCCTGGGTGAGAAGGCATCTGAAGTATTTGCAAACATTCAGCAAGGGGAAAAATAATACTTCCTGAGACTTTCCTTTCTGGGCATTCTTGAATCATGGCAAACGTTCTGGAAAACTCTGAGACCAACATGTGACAATCCCCTCATAAATCCTTCTGCTCACAGAGCCCTTTTGAGTGTCATAGAACCCCCTGTCAACTATCCCCACCCTTTAGTTTTACTGATGAGGATACAAACCCAGAGAGGGCAAACAAGGTGCCCAGGGATGCCCAGCAAATGAGTCTCTGAATCAAAACAAGATTAAACAAAAAGAAACTCTATAAACCAGAAAGTACTTCCATGCAGGTTTCCTAACTTTGGCATTTCACCAAAAAAAGGTTTTCAGAATTTTTTTTCCTCTATTACGTAGAAGAGAGACCACAACGTGGGGGGAATCTAATTTTTTACTTCTGCTGAGCATGCTCAAGGAAAGGAAAACAAAATCTCTTATTTTCATCTCATGAAAGACAGGACATGTTCCCGTACCCACAAAGCCAGAAGAGATACGATTTCAGAATAAAGAGGAGTCCTTCAAATCAAAGAAAAGTGGCTTTCTGAACAACTCTGGGCCACCTCCCTTGTTTTCCGGAGGACTAGAGGACAGTCCACGTGCCTCTGGGACCTCTTCCTACAGACCCTCCATGCCTCCCAGACCCCTCTGCCCCTTCCCAGCATCCCCCCCCCCTTGCAACAACCACCATTTCTCAGAGAAAACGGAGTCGCTGCTGTCTGTCCCACGGAGGGAAGAGTGAGGCTGGAGAAGCGAAGACGATCCCCCGGTCAGGGAGCAGCACTCACCCAGAGGTACCGCAGCAGCTTCAACAAGCCGGGGCAGTAATAATACTCCATTTCTGGGCCCAGGGTTATGCCTCCAGCAGGAGCACCCTCCCAGCGTTTCTGGAGGCGGCCGGTTCTGGAGGGGGCGGTTCCTGTCACGCTGGAGTCAAGTTCAAGGCGGCATGAATCATTCAGAAGCCAGCCAGGCAGCCCTGCCGAGGGCCACGGCTGGCTGGGGCAGAGAAGCCCTGGCTCAGGGCCTCAGATCTCGGGCTGGCGGTGCTGGGCGGGCCCAGGGTGGCTCCTCCCAAACCAGATGCCTGCGAGAGCGTGGCATCCAGAGCCCTGGGGACAGAGCAGGGACCTCCAGCTGTGTGGCAGGGAGAGCGGAGGTGAGGCTGAGAGCCCACCTGGGCACGTGTGAGTGTGAGTGTGAGTGCTTCCTCCCACCCAGGCCGGGGGACACTCCTGGTGGGCAGGACATAAGTCAGCTCAGGTCCACACAGGTCTGTATGGTCTCCTGACATGCGTCACCTTCCCTGCCCCTGCTAAGCTTCTGGGTGGCCCTGGAAGAAGGGCTTGGTCACCACCGTTTTGCATAGAGGAAACTGAGCTCAGAGAGGGCTAAGGGCTTAGCCAATGTCACACAGCAAGTTGGTAACCCAGCCTGGCCTCCCAACCCCAAGTCTGGGTTCCATCCGCTCCTGTGCCTGCCCAGCACGGGAGGGGGGTGCGGGGGGGGGGACACGCCAAGAGAAGGTGGATTAGCTTCCTGACGTCACCCACTGCACCAAGTGGAGGACATCAATTTTCAGAACTTAAACATGCAAATCATAGCACGCCTAGGGCTCAGCCAGGGCTGCTTTTCTTCAGAAGAGCGTGGTTTTGCAAAGCTCTCGGCCTTGGTTCCCTTATGTCAGAGGGGACAGGAGTCACCAAGTGGAAAGATCCAGAACATCTATCAGGTTCTCAGTCACATCTCAAGGCCAAGGGCTGTGTGACCCCTCCAGTGCTGAGACGGACAGGAAGAGCAGCAGAGGGGACTGGCTAGCAGACGGCCAGGCAGGTTCAAGCCCAGGCCTAGTGGCCCAGGGCCGTCCACAGCGGCAGCCCATGAGCAAGGCCAGACCCAGACACCAGCAGAGCGTGGGTGCTCAAGAAGACAGCCATGCGTGTGTCCCCGGCAGCCCTGGGCGCCTGCTTCTGAGAAGGGAAGAGCAAGGCAGAAGGGACAGTGCCTTGAGGCACGGGCCAGACGCCCCTCAGCACCCTGGCCATCGGGGCCACAGACTTCAGTCCCCACATGCCAATCAAGGCAGCAGGGCCAACAGGAAGCCACTGGACACAGGGTGGAGGAGGCCTCGGCAGCCCAGGGGACCCCAGAGTGGACCTGAAGCTCCTCGAGGGCGGGCCTGAGGGTCAAGGCTCTGCAGCCCCATGCTGGCACGTGGCAGGTCACAGCCACTCATGGCTTGACTGACGGTCCACAGTTGGTCCCTGCTGACGGCAGAGCCAGGGACGGCCAGGGTAGCCAGAAAGCCTGGCCCTGCTCCCAAGTGACTGACAGGCCAGCGGATGGCCTAGACCGCTCCCACGCGGGGCGACTGGACCTGCTCCCTGACCGACCTGGCCATAGGCCTAGTCCCCGCTGACCCCGCTGACCCCGCTGACCCTGCCGACTGGCTGCAGAGCTGGGCTGGAGTCCCTGCTGCCTCACGGTGCTGGGAAGTCAGGCAGCTGCGTCCTGCTCGCCGAGGAGCCAGCAGCAGCGCGGGGCCAGCCTGCGCCTGCCATCCAGAGGCCAGGTCAGTGCAGGGCACAGGGCCTCCCACTCCCCAGGCCAGGGTGGCACAGTCCACGGGGGGCGGCCGAGGGGACCTGTCCTCTCACCCTTCAGCCTGGGGAGGAGCTGGCTGGAGGGAAATAGGCAGAGAAGATGCCAGACACGGGGCAGGAGGGAGACAGGGAGGTCAGCGGAGGAGGGGCCCAGGTGGAGGGCACGGCCAGCTGGGAAGGAAGGCGCCCCAAGAAGGTCCCAGGAACCAGGCGAGGCAGATGGCGAGCAGCCAGGGACAGGGAACAGGAGGAGCCAGAGGACGTGAGGCAGCAGACGGGAGGGGGTGGGGGCGCGAAGGGAGAGGCGGGGGCAGGCAAAGAGCCCAGAGCCCGCCTGGCAGCCTCGGGTGGGCACAGCCAGCAGGAGATGGGGCCGCCCGGCCTGCAGCCCAGGGTTGGTCCCAGTCACCAGGCACAGCCCCAGAGCGGCTGCCCCACTTGGCCCCCAACCCAGATGGCCCGACCCTGACCCCCGGGAGCCAGGGCAGCGGGGCCCACTGAGGGCAGTGCTTCACTCCCTCACGGGGGCCACCACAGCACACGTGGCCGAGGCACTCCCACACCCCGACGCCCTCCCTGATTCCATCTTTCCTGGGAGAAACCCAAACTGACCCCAGGGCCCAGGCCCACTTCTCACCCATGACCCCACCACAGGGGCCAGGGAACTCCCAGGTGGGTTGAAAGGTGACCCAAAACACGTGTCCACCCGGAACCTGCCAACGTGACCGTCTTTGGAAATAGGCCTTTGCAGAGGCAGCCAAGTTAGGGCCCTGGACGAGATCATCCTGGAACACCTGGTGCCATGGTTTGAAGGCGTGTCCCTCCAAAACTCATATGTTGGTGAAAGGACTAGACTAAAGCCATTTTGTGACTCTAGGCCTCTTGTCCAGAGCCCTAGGTCCCCCACCCAGGGACGTTGGACTGGACGTTGGACGTTGCAACACAATCAACGGCACCCCTCCCTGGCGCCAAAAAGTGGTTCTGCAACTTGAGTCAGCTAATCAGAAGGCCAGGCAATGAGCTCACTGTAGCCAGACCTATCAATAAGCTAAAGGTCAACTGGGCCCATGGTAGCCAGACCTATCAGTCTAAAGGCCCACTGCTCACCCAGTGACTTCACCCATCGCCATCCAATCCTACTGCTGTTCCCCCTGCACACGCTTTCCCTTACCCAATCATGTAACGCCAAGGCATGTCCTCCCCTGCTTGCGATTGTAACCCATAAAAATCCCTGCTCCCCCAGACTCGGGGCCGCGCTTCCTAACCCGCTGCGTCGGTGTGGGTTGGCGGACCCTGCTCGAGTTTGAATTAAAGACCCTTTTGTGATTACATCGGAATCGGACTCCTGGTGGTCTCTGGTGGTCTCGAGTCTGGGCATTACGTTGGAACATGGCGACCCCAGGACACCAGCCCAGGAACCTCGGGGACAGCACAGGCCTGAGGGCTCTGCCCTTGTGGCTGAGACAAAGGCCTTTATAGAAGGGTTTGAGGGAGTGGGCTTGCCCCTTCTGTCCCTTCTGTCCATTTTGCCATGTGGGGACACCAGATGGCACTCCATGAGGCACGGGCCCCACCAGACACTGAACCTGCGGCACCTGGGTCCCGGACGTCCGTCTGCAGTACTGTGAGAAAAGACGCCTGCTGTCCAGCCACGACCCAGGCCCAGGCATTCCGTTATAGCAGCCGAGGGGACACAGACACCAGGGTAGGCCCTGTGTCCAGCAACAAGCTCCCTAGGAGACAGAAAAGACGCAAAGGCAGAGGAGAAGGCCAGGCTGAGACAGGCAGAGATGGGGTGACGTGGCCACCAGCCAAGGAATGCCAGGGCCACCCGGGCCGGGAAGAAGCCTGCCCTGCAGAAACCTCCAGGTTGGACTCTGTCCTGCAGAGCTCAGAACGTGGTCACTGTGGAAGCCACTGAGTGAGTGGACTCCTTGGTCCTAACCCTAACCCTAACCACAACTCTAAGAAAGAGACTCGCAAGGCTTCCCCTCAACTGCCTCCAGTCTCTCCGGAGTGGCTTCCCTCAGTGAGGTCTCCAGCTAGGTGGTGCCATCTGACCTAGTGACCCAGCGACTCCTCCCAGCAGGCCCCTCGGGGCTCCCACCTTCTGGGCCACACGGGCCACAGTAGGTCCTGGGGGTTCTCACAGTGCCACTCCTTCACCGACTGAGGGTCAGCTATCAGCAGAGATCCGTCTCTAAACACGATGGGCAGGTCCCTAGAATTGACATTGGCATTCACAAAAGAAAACGGAGGCTGAAAACCGCCCTAGGCACGGTTTCCTCTGGGCCTTGCAATTGTGGGGGTGGGACGTCCCTGTTTAGTTTTATTTAAATTAGTTGCTCACATTTTAACCTTGGGGAACCGCAGGCTGAGAGGTGAGGGACTCCTGGCTTTTCTGAAGTGCAAGAGCGCCTGGCTCCTGAGCCCGGCCTGTGTTGGGGACGAGGGCAGGAGCCGCTTGGTGCCTGGCCCAGCCGCAGGCCCCCTGCTCCTCTCAGTCCAGGCGTCTGGGTTTGTGATCCTCAGGGAGCACGGGAAGCTCACCCACCCATCACACTCTCCCTGGGTGCTGGGCCTTGGATTCGGAGTGGACAGAGCTGGCACCAGCACGGCCCCTACCCAAGCCAGCAGGAGGGGCCTGCTGACCACTCCAGCTGGTCACCTATTAAGGACTCACCTAGAGGTGGCAGCCTTGCTTCTGGGCCCAGCCTCCAGTGCCCTGGGCCATGTGGCCTCCAGCCACTGCCCTCGCCAAACCCAACCCTCTGCCAGGTGCGGCCCCTCGGCCTCCCGGCCTCCACCCGAATGCCTGTGGGCCTGTGCGAAGGCCACCACTCGTGGACCCGTCTTTGAGAGGGCAGGAAGGGGTCGCTGCGCCCCCTTCAGGTGGGACAGGATAGTTCCTGTGGTGATAGGCCGTGGGCTCCCTGTGAGCAGGGCCTGGGTCCCCTCATCTCTGTGGCCCCAGGGTAGGACAGGCAGCTGTAGTGTGCTCGGCACCACACCAGCCCCCGAGGCCCCAGAAACCACACACGTGCCCGGCAGTCGATGGTGCCCTGAAAAGTCAAGGTGCAGACAGACAGACAGAAGGCCATGGGGGTGCGGGTGAGACCCAGGGAGGGGACAGTGGTCTTGCCCAAGCGGTGGATGCTGGAGTCAGACTGCTTGGTTCCAGCTAACGAGCCGTGTGGTATTGGGCTGGTTATTTAGCCAGGCGGGCAGTCCATCAGGAAGGGGGCACCTGCCCAGACCAGGCACCTCCCTGGAGGGCACTTGCCACTGCAGAACATGCTCCTCTCCTCGGTCCCCAGCCTGACCCAGCAACCGCCCAGCCACAGTAGGGGGCCGAGGAACGAGGACCCGACAGCCAGCAGGAGCAGCCCAGAGCCGAAGACACAGAGGCGTGCAAAGACATCACGCCCTGCGGGAGCCTGCCAAATATACGTGCGTGCCCCCAGCCAGAAAGGCGAGCCACGGAGACAGATGAGACGGTGCCAGGGTGGGGGTGGGGACAGCAGCGACTGCAGTAGGTTCAGGGTTTCTTGGGTGATGAATATAAGACGGTGATGGTCACACAGCTTTGGAACTTTACTGAAAAGCATCAAATTGCATGCTTGAAAAGAGGGGATCTATAGAATGTCAAGTGTATATCATACGCTGTTAGCCTGGAATGGAGATCACAGGACAGGGTGCAATCCAGGAGCACTTCTTAGAGGAGGTAGCCTGGAGCTGTCTTCCAACATGACAAAATGTTCCTCTTCTGGAGAGACCCTCAGTTCAAGTAAGATTCAGTATTTCTGGAAATGCAGCTGCGTAAGTCACAAATGCCATCTCTACATCCACGAGGCTCTTATGGACTCTCCGTGCCCGCCCGCCCCCCACCGTGCATCTTTTAGAAATAAATAAAACTGAAAAATTTTCCCCCAGAAAACAATTCCTTTGGAGGACAAGTCACGTCATGAAAATAAAGGGGGCGGCCTGGGCCGTGACGGCTGGGGATGTGCAGTGCTTCTCGGCAGCTTGGACCTCAGCATCGTGGAACGGAAACCCACCCGGGGAACAGAGCACATGTGCTGAAACTATGACCCACTGAGAAGACAGCCCAAACGGTCAGGGACAGCGAGTGTTTCGGGTTGACAGTCCTCTAATACACAAGGGATAAAAGCTCCACCTTCCTCTCCTGGTCATTTCTAACACTGCAGGGGCCACAGGTGTCCCCACCATTCAGGAGAGAGGACAAGGGGAAAGGGAAAACCCAGGCCAGAAATGTCTCAGAGGCATCCGGGTAATTCCCAAGGCCACAGAGAGGCCGGGGCTTCCAAAAAAGTCTCCTGGCCCTGCGTTGAGACCAGGCCGAATCACTCCCCGTGCCAAGCCTTAGTGTCCCCAAGCCTCAGTCACCCGCCAGGGTCTACAAGGACGTTACAAAGGAACACTGTGTGTGAAGGAAGACTTCCAATACCCAGGAAACTGAGGGCAGGTGGGTGTGACCTGAGTCACCCACCTGTCACCTGTCATCACGGATGTTTAAATTTTTAAAAAAAATCTTTTTTTGTTCTAACCTATAAAATGGTGAGACTTCACATTAAAATCAAGATCACTGGTTTGGCTTGAAAAATTAGATGAACAAGACGACCCGGCCACTCTGGGCAGGGAGCAGCTGGCCAGCAGCCCTCCTCCTGCTCATCCATCAGGAAATCCCCGAGCAGGTCCAGCTGGGCCCCTGGGGGCAGCTCCTGAAGCCAGATGTGGAGGAAAAGGACCTCAAGGCCCCATTCGGAACCCTAGGTGCCAGGGCGCCTCCGAGGGGCTGCCACTGGGAAGCACAGATCAGGGCTCTGAGGCCTGGGACCACGCTCTCCACCCAGCTGGAGCCCTCCTCTCTGCTGGGCGATGGGGATACTTGGGACCCCCGCCCAGGGACCCTGCCACAGGGACGACAGATCACTCCAGCCTTGCTCAGAAGGGTCCCCTGTGCTGTACCTCCGCCTGGTCAGCTCCTCACCTGTCCGGCAGCTGCACCTGGACCTCCTGGCCTCTACAACCAGCCACAGAAGGAGGAATGACTCTCGCCCCATGGAGTCTGTCTCGGTAGGTAGCCGCTGATTCACACACTGGTTGATACATTTGACACTCACAGCCCTCGGCTCTGTACTGAAGACTCGGTGGTGCCAGAGTCAAGGGCCCTGCAATCCTGCAGTTCTGGTTAGGGCAGGGAGCAGGGAGCCTGAAGACTGCAAATCAGCAAGTCTTTAGTAAGTGCTGCTCTGGCAGGGGTTGTGAGGAAATTACAGAAGTGGGAGGGGTTATGTAAGTAATGGGCGGGCATTGAGGAGAACACAAAAGAGGAAGAACCCAGATGCCCATACACCAGTAATGGATGAACCCCATGTGGTGTGTTTATACAACAGAATATTACTCAGCCGTGAAAAAGGAATGCCGGACTGATTGAAGCTACCATACTAACAGACCTTGAAACTCCACCCCAGGTGAGAAGCCACTCGTGAGGACCATATGGATGTGATTCCAGCTTGGCAGGATATCCAGAACAGGCAGCTCCAGCCAGGTGGACAGCAGATTCATGGCTGGGGGGGGGGGGTTCTGGGAAGTGACAGGAGGTGAATATGGTGTTCCTTTTTGGGGTGATGGAAGTTCCTTTTTTGGGGTGGTATTGGGGATTGAACTTAGGGGCACTCAACCCCTGAGCCACATCCCCAACCCCTTTTGTATTTTATTTAGAAACAGGGTCTCACTGAGTTGCTTAGTGCCTCACTGTTGCTGAGGCTGGCTTTGAACTCGCGATCCTCCTGCCTCAGCCTCCCAAAGTGCTGGGATTATAGGCATGCGCCATCGTGCCTGGCTAAGAGGTTATTTTTAAGAGGGAACTGAGGAACACATGAACTAAACAACGGTCCACAAGGTGCAAGAGGCACCAGCAGGGCTGGGGTTTGGAAAATTCCAAACTCAAGCCTTAGAACCTCAAAGGACAGGCTCTATTCGGGTTTAAATCCCGGCTCCAACATGTCAGAGCTGTGTGAGAGCAGGCAAGTGCCTGCACCTCTCTGGGCCTCTGCTTTGCCATGTGGGAATGAGAACAGAGCAGCTGCTACGTCGTGGAGCCACAAGGGGCGAGTTAGCCCAGTGCCTGGCCCATCCAAAGGGATCCACGAACAGTGGCACTGAGGGGGATTCAAGCTGAGCGCTAAGGGAGTGTCATGGACGGAATGTGTCCCTCCCTGGGTGGCATCTCATGTTGAAATCTGAGCCCCCACTGTGACAAGGCAATGGCTGGTATAGGAGGTGACACCTTTAGGAGGTGATTAGTCATGGGGGCCAGGACAAAGCCCCTGCAAAAGAGGCCCCAGGGCCCTTTCTGGGCTTGTCTGCAGCTGGCCCCTCACCAGACCCCAACCACGCTGCACCCTGATCCCAGACGCTCAGAGTCCACAACAAAGAAGAATGAAGTTCTGTTGCTCCTAAGCCACCTGGTGTGTGGCCCTTGGTCACAGCAGCCAGAAGAGACTAGGACAGGGGTAATTAAAATATCGTAAAAGCAGTCCATTTTCAATCTACCGAAAGCCTTTGACACACACACTTTAAAAGGGGATGGGACGCAACTCCACTTATTCACTCCACGAATCCGCGATGAGCGCCCCTCAGGAGCCTCCACTCTGAAGGCTGAGGGAGGCAGAGGCGAGTGATGGAGATGGCAGCAGGACCCGGCTCTGCTCTGGACGTGGTGCCACAGGCTGGCATCTGGGCTGAGATACCAGAGAAGACGCCTCCCTTGGGGCTGTGGCCAGCAGCCCAGCCTCTGAGTGCTCCCAGCCCGGGCGCTAGACGCGGGTGGAGAAACCCCAGGTGGACCCAGCTTAATTTCTTGCCCTGCAGAGTTCACGACCACAATGCCTCTGGTGGCGGTGACAACCCTGGGTTTGCGGGGTGCTCCTTCTAGCACACCACGAGGGATTCCTCCTGCACCAACGCGTTGCTCCGTGAACAATCCCTCCCACTGCACTCTGCCAATCAAAGCCCAGAGCTGTGGTTCCAGGCTGCACATCCCCAGAAGCACTGTACCCAGACAGCTCCCCGCAGAGGGGGTCCCCACAAAATCTCCAAGCGAGACTCCTGGAGGCAGAAAGCCAGAGACTGCATCCTGGGTGGCATCTCAGAACAGAAAATGGACATCAGGTTAGAGCTCTGGACGTCTGGATACAGTGTGAACCTCAGGTAATAGCCATGCACCGATACTGGCCCACGCCACACTGCCAAACATACCGTACAACACGAGCCGTGGATGACAGGGGACACTGCCTGTGGAAAATCTGTAAATTTTTCTGTAAATCTAAACTGTTCTGGAAAAGCAAAATCTATTTAGAAAAAACACCCCTGCCCCCAGATATCCTGACTTCCTATCTGGGATGTGACCGGGGCATCAAGGTTTGGAAGGCCTCTCCAGCCCTCTTTACATGCAGCCAAGTCTGGTACCCACTCGCGGAGAAGGAAAACCCTGCCTGGAGAAGCCAGGATAACAGCTAGAAATAGAGACTTTTTTAAACCATGGATTTGGTTGGTTAAAATATATATTGATTTGGAGAATCATGAAGAAGATCTTCCCAAGTATCTCTCAGGGCCTCTGTCCCGTGCCTCCAACCAGGGTCCCCACCTTCCCTGACCATGCTCTTGGCAGACCTCACTAATGGATTGAGGCACCATCTCCCTCTGGGTCTGGAAGTCGTCCCAGAGTCCTTTCCAACACAGGGACCCTGTAGGCATGGTCTATTGATGGGAGTTGGCCCTTGAGATAAAGCCCACGTCCATCTTGCTAAGCAGGTGGCAGGTGGAGCCCTGGGGGGAGATCTGTCTGCCTGGAGTCCCTGGGGTTCCTGTGGTCACAGGGAAGCAGCCAGCAGCTTGCAGCTGTTGGATTGCTGGCATGGAAGGACCGGGCCTGACTGCCAACTCTCCAACCAAGCCCAGAAGCTGAGCCTGGCCTCTCACAAGGGCGGCTCCCGGGGCTTCCTTTCTCCGCGCTCCAGGGCGCCCTCCCACCAGGCCCTCCGAGCCCCGCCCAGCGCCCCGCCCACCGCGGCCCCGCGCCAATCCGAGCGCCTCTCACCAGAGCCCGCCCCCGTCTCCCTCCCGCCCTCCCGGCCAGGTGAGCGGCCGGGACCCACTGATGACAGAGATAACGGAGGCTCCGACAGGTGGAGCCTGATCTGGACGCCGGATCTTCCCAGCCCGGATCCGAGCCCTGCGCTCGTGTTCCCCACACATGGATAAGAGGGACGGGAGGCCGCAGCGGCCCCTCCGAAGCCCCAACCGAGCCAACTATCAGCAAAGCACGAGGAGCGGCCGGATCTCCTCTGCGAGAAGGGACGGGTGGAACCGCAGTGGATGCGTCCTTGCGACAGCCGCGGAGCCTCTGGAGTGCCAAGGAGCGGGGTCGATCAAGGCTGAGGCCCAGCAGGCAGCGCTTCCGGAGGGTCGGACAGCAGGGCACGCCATCTCCCTCTCTGGCCTGTAACCGGTCCTGGAAGATGCCGGGTGCACCCTGGAGGGTGGTACCTAACGACCTCGTGGCATCTGCTCCATCTCCAGCGCCCCCTCCTTCCCACTCTTCATCAGCTCCACTGTCTGCTCAGGTTTCCAGAAAGGGTGCCTGGCAGCCCATGCTGGGCATGTGATGTCACCCCCCTGGGCCTCCTTTTCCTCACCACTGAAGGCGGGGGTTAAATGGGTTCACACCCTCCTGGCTCCGTCCCAGCTGAGGGGACGCCAGTGCGCACAATCCCGCGCAGATCCACAAGGGGGCGTTGGTGTACCAGGATTTCCCAGGCTCCATCAGGGGGGGTGACGGGTAGGGAGGGGAGGTGTCCGAGCCTCAGTCCCTGGGAGCCCCAAGACCTCTGGGATTCAGGACGCATCTTTTCACCTAGGGACCCTACTCCCAAGAAAGCGCCTTCTCGTCCTCAGCTGCCAGGGATAAGTCCACAGGCCAGAATTCAATGCAGGTGCCAGTTTCTTCACTGTGTGTCTTGGGGCCACTCACTTGCCCTCTCTGAGCCTCAAGTTCGTACTCTATAAAACAGGTATCTCCCAAGCACCTCAGGATATCGTGAGGTAACTTAGGAGAAAAATACCAAGAAAGGGGACTCAGTTGGTACTACATGGGCTCCAGGACTCAGTTTTTCCATCTAGGACATGGACACAATGAAGAGTTTGTGAGAATAAAATAGGATGGACAACCAGCAGCACTTACCATCTGCCACACAGAAGCTCCGTTTCTAATATACAGTCACACCAACAGGAGCAGACACACCTGTAAAGCACCTACTGGGTGGCGACATTGCTCGCCGTGCCTTAAATACATCAACGCGTCTAACCTCACTGCATTTCTCACAGTAGGCCCCATTACTATCCCCGATTCACAGATGGGGAAACTGAGGCAGGGAGCTGTTAAACCACACAAGGCTGCACGAGTTGGGATTCAAGCCCAGGCCTCTGGCGTGGGTCACTCGCTCTTCTGTCTGCTTATTACGCTTCAAGGGTTGAGAAAATCATTTTTTCCAGGTAACAAAAGGGAAAGTAGAAAGATAAATGCGATTTCATCCAAATTTTAAAACATTGCCAAGAGCAAAGACACAGACTGGAAGAAAATATTTGCAAATGGCATATCCGATAAGCAACTCGTTCAGAATAAATATAATTTAGGAATATATGTGGACATGAAGACTGGACAAAAATCCAAGCAGTCTGAATTTTAAAAAGGACAGAGGATTTCAACAGACGTCTCTTCAGAGAAAACATACGATGGGTCATTGGGCACACAGAGATGCTGGACATCATTAGTCATCAGGGAAATGAAAATAAAAGCCACCATCAGGGCCGCTTTGCACCCACTGAAAGCAAACAGGAAACAGCCCGTGGGCACGCGGGCAAATTCGGGCATCCCGGCAGCGCTGGCCAGACCGCCAAGCAGGGTAGGCACCGTGGAAAGGTGTGGTGATTCCTCAAGGACCTGCACACAGAATGACCACGTGACCCACCCACCCCACTCCCAGATAGAAACCCCCGGGGAGCGGAAAGCAGGAGCTGTACCAGACATTTGGACACCACCATGCCCAGCAGCAGCCGCTGAGCGGTGGAAACTAGCAAGCGGCCGCCCACGGGAGAGTGGATGGGCAGACGGATGTGACCGGGCCTCCATTCAGACCCGCGCGACAGCGTGGGTGCATCTCGGAGGTCCTCAGCCAAGACTGTGCAGTTCCACTGATGGGAACATCGAATAGGCAAATTCACAGGCAGACAGCACTCACGGTCGCAGGGGCTGGTAGGAGTGGCCAGTTAGGGCGCCCTGGGTCCAGTTTGTTAGGGATGATGGACGGGTTCTGGAAATGGGTCGGGGTCGTGGCCGTAAAACATCGTGCACGTACTTAATTACACTTGGCTGTAGGCTCCAAGTGGTGAAAATGGCCGGTTTGTCCTATTTCTGTTTAACCACCACAATCAAATCATCACGGCTTTGCTTAGATTGCTGCCGTTGGCCAACTAGCCTCCCGGCTGCCCCCTCACCTTCTCCAGCCGCTGTCCGCAGCGTCCAGCAGAGGGCGCTCCAAGCCGCGCCTTTGGTGGTTTATGAGCCAGGCAGTAACTTCGCCTGGCTTCTCAGGGGCTCCTGTGTGTAAAACCGAGCCCCTTACTTTGAGTGAAGGGTCACCCTCTCCACTCCAGCTCCAGTGACATCATCATCAAACAAGTCCCAGGGCTGCTGCACTTGCTCTACCGGCCTCTCTGATTCTACCTGCCTGGGTCTCCTTCAGGTCTCACGTCCTCAGAAAAATCCTCCCTGACCACCTAACAGGAAAAGAGCCCTGTGGTCACTCTTGACTCCCAGACCTCATCTTATTTTCTTCATAGTACTTGGGAACCTCCAAAGTCTTTGTTTCTGCCTGGCTACCTTTTAGTGCCTGGCACCCCACACCAGGCACGAGCTGCAGGGGGCAGCAGCCATGTCTTCTCCAGTGCTGTGCCCGGAGGGTCACTGCGGCAGCATCTGACACAGCAGGTGCAGTGGATGTCTGCTGGAGCCATGCGTGTAGGAATACGTCAATCCCTAGCCTCCGTCCTCCTGCGCTATGCAATTGCCTGGTTATAGTCTAGGAATGATGTAATTTGAAAGCCTAGACTAATGTATTCATTTTCATATCCTTAGAGCTTTGTATGAATTAATAACTGCGTGAAAGATGAAGGTGGGTTATGAATGTATGAATGGCTAAGTGGGAGGGGGGATGCTGGCTGGGTGGGTGGGTAGATGACAGGTGGGGACACACACAGATGGGTGGGTGGAGAGAGAATTAGGTGTCCCGGCGAATGCAGAACACAGACCTCTCTGGCACCCCTGGTCATTAGCACTCACGACCCAGGGAATGAAAACTTTCTGGTCTGGCTGGTTTTAATCCAAAAAAAATGAACTTTAACCAGCTGAGCTTATAAACTGCTCGGTGTTCAAGCCCTTCCGGCCCAGCAGAGAAGAGATGAGAAGCAATTAGTAAGTGGAACGAGCCCGCAGGCCAGAGGGTTCCTGAGCCTCCAGAGCCCGTGGACTGCCCAGTCACTGGTGCCATCAGTCCCCCACACCCTGTCCTATGCCCAGGTGCTCCCTCCTGGCACCTCCCTCAGCCCGCCCTGCCCGTCTCCTCCACCTCGACCTCCTGCCTTCTCTGAGCTCTGCTCCCCAGCAGCCTGGGGCCCTCAAGGATGCAGACTGTGCCTTCTGATCCCCGGGGCCTGGCGCTCAGCACACATCTCTCCACCCACCATGCCTACGCCTGGCAAATTCTCTCTCGGCCCATACCCTGGTTTGGTCCTTCCTTGTCAAGGATCTGAGGGTCCCAGTTTTCTCTCATAGTGTGTGATGGACAGTGCTACTTGTGAAATGACCAGTGGCCATTCCATCTTGACCAACTTCATCCCAGGGGCCAAAAGACTTGAACCTTGAGTTTGCCAGTCTTTCTTGCTGTGAGGTGGGGCCATGGGACCTAGTCTTACCCATGATGTATAAGCAAATGTCTTCTGCTTCCCTGGTTAAAGTGCAGACTCAGTGGGGCTCCCCACCTCTTCCTGCCTAAAAGTGGCCCTGGTTCCTGGAAGAGTGGCAGCCATCTTGGCACCATGAGGCAGGAAGCATGAAGGAAGCCCAAGAAACACTCAGAGATGCTGAGCCAAGCTAGCAGATGCCCACCCATGGACATCCTGGTGGGTAAGGCAACATAGCAAATCAATCCAGTGGGCCACATTCCTGACACACTCAATTCAACACCCCAAGAACAGAGGCCTGACAGATGGGGGAGGGTGCCTGAGAGTCTACCTTCTGGGCAATCTTCATTCCATCAGTATCTCTGATGGGCTGTTTAGAAGTTCTCATGAAATCTTTTATTTTCATCTTTTCATTCCCATTCGGACGCCCTGTCAACCAACTGAAATTCAAGACTGTCCCACTAGGACTAAGGATGTGTCCCGTCAGGGGTGCCACCTTATGACTTCCTCTCAAGCTGGTGACACTCACAAGAACTGCTCTTGTCAGAATTCCAACCTGGCTCCCCATTTCCCAGTTACTCTAATAAAGTCATTGGGTCCAAACCTTTGAGCCCTCACACCACCCTGGCAGACCTGAGCCCAAGTCAGTGGCATGATGACAGGGTACCACCACCCTCTGAAGCACGAGCTGGGGTCTCATCCTCAGAGATGTCCGAAGCCACAGGCGGGCATTCAAATACCCTTCGGGGTGTCCAGGGAGGGCGCGGCCAGTCAGTCTAAGAGGGTCTGGAGCTCCTTCCTGCCTTTGACCTTGGCCCAGGCGCTTCCTCTGACAGCCAGGGGGAGCCTCTTCTGACTGGTAAGGCCACCTGCTGTCCTCCAAGCCTGAACACCATCCACTTCTGTGAGCGCTGCTAGTGCAGACCTGACCCCCGCACCGACCCCCTGACCGTGACCTTGACCCCGCACGGGGAGAGGAAGGCCGCGGTGCCCAGAGCCGTTGGGCCCGGCAAGCACCCATCCACCTTCTTATTTATGTGCCCCACTCACAACTGCAGCCACCACCTGGCACAGCACCAGCGCACACTGGCAAACCCCACCCGCTACTGCACCCCGGTACTGCTGCCGCCACACCTGCACATGCGCAGCTCCTCAGCCCCGCGTGCCGTCCTCTCCTCCCCTTCATCCTGTGGGACCTCCAAGCATCTCAGGTCTCCTGGACTGCGAGCTGCAGGAGGCTGAGGCCAGGCCTCCCTCATCCCTCACCCAGCCTGGCGCACAGTAGGTCCTACAAGGGCATGAACGGGCCAAATGGGCCCCCTCTGCCAGCCAGCAAGTCTCGAGGTAACCAGAGGCCCACACCTGCCCTGTGGTGGGCATGTGCCTCTGAAGTCATGGGTGGGGCCTCTGGGTGGAGTGTGACCCAAGGTCAGGGTCCACAGCTGAGCCACCACGTTCTGTGACCCGTGCTAGGTCATAACTGGTGCAAAGCTCACCGGGAGGAGAGGGGCGCCCCCTCACAGATGGGGATGGAGGCCTGGCTCAGCACGTGGGTGGCCCAAGGGCCTCGAGTCCAGCTCCATCCCTGGCCACTGGGCCTTGGACAGGACGCCTCCCTTCAAGGGCAGAAAAGCTTCTAAGACCAAGGACGCCTTCTCTTCCCACTACCTCTTCTAGAGAACAGAAAAAACCCAAAACTGAGCAATCAGAACAAGGCAGAAGCCGCGCAGTGGCGCACGCCTGTCATCCCAGCCGCTTGGGAGGCTGAGGCAGGAGGCTCGCGAGTTCAAAGCCAGCCTCAGCAAGGGTGAGGCTCTAAGCAACTCAGTGAGACCCTGTTTCTACATACAACACAAAATAGGGCTGGGGATGTGGCTCAGGGGTCAAGTGCCCCTGGGTTCAATCCCTGGTACAAAAAAAAAAGGACACGGACCAGGCAGGCAGAGCACAGGCCGGTGCCCCATGCTACCAACCGCTCCAGCCTCCCCACTGTGCCAAACAGGACCCAGAGTGCGGCTCTTGACGAAGGGCTCGGCTCTGGGCTTCAGAGTCCCTCTGTGAAGCGGGGCAAGGACTGTATCTGCAGCACCTGGAAGTGCCCTGCAGTCAGGCAGGGCCACCTGCCATTCCTGGTTGAGCCTCCAGTGGGAGGCTGACGCGGCTACAGCGGGGGCAGGGCCAGGCCAGCAGGCGCTCTGCTCAGGCCCTGACCAGCCTGTGGTTGGCCAGGATGGGTGGTCCACCAACCCAGCAGGTCCCCAACAGCCTTGGAAGCGGGCAGCACGTCTGGGGCCCAACCCAGCTCGACAAGTATCACATTCTCAGCCTGAGGAGGCCCGGGGTGCGTGGTGTCGTCTTTCCTGGAGCAGCTGAGGCACAAGCCACGAGCCAAGGGGAGGGAGGGGGCTGGCAGGGGCTGGCAGGGGCTGGCAGCAGGCCAAAGCCAGTCCCAAGGCAGGACGGGCCCAGGTGCAAGGCTGGAGCCACACAGGCCCGGCCTCCATTCCTGCTCCCCTGGCTGCTGTGTGGCTGTGGACAAGTGGCCTGACCCCTCTGGGCCTCACGTTCCTCCTCTCAGGATAGGATTCGTGCTCTTGAAGTGGGCTTGGAGTGGAACGAACAAGGCCGACCCACAGGCTCAGTGAATTAAAGCCGTGACCCGAACCCAAGCCGGAAAGTTCGGCTCGGTCAATGATGGCACAGCGGTCAGCACCATCAGAGTCCCCTCTGGTCAAGGGAAGGGGCACCAACTCCAGAGGACCAGGGCAGCCAGCAGGGGTGAGGACCCAGGCCTCACCTGGAGGGTCACCCTGGCTAAGGCAGGATCTCTCTCTCGGCCTCAGTTTCCCCATCTGTAGCAGAAGTTGAGGAGGGAGAGAGCAGGGCACCTGGGCACTGCAGTTGAAGCCTTAACTGAGCACTTACTATGTGCTAGGTGACCTCCTCTTTGGTGCACAAGAATACTCCTGAGGCCAGAGAGGGCCACCTTCATCTCATAGGAGAACCAGCCTTGGTGAGCTTCACCCAGCCACTGACACCAGGTCACACAGTGGCAGGGCTGGAATTGGAACCCCCTTCTTTCAGCCCCCAGGGCCTCAGGCTGTCCCTCCCAGATGAGACCACTGGCCCCTGGTGACCACTCCCTGTGATTGCAGGCACAAGTCCTAAGAGCATGGAACGGATTGAGCCAGGCACTACCCAGTAGGGTGGAGTCCCACTCATCCACCTCCAGACGACAGCAATTCAGGCAGGCTGAGGCAGCAAGGGCCTCAGAGCCCAGAAGGACGAAGCCAAGCCAAGCTGCCCCGAGGGCTGAGAATGCTGAGAACAAACGCTGGTCAAGGACAGGGTGAAAGAGGAGGAGCCGGGTGGCCAGGGAGGACTCCAGCACGCAAAGACTACAAACACACTTTAAAATGCTTTTCTCTCCATAACCTGTGCCTACACACAACAGTTCAAGTGCAATCACATCAGCCCAGGCAGGACCACCTGGGAGGGGACGGACACAAGGGTCAGGTAGGTGGAAGGGAACGCCTAACTCATCCAGCACAAAACCAGGCGGTGTGCAGTGTGCGCATCCGCAGCTGGGATCAGGACGCTTGAGGACGCTTCTGGGGCTGCTCAGCAGACACCTCCTTGAGTCCAGGGCCTCCCTGGCCTGTCCGCCTCAATGACACCTTTCCACTTGGTCTGGGCCATTCCACACCAGGTCCTAGCTCAAGCCCTGCCACGACCCCATTTTACAGAGGAGCACATGGAGGCTGGGGAAGTGAAGTTTCTTGCCTGTGGCCATGGAGCTCGAAGAGGTGGATGGACCTGGGGTTTAAGTGCACGGTCCTGCGGCTCCAATCCGCGGGCCCTGCCCTGGATCTCACGGAAATAGAGCTGCACGGCCCAAAGTCCCTCGGGGGCAGAGCTCACACCTGCTTAGGAAGGAGCCTGTCCTAGACCCTCACACGGGACCTGGGACCTGCCGAGGCCAGGAGTGACCCTAGAACGCGGCCGGTCTCCAGGTGTCACCAAACCGAAAAGATCATCGGGGAAACCCGGAGGCAGCGACGCCTGGCCCTGGGAACCCTGAGCCTCCGAGGAGGCGCTTCCGCAGGGACGGCTCATTATACCCAGTTCTTTCCACCAGCGGGCAAGCAGCACCGAGGGAACTGCCGCCCCGGGACCGCGCAGCGCAAGCCGCCGAGGCTCAGGCCCAGGCCGGGGCAGCGCGGTCCCTCCGCACCGTGTCCTCCCGGCCTCCACCCGCATGCAGAGCCGAGCCCGCAGCCGCCCGCAGCTCCCAGCAGCAGAGTCAGCCTCCCGCGCGCATGCGCAGCCCGGCGATCCAGCCCAGGCGCTGGGCCCGCGGGGCTGGCTTTCCACTGGCCCGGGTTTTAAGCACAACCGTCAGTCCCCGAGTGCGCTGGGGCGTGGGCCCTGGGCACGGTCCTACACCGTCCTCACCACAGGGATAAAGAAACAGGCTCCTGCCTTCCAGCTAAAGAAACCCAAGTGCACAGAAACAAAGTGAAGTGCTCAAAATCTCAGAGGCTAAGAGCCAGCGCTGGGATTCGAACTCAGGACTTCTGGCCCCCATAACCTCTTCACCGCGGCGCACCAGCTGGGCTCATCCGTGCACATGGTCAGGAAACCCGAGAGCAGCCCAGGCTCTCCCGACAGAGCCAGCAGACGCCCTCCACGGCGTGAGCCAGGGCTGCAGCCAGGCGACATGGGTTCCCAGGCGGCAGCCTGCGCTCACCGCCCTGCCCCAGGCCAGCCTGGGCCTCCGCACCACGTTCACAGCGGTGCCCAAGGCCAGAGCCGCGGTGGGCTCCTCTGCAGCCATGCCACTCACCACAAAGTGTCCGTTCCTCTTGTCCTTGCAAAAGCTGTGACTTCTCCGAGGTCCCGAGGCCACAGGGGACACCTGTCGAAGTGGCTGCTCATTATCCTGAAGGGTATCCCCCTGCTCCAGGCCCCGC
>CM053407.1:110904614-110924860 GCA_028644305.1 Xerus rutilus
GCGCACATATTACACACTAATCCTGTACTAACACTGAGATCAGCGTGGGGCACACAGGCAGCAAGGTGTCCATCTGGGGGTCAGGAGGCTGTGGGCAACCAGGACAGAGAGGACATCAGTCTGACCCCAGCCATGACCACAGTAGTGGGTATTTCTCTGCTGAGGCTCAACCTGAAGACTCCACGGGTTTGATCTCCCTGAATTAGTTTGCAAAGCTCACAATCCCCCCTTCCTGCCCTCTCCTGCAGAGAAACCGTCTGTGCGTAGGGAGTCACCGAGCAACAGGTGCAGGGATGAGGCCTTTGTCCCTGACCCTCCAGGCACAAGCTGCCTCTGCGAGGCACTGGGCTCCGTGCACCAGTGCTGGGGTGCAGTGAAGGGGCTCAGTACCCCCGCCCACCTGGAGAAGAGGGTAAGAGACGCTCCCATTCAGAACCAAGCCGTTGGGCATCTCTTACCCCAGATTTGGAGGCCTTGACTCATTCCAGCAGCTGTTGATGCTTCTCCATAATGACACCCTCCAATCCTCTCCAAGAGCTCCCCAGCCACTCAGGCAGCCGTCTCTGGCTGCTGCTGCCTCCTGGGAATGCCACCAGCTGGTGCAGGGTGTGGGCCAGTCCTGACACCTTTCAGCGTCTTCCGGAACATGACCTTGGCCCCTGAATCTGCAGACCCGTCCTGTAAGGCACACCATGCAAAGGGCCAGGAACAGAATGGCCCAGCACACGCCTGTGTCCTCCAGGAGGAGCCGGGCGCAGAACACACAAAATCTGTCCACCCACGGGCCCCAGATGCACAGAGCCCAGCTGAAATGTCAGATGTCGCTGGAGCACGTGCAGCCTCTCCTCCCTGTCCCCACGGCCGCAGCCCTAGCTCTTCTGTCCATTCATCCATCTGTCCATTCATGCATTCACTCCAATGCCCAATTAATGAGCACCTACTATGTATCAGGTGCTGGGGACGCGGCAGTGAACCTAACACACAGAAAGCCCTGGTCCATGGGGCTGACTTTCAGAACACAGAGACAAAACAGTAAACAAAATACTTGATCACGGTGTAAAGAATGTTTGGTAAGTGACTATGCAGGAGGGGACTCAGCCAGTGGCCAGGGAGGGCTTCAGTGAGACGAACTTGTGAATTCAGCCTCAGCACAGCCCTGGCTGCCCTGGCTGGGCCACCTGCAACCTCTTTTCCAGCAGCCTCAGCTATTCCCCAACGCGCAAAGGCCAGGACGTCATCCCCAGCTCAAAACCCACGCGTGCCTCCCACTGCCCTAGATAAAGACCCAACTCTTCTCCAGAGGCCTCTTTCTCCAGCCTCCTCTGGAATGGAGGCTGCCCCATCTGTCTCTCACACGCTCCCCTACTTCGGAAGCAATGCTCAGGTGACAGGAGACGAACTGTTCTTCTGTCTGCCTGCTCCATGCCACCTCCTCCAGGAAGCCTCTCCTGATCTGTCATCCCAGTGGCTTGGGAGGCTGAGGCAGGAGGATCGCGAGTTCCAAGCCAGCCTCAGCAACAGCGAGGCGCTAAGCAACTCAGTGAGACCCTGTCTCTACATAAAACACAAAATAGGGCTGGGGATGTGGCTCAGTGGTTAAGCACCCCTGAGTTCAATCCCAGGTACAAAAAAAAAAAAAAAAAATCCTGTCAACCAGGTGTGTGCTGTCCCCACATCAGCATGGGCCCAGAAGAGGAAGAAGATACACTTCAAGACCACCAGCCCCCCATCACGGGAGTGGGCAGGTGTGGAAATCCAGGTCTCCTGACTCCCTGTGAACCTTGTCCCCCCAAACTCTGTCTATTTTCAACTCAGTAATCCCGTTTCTAGAGAGTTATCCTATGGAAGCCACCAGAAAGTAAAGCCTCATACGCAAAGATGTCCACGGCACCGCAGTCTCCTGCCCCCAGTGAGAACACCTACTTGAAATAACCCAGACTCACAACCCTCTTGAAATGTCCCCAGGGTTGTGAGCGGACCACCCCTCCCGTCCCCAGCCGCGCGCAGCACAATCAGGGCCTTGAAGATTCCCTTACGCTGCAAGTCCTCGGTTTAGGATCAGAAAAAAAGGGTCCGCGGTGGCCGTAATAGGAAAACTACAAGAACAGCTCACATGCTCTGGGAAAGGCAAATGTCGCAGGCACAGGGAGGGGCTCTGTGTCACTGTGGGAAGTGAGGTTGGGGTCTGGCGTGCTGTGGTGACGAGGCAGATAGGCAGACGGGGGTCTCTGGGCACCCTCGTCTGTGACAACTGCAGGGTATTTATACAAATGACCAAGGTTTGGAAGAGAAAAAAGTCCAGATGAGAAAGCAAAACAGAAGTTTGAAAGACCTGCTGGGGGTTCTTGGCAGATTTTAAAAATCCTTTTTATTTCCATGAATGAGGCACACAGATTTCTTTTTACGTCTCAGAACCAGCTGCTCCCCTCTGAGCTGTGTTCTTCCCAATTCAAAATGACCAGGTGCAGCCGGGCGCCAGCAGTCCCAGTACTCAGGAGGCTGAGGCAGGAGGATCGCGTGGGTCCCAGGGTTTGAGACCAGCCCCAGGCAGCACAGTGGGATCCTGTTTCAAAACCCACAAACAAAACAAAGCAAAACCAGAACAAAAACTGCTATTATTTCTGGGGCACAGACTGCCAGGCACCGTGCTGGGCGTCTCACAAGAATTACTACACCCCAGCCCTTCAACAGTCCCAGTGGCAGGTCCTACTGGGACCCCGTTTCACAGGTGAGGGAGGAGACAGGAGGAGGGGCGTGCCTTGCTTGCAGGTGGCTGGCACTTTGATTCCCACTGTCCCTCCCGGTCAGATTTCCAAAGTCCGCGTGAGCTTCACTAGAATCACTGCCTTTTATGACGTTCAGATGTAAAGGGCATGTCACGCCCTTTGGGGTGGGTATTATGAAAAGAGAAAGGAAAAGAATGCTGAACAGGATGTGGAGACACTGGGACCTCATGTATTGCTGGCGAGAATGTAAAACGGCCGAGTTGCCGTGGAAAACAGTATGGGGATTCCCCTCAAAATTACACATAGGATGTGGAAATTCCACTCCTAAACACATATCCAAAAGAAGTGGACACAGGCGTACGAACAGGCATTTGCAGACCAATGTTTAAGCATCATTCACAACAGCCAGCAGGTGAAAACAAGCCAACTGTTCACCTCAAACAAATAGATGAACAAAATGGGGGATACTCGTGTAGTGGAATATTATATGGCCCTAAAAAGGAAATAAATTTTGACAATTGCTCCAACGTGGATGAACCTCGAGGACATCCATGCTACATAAAACAAATTGGTCACAAAAGAACAAATAGTGCATGGTTCCACTTATGTGGGGAATCTAGAACAGGCAAATTCACAGAGACAGAAAGCAGAACCGTGGCTGCCAGGGGCTGGAGAAGTCAAATCGGAGAGGAGTGCTTCATGGGTTCAGAGTTTCAGTACAAAAAGACCAAAAAGTTCTGGTGATGGGCAGATTGTGTTATGCAACAATGTTAAGGCAATTAATGTCCTCATATTGTGCACTTTGAAAAAGTCTCTGGCTGGGGGTACGGGCAGAGCGACCCCCAAACATGCACAAGGCCTTGAGCTTGATTCTCAGCACTAAAGAAGTAAAATAAACACACGTGTGCAAGCACACACACACGCGTGCCAGATAAAAAGGAAACCAAATGCTTGAATTCTTTCTTTTTTTTTTTTTTTTTGGTACTGGGGATTGAACTCAGGGGCACTCGACCACTGAGCCACATCCCCAGCCCTATTTTGTGTTTTATGTAGAGACAGGGTCTCACTGAGTTGCTTAGTGTCTTGCCATTGCTGAGGCTGGCTTTGAACTCGCGATCCTCCTGTCTCAGCCTCCCAAAGTGCTGGGATGACAGGCATGAGCCACCGCGCCCGGCTGATCCATTAATTCTTCATCCTCCTTTCTAATTGTGGTAACAACCACACCCAATAAAATTCACTACTATTGGTCCATTTCAAAGTTCACAAGGCTGTGGTGGTTATTAAATCCACAGTATGGATGCTCCTGGGCTTATGGTAACATGTCCCAATGAATCCATCCTTAGGTTGAAAATATTGTTGTCCAAAATGTGCTTAATACAGCTAACCTACCGGACAACCTAGCCTGGCCCACCTTAAACACGCTCAGAGCAATTACAAGAGCATATAATTGGGCAAAGCCATGTAATACAAAGATTTTTTAAATTTGAATTTAATTTATTTTTGTACTGAGAATTGAACCCAGGGGTACTCTACCACTGAGCTACATCCTCAGTCACTTTTAGTTTTTTATTTGGCGACAAATTGCTGAGGCTGGCCTCCAATGTGCAATCCTCCTGCCTCAGCCTCCCAAGCCACTGAGAGGAGAGGCATCTGCCACCGCGCCAGGCTGCAAAGTCCATTTCATAAAAATAGAGTGTTGAATAGCTCAGGAAACTTTCTGAATGCAGTGGATACACTACAGGGCATCTGCTGTTCACCCTTGTGACCTTGTGGCCTACAGGGGCCGCTGCACATCTGTGGCCCAAGAAAGGAGCAAACACCCAGAATTCAGAAAGCAGTTTCTGCTTTCCCAAAGGACAGCATTCCCACACCCCGGATGACAGGCCCCTCGACCCCACCATCCCTGGCAGTCACTGATCTGGTTTCTGTCTCTGAGGATGGATCCGCTCTTGATCTGCCTCAGCTCTTTCCCCTTCCAAGGCCAGGCCACCAGACCCTGCGCTGGCTGCTCCCAGATACTTCTCTGCAAGAGCTGTCAGCCCTGCCTCCCTCTGGGCCTCAGAAATGAGAGGCTGCTCGGGGGAGAGGAGACACCGACCTCCTGTCCCTGATTGGAGTGTCCACTTGGACCTGGCTCCACCCAAGGCTCCTCACCTCTGCGTTTCTCCCTGCCGCTGGCCCCGGGCCCGAGTGTCACGACTTCCTGGATTCTGATCCCCCCAAGGCTCCTGAAAAGCCATGGGTGCTCAGCAGAGGACAGTGGGGCGCTGAAGAGTAGCCCCCACCCTTCTGGGCCGACGCATGGCAGGAGTGTCTCCCACGGCATGTGTCCCAGTCTGTGAGAGCCACCTTAGCGCAGATGTGCCTTGTGGGCGCCACCAGCACTGGAGCCTGATGTCCGGCTGGAGGGGCTCCTCCTCAGCCTCCCCTGGACCACTCCATGCGGGTGGGGCACACCCAAGGGATGTCTGTGGTTATGGAAAGGGTTTGGGTTCTACAATGGTAAGCCGGCGTCTTCCAGAAACTTCTCAGAGCCTTGAAGGTGCCGATTTGCCTTTCGGACCCTCCAAGCCTGATCCTAGCTGCCTCCCAGACACCCGCAGCCAGGTGCCACCGCTGATCTGGAGGAGGATGTCAGGACTGATCTCCCCTCTGCATAAACATCCGCCTTTTCAATTCTTACTGGCCTGTTCCTTCCTACAATTTGTGCTATTTTGGGACAGGGTGACCACTGCTGAAGCCATTAATCAAGCTGCTTCTCTTTTTCTTTTCCCTCTAGATCCAGGGAGGGAAAACTACCATCCTGGGCAAAATCCAATCCACTGCCTATTTTGTCAATAAAGTTTTATTGGCACACAGCCACACCCATTTATTACTACTGCTGTGGCCCCTTTCAAGGGCCATCGGGAATCACCGTTACTGGCAGAGTTAAGTAGTTGTCACAGAATCCATAGGACTCAGATGGCCTATGATATTTACTATGACAAAGTCTGCAGACACCTGCTCTAGACTGGAAAATGGAGACCCTGAAAGACTGAGCTCTCCAAGGACCTGGCAGCCTCCTCTTTCTTCTTCTTTATTTCTTCTTTGAATGGTTTTTGTTTGCTTAATACATCTGAAAAGATTGTCTATGCAAAAAAAAAAAAAATGGGAGACCTGAGAACGCATCAGTTCAACACTAAAGAAGCCACAAGAAATTGGATCTTGGGGAAGGTGGAAAAGAGAGCCAAACATTTTTGAAAACTGGAAATGCAACCAAAATAAACTGGGAAAAAATCTCCCAAAATCCTACTGATTCGGGGGCAGTGATGCTTACCTGTCATCCCAGCAGCTTGGGAGGCTGAGGCAGGAGGATCACGAGTTCAAAGCCAGCCTCAGCAATGGCGAGGCACTAAGCAACTCAGTGAGACCCTGTCTCTACATAAAACACAAAATAGGGCTGAGGATGTGGCTCAGTGGTCGAGGGCCCCTGAGTTCAATCCCTGGTACAAAAAAATCAAACAACAACAACAAACCAACCTATTGACATTTATGCGTCCCCAGACCTGGAAGGACGCCAATCCTGGGGTGGGGGGCTGTCTTCCAGCACCATGCTCCTGCTCCTCGAGGGACCAGGTCTTCACAGGACGTAGGTGCAGTGTCCTGCTGCCTCGCCCCTTCGCGAGGCGTCCTCGGGTGCTCCACGTGAGTGAGGACCGCACAAAAATTCAAGACCACTGGAGAGCAAGTGTTTCTAATCATCCCAAACCCCACTCTTAGAGCCAAGAGCCACGGTCAGCTGTGTGACATGCAGCCAGTGTCACCACGGGGCGTTCATCCCCTACGTGGAGAATTTCACTTACAACTGAAGTGGAATCAAATTGCTCCTGCTATTCAGAAATTTTTTTGGTGGGAGTCGGGTATAGGAGATTGAAGTCGGGCACTCGACCACTGAGCCACATCCCCAGCCCTGTTTTGTGTTTTATGTAGAGACAGGGCCTCACTGAGTTGCTTAGCGCCTCGTCATTGCTGAGGCTGGCTTTGAACTCGCGATCCTCCTGCCTCAGCCTCACAACGGCTAGGATGATTGGCGTGCACCACTGCGCCTGGCATGAACTTTTTTATTGTGGCTTAATTTCTTGACATCATGAACACAGCTCATGTGGAGAGCCCTGCACCCTCTACAGAGGAGCCTAGCACATTCATGGTGTTCCATCCTTAGGTCACCCATTCCCCACCCCTGGATGTCAATTAATGGTCCACCCTCCAATCGCTGACCATTGACACCAACGCTCAAGCAAAACCACTTGCAATGATTTTCCCAAGATAAATCCTGCCTGGCAGTGGGCAGGCTGGTTTGAAGGGTGCACACCTTTCCAGTGCTCTGGGGACATGCAGAATCACGCCCAAGGGGAACCTTCCCCAGCTGGCTCAAGCCGAGCTTGTGCGGTCAGGGTTCTTCACCTCTGCCCTGGGGCAGGCCCAGTAAAACGTCTGGAAAGCAATAAACCAGAGCTCCTGGTGGCCTCGCCCCTCACTTGGAGTCTCTGCTTGATGGCCAGACTGCCACAAACCTGACTAGATTTCCAAGGGCAGTAGCAAGAGCTCCTGGAGGGAAGTGGGCCTGGTGCCCGCCCGGAGGCTGTGTCTGGCCCGACTTTGGAAGATGGGCCAGGAAGGAAGGACCCAGCCCCTGAAGCAGCGTTCAAAGCAGAAGAAACAGCCCCTGAGCGCAAGTTGACAACTCCCAGCACAAAGGTAGACTCAGAAAAAATCTGAGCATGGCACATTCTCTTTAGGGAGCTTGAGACGAACATGTTGCATTTCAGAAAAATCAGAAAAAAAGTAACCATTTCTTCCAAGCACAAATGTATTTCTGAAGGAATTAGCTTATGTTGGTCCAAGAGCTGTCTGTGTCCAAAGCTCCAGTCCTGGCAAGGTTGGAGCAGGTCCTTCCCCAGCTCTAAGATCATCAGTGGCTCCCACTGTCCATTGCCTCGGGCAAGGTGTCCAAAGTCTCCCCCCAAAACTAACCTAGTCTATACTGCAGGCCAACCTTGCCCCAGATTCTCAAATGGGTCCATGAAGGACAAAGGACAGTCAAGGCAGTTTAATTTAATGACACCTCTTCCTGAAAGTCTATGCAGATTTCCTGCCACAGTGACTTCCAGCTCTCAGTTCACCTGATTGACGTGCCTCGTGTCCAGGACAAGCCTGAGTCCTCTCCTTTGCAAGACTGACACCCTCATTGAAGCCCACCCTGGGCACAGACCACGTCCCAGAACCTAGAACGCACGCGATGCCTGCTGCCTGGCAGGGGAAGACGGAGCGGGCAGTGCCGGGTTCCGCAGAGGCGGGAGGAGCCCACTTGGGGCACAAGATGGTCTTGGGTGACAGTGCAAGGGCCTCAGGTGACACCATGCGGAAGCTGCTTCCTTTCTGATTCTCACGGGTGCCCTCGGCAGTCCCCCAGACAGCTGTGCTTGGTGCCACGGGGCTTAGCAGCCCATCCCTATTATCTGCTCATCTGCAGCCCATCACAGAGCAGAGGCCCCCAGCGCAGGCCGTCCAATCCCGCAGTGGCCAATGGAAAATATCATTTTATTTTCATTGTGTTTAAGTTTTACTGTTATTTTCTATTGAAGGCAAGTGACATTAATTTTCTGCTTATAATGGAGATTGTTTTTTAAGGTTCTTTTCGAAATACATCTATTTAATTTCTGAAAAAGCAAAAAGTTGCCAGGCACGGTGGCACACACCTGTCATCCCAATGGCTTGGGAACTCGAGAATCGCGAGTTCAAAGCCAGCCTCAGCAACGATGAGGTGCTAAGCAACTCAGTGAGACCCTGTCTCTACATAAAACACAAAATAGGGCTGGGGATGTGGCTCAGTGGTCGAGGGCCCCTGAGTTCAATCCCCAGTACTAAAAATTAAAAAAATAATAATAATAATGGCCATGGTAAAAGTTTGTGCAGTTTTTTTTTTAATTCTTTCTTTCTTTTGTTTAATGTGAACAAGGAGACCCATCAGGGACGTGCCAGAGCCAACAGTGCAGACACACGGGGTTTCAGGAATGTCCCTTCCTAAATCAGACACTGGCTTTCTCAGCTTTCTTTGCAGATAGCAGTAAGTGACCACATGACCCACTTGTGACCAGAGCACGGAGGACATCAGGGAACATGGAGATGACTTCCAGAGAGGAGTTTGCTTTGCTGATAAGACAGGAAGATGCAACGAGTGATCTGTCTGTCCCACGGAGCAGCACGGGACAGTCCCCAAGCACAGAGGACGCTGCGGCTCAGGAGAGGAAGCCACGTGGGCGGGAAGGGGTGCGAAACACCCATCTAACGTCATTCTCGCCTCTCAACAGGGAAGACGTGGCCGGAGGCTGGGCCTGCCCCGCCAGGCTTGTTGAACTTGACCACTAATGACCCCTTTGTGAGCACCTGTGTGCGACCTTGCAGGGCATCCCAGAGAATGGTTTATTTTGATCTCTTGTCCCTCTGCCTTAAACACAGGGGACACCAGGACGGGGATACAAGCAGAAGCCCTGGGCTTAAAGAAGGTTTGCTTCATGAAGGCTCCTGGGGACGAAACCACAGTGACAGGCACAGACAATTTGTGGTCCAGACTGAGGGACACGAGCTTCCCCCTACTGTCACTGCCCCGGCTCCCGCCCGTCATCTTTAATCACTGGCCTACAGGGAACTAGAGATGTCTCTGTCCCCAGGGCCAGGCTGGGGTCACCAGTCACTGTCTCAGGCTCCCTTTCCATCTCTGAGGAGGCGGGCAGGGCTCTCTGATGGACAGATGGGGGCTACGATGACAACAAGCAAATCTTTGACACTTGGAGGCCAATTGCAAAGGTTTTGGGGGGAAAAAGATTAAAATAGAATTAAAAAATAATTGTATTCAGGTTCATTTGCTCAGGGGTGGTGAGGTTCAAAGGACAGGAGGGACTGTCTCACTGTCCCTGCTCTGGGAATGCTGAATTTTGCAAGTGTGTTATCTGGCCAGATAAATAAGCAACAGTTAAGTTTTAAAATGTTTAGGTGCACTGTGGACAGAAAGCCCCACTTTCTATCTCATGTAGATGCATGTGGATGAGTTTATACGTATGTATATAATATGAGTGTATGCAGGCCCAGAGAAAGTGCTAGAAGACTCCACACAGGAAAATGTTGGCGAAAGTTACCTCCAAGAGGCAGAAGACATTTTGTAATCATTTTGCCTAGTTATAATGTCTGAATTTTATACAATGAAAACAAGAGCAGTTTCTACCTGACTCTGCAGTCAGTTTCCATGTGAAACACTTTGCAGACTCCTGGCCAGTCTCTCTACCCTGACCCCAGGCTGGACCACCACCCTCTCTTGCCTGCAGGACCCCAGCTGCCTCTCCCTGGCTTTGGCCACTGTGATCAGGAGTGAACTGCCCGGAGGGCCCATTGAGGCACCTCAGTGAAGTCGCAGGACCCAGTGTCTAGAATAAAACGTGGGGCAAATGGAACTTAGTAAGCTTCTGTTCATCGTAAGACATCTAATACATCGGGGTGAAAAGCAGGCCTCAGATGGGTTCAATGTGTTTTCAACTTGGAATGGAACCACCCTTTGACCCAGCCATCCCACTCCTCAGTTCATACCGAAAGGACTTAAAATCAGCCTACTACAGTGACACAGCCACATCAATGTTTATAGCAGCTCCATTCACAATAGCTAAACTGTGGAACCAACCTAGGTGCCCTTCAGCAGATGAATGGATAAAGAAACTGGTAGCTGGGCATGGTGGCGCACGCCTGTAATCCCAGGACTTTGGGAGGCTGAGACAGGAGAATCGCGAGTTCAAAGCCAGCCTCAGCAACAGCGAGGTGCTAAGCAACTCAGTGAGACCCTGTCTCTGCATAAAACACAAAATAGGGCTGAGGATGTGGCTCAGTGGTCGAGTGCCCCTGAGTTCAACCCTGGTACCAAAAAGAAAAAAAAGAAATCTAAATCCATAAGAAAGACAACCTCACTTTTGTTTTAAAGACAAAACACTTGAAGGGTACTTCGCACACAGAGGGAAAAAAAAATCTCCTCATGATCAGTAAGCACAGGAAAAGAAACTCAGACAAATAAAAGCACAAGCTGGGGCACAGCTCCACATCCACCAGAGTGCCCCGGGGGCGAGGCAGAGGTGGCCTCAGCTGGGCGCTGGACGTTGGCTCTGACCAATGGCTCTGGGGTCTGGGGGTCGAACCCATACCTGGCTCTTCCCTGCAGCTCCAAGATTCATGGCAGGATCCGAGCAAAACATCCTGCTTCTCAGCCACCAGCAGCGAAGCTATGGAGCGTCCCAAAGTGCAGAGACACAGCCTGCCCTGCCTGCAGCTCTGAGTGGCCACCTGGGGAGCACGCAGGCCAGGTCCCTGATGCGTCCCTGCAGGCTCTCCCCTGGATGCGTCCTGTCTGGCCCTGCTACTGAAAACAGTGTCCTGGCTCCGACATTCAGCTAGACACCTGAATGCAGACAAACACCACTTGGTCTAAGTTCTCCCAGACCCACATATTGCCCAGCATAATCGCCAGTTATTAAGAGTTCAGAGGACGCTGGGTTTGGGGGATGACACACAGAGCTGGTGGCCAGGAGACCTGGTCTCATCCTATCTGTGCCCCTCTGTATGAGCGTTCAGAACACGGACTTCCACAGTCAGCCATTTCCACCCCACTGCTGTGTGACCTTGGGCAACTCACGCCACGTCTCTGAGCCCTGCCTTCCTCATCTATACAATGAAACCAAGGGATGTGCTCAGCATGCTTGAGTTGCAGATTACGTGAGATCACAGATTCAAAATTCTCAGCATAATGCCAATGGTCACCTGGGGCATCCATTAGCAATCTCATCTGCAGCTTTACTATTAATAATTTAGAGACCAAGGAAGCAGGAACCTGCAGTTGGGTCCTCCAGCTTCCACAAAGGAGCAGGAAAAGGGACAGGAAAGCCGGGGCGGGGAGGCTTTGTCCTCCACCCCCCACCCAGTCCCAGATGGAGCGAGGAGGCCTGGAGAGTATATATACAGCAGACGCTCAGTAGACAGAACCTCAGGCCATTATGAAACTCATCCTGGGAAGGAGACTCCAAGAAAATGCGCTCTCTGGGCCCTGGGATCTTCTTCTGTCCAGAGACACTTTCTTGCAAATCACCCGGATTGCAGACTGGGGCAGGAAGCCTCTCCCTGTCACAGCCCTGGGCTCTCGCCGGGGCTGGCCCGAACCACAGTTGCCCTCTGCCCGCTGCAGCCAGCTAGGCCCTCACCAGGGTGTGGCATCCGTGCAAGTCAGTCACCCTGGGAAGAGTGTGCCCTTGTCCTGGCAAATGCCCTAGCCCTGCCCGCGACCTCTGTGCCACAGTGTGACTCTGCTGCTGGCGATAAACACCCAGCTCCTGGCGCCCCATGGACATTCAGAGGCACATTCCACAGTCCTCCTGGCACAGGTCAGCCCCAGGGGTCCCCAGAGGTGACCTGCCCCGCAGCGCACACTAATGGTGATCACACCCATACTAACCACCTGCCTGGTGCCCTGACTCAGCTGGGCTTTTGGGGGGAGCCCGCCCACGACACCCCTCTTCCCTGCGAGCTCTGACTCACAGGGATGGACCGGCTCAGAACACGGGTCTCCCGAGTGTCGTCACAATCCCACCACCAGAATGACGCCGAGATGTGTCCACTGCTGCGGCCTGAAAAGTGCTCTTTTATCAGTTATTTTTTTTTCTCCAAAAAGTTTACTGACCCACTGGGTGCTGGACTCTACCTTTGGTAACGAAGGTCCCCATTTGGGTGGCATTTATAGACCCTCGGGTGAGACGCAGGCGATGTGATCAGGGAGGCAAGGGGGCCAGCGATGTGGGTTACACTGGGCCCCTGCAGATTAGGGGATCCAGGAAGGCTTCCTGGGAGAGGGAAGGTCATTCAGCCACATGACCTAGAAGACTACAGGGAGCCGGCCACAAGAAAATCATGAGGTCAAGAGGCAGAAAGGGGCCAGGTGTGGTGGCACACGCCTGTCATCCCAGCGACTCGGAGGCTGAGGCAGGAGGATCGCAAGTTCAAAGCCAGCCTCAGCAACGGCGAGGCACTAAGCAACTCAGTGAGACCCTGTCTCTACATAAAACCCAAAATAGGGCTGGGGATGTGGCTCAGTGGTCCTGTGCCCCTGAGTTCAATCCCTGGCAACTCACCTCCCACCAAAAAAAAGGCCGGAAAGAGCGCAGACATGCAAGGAGTAGAAATTTCTGCACGCCTCTGGAGTGGAAAGCGGCAAAGGCTGAGTCTGGAGAGGGGCAGTGGGCAGCTCGGAGGGTGCATCCGAGGTGCTCCCGGGACGGGCTCCCTCACCCTGCCTCCCTGTCACTGTCTTCTGCTTTTCTGAGCAGAAGAGGGTGGAGTTACCGCGCACCTGCCTGGTGCCTCCAGGAGCCCCTCTCCCAAGAGAGGGCATCTCACATGTCAGCATCCCGCGCACCCAGGTGAGAACTGCTGGCTGGGGCAGGTGGGAGGGAAGGCAGACACGGCAGCACCTGGCAAGTGGGCGTGGGCGTTGGGAGAGCTTCAGCTCGGGGGTTACCGGCGCACACATGCAAATCCAGGGCCTGCCTCCTGGAGCTGGGCAGGTTCCCTAGTTCTCCAGCCTCAGTTTCCTCACCTGTCAAATGGGTTAAGAATCCTATCTATTCTGAAGAAGAGCCAAGACATTTGCTGAGAATGTATGTGGACAATGCTTGGCATTGTTTATGTACGGCTCCAGTTTTTCTTGTTGCCCTACTATGTGCCAAATGCTGTACTAGGAACCAGGGATGCAGCTGGAAACGAGAAGGGGCCAAGGTCAGACCCAGCAGGCGAAGATCTCCAAAAGCTTACAGACAGCACAGCCAGAGACAAAGCTTTAAGAGCACACAGTAAGCTGGGCACAGTGGCGCACGCCTGTAATCCCAGCACTTTGGGAGGCTAAGACAGGAGACTTGCGAGTTCAAAACCAGCCTCAGCAACGGCGAGGCTGTAAGCCACTCAGTGAGACCCTGTCTCTACATAAAACACAAAATAGGGCTGGGGATGTGGCTCAGTGGTTGGGTGCCCCTGAGTTCAATCCCTGGTACCAAAATAAATGAATAAATTAAATTAAATAAAAGCACACAGTAGGTGTGTTCCCTTGATCCGAGACGGACCCCATCCCCCAGGCAAAACCCAGCACCTATCCACTCTGCCAAGTTAAGGCTCCTGTTTCCCAGCAGATACCACGCAACAGAAACCGCTCTTGAGGGGCCACTCAGCTCCCATAGGGTCCCTACTCCAGCCCCCACCCCGCTCCCCAAAGGCAGCATCTATACCCCAGTCTCCTGGAACGTTTCCCTGGGGTGTGGCCTGCTCTGCCCCGGGTGGGGCAGGAGGGCAGTGTCTTCTGGCACAGGCATGAATCATGTCCTGCAGCTCTGTGAAGAGGGAGGTGCCGTCAGACCCGACCCTAAAAATGCTGGAGCAGCCTGGTCCAGGAGGGGACGGGAGGAGATGGGGACCAACGGGAGGGCCTGGGAAACCTTCTCCCTACACCAGAAGCGTCCGGCCAGACTCCAGCCCTCGGTCCATGCACATGCAGACTCTAAAATAAACTGCACGGAGGTCATCTCCTCCCTTCCTCACAGTCACTGGGTGCCTGCAAGCATGACTGTTCCTTTGTCCCTTGGGAAAGGAGGACACTGAGGCCTGTGGAGATTAATGGCCTTGTCTGTGGTCACATTCCAGAACCCAAAAGGCTTAACTTCTCTGTAGAACAGGACAGAATGAGGCTGGTGATCGTCCAACAAGAGGAGGGTGGGTCCTCCAAAGAGGCCTGAGTGGCAGGTGTGGCCTGGAGGCTCTGTGCACTGTGGTCTAGGAGAGGCCTCTGACCCTGGCTCACAACATTGACCATGAGAGTCTCCTGGCTGCATGTCTGGCTATCCCTAGAGCCCCGGGCCCTTCCCACAGAAAAGGAGGGAAAACAGGCACCAGCCAGCCTGTGGCTAGAGCCCAAGGCCAACACTCTGGGAAGCTGCTACCTGCATGGCTGGATCCCCGTGGGGTCGACCCCCACAACCCTTCAGGGACAGGGAAGGCCAGGGTGAGGGCCAACACCTGCAGCCTCATGCTCGACGCTCCAGAGTGGCCTGGTCACACTGGGGCGGGGCTGGAGGCAGCCCAGTCGTGTGCCAGTGTGAACACTTGGGGCACGCGCATGTGCACAGGGTGCCCGAGGTGAGTGGGCTTCCAGAACATGCTTCCAGGTGTCCACGTGGGTGGGAGCTGTGGTGTGTATGGGTTGCCAAGCTGTGTGTGGGAGGTGCCCAGGGGCAGTAGAAGGTGACAGTGTGGACACCCCCTGGCGAGCAGGGCCTTCAAGGCTGGGAATGGCACAAGGGTTGGCCGGCAACTGTGTGTCCTGGCAGCTGTGAGAGTCACGAGGAGCGAGAGTGCTTGCCTGTGTGCACAGAGAGGCTTGTAGGGTGGCTGGGGTGGGGATAAGGTCGGGGTTGAAGACTCAGACCAAGAACCAGCCGGCCTGGATTTCTGTCCTGACTCAGCCACCCATGATTGCCGTCTCTCCGGGCCAGTTTCCTCATCTGGAACATGCAGGTCACAGCACTTCAGGGGTTCTGCTCAGGACTGCTTGCACAGTACCTGGCCCATAGTAAGTGCTCACTAAAGAGCATCTCCCTGTTACCATGGTGGCAACCACATCGGCAGGTCTCCATGGCAACCACAGGCATTATGCAGATCCACATGTATATGGCATGTTGATGGAGGAACTGGAGGGGGTGTCTGGTGTCCCTAGAAGTCATTCTCATCTTTACCTCCTATTTGAGGGACTAAAAGAAAAGCTTATTCTGCACGGGAATCATTAACCTTATTCGGCCCCCACGTAATCAGTGAGAAGGCAACGGAAGCCGAGCCTGGTTTTCATAACTCAAGAATGAACTTCTACGAGGCATGAAACCAACACTCATTGTCCCCTCCAGAGGCCCTGAGGTGGACACAGAGGTCTGACAATAAACAGAGGGGCAGGCAGGCAGGTAACATCCCTGCCCCCACGTAGCTCACAGTGCTGGGTTGGGGAGACAGGCAGACCTCAAAAAGCAACCCAAGAAAGGTTTAAAAACAAACTGTGATAAGAGTAAAAGGGTCATGTTAAGAAGGGTCAGTGGAGGAAGAGTTGAGGAACAGCATATGCAAAGGTCCTGAGGCACTGGGCCTTGGGAGGAACAGAAAGGAGCAGAGTACCTCAGGGCAGTAAGCTGGGGGCCCCAGGTACACAGGGCTAGAGAGATGGACCAAGATGTGAAATAATCTTAATGTCCAATGATCAGGGATTTCTTAAACAGACCGTGATGTTCTGCTCTTTGGTTATTTTCTGCAATTGTTCTGAGTTTATACACACTGACAAACTCAAGTTCACAACTGGCCAATGGCTGGGTGCTAAGTGAGAAGAAGCCTCCAAGCTGCATTCACCTGGGTTCTGCAAAAGCAAAACAAGAGAAAAAGGCACCGGGCTCCCACACACCAACACTCCCCCCAAGACAAAGCTCCCCTGCCCTGCAGGTGGGCTCCCAGGAGGTCTCTGTTCTTCCTGCTGTTTGGTGAACATAATGTTCTATCAGGAAAAAAAAAAAGTTTGAGAGCAAGAAAACTCCCTGCCATCTTCTGCCCTGACCCCAAAACCTCAGTGAGGTTTGTGGAGCTGGGGTTTTCAGAGGACAGCTTTTTTCTGTTCAGATCTCAAATAAACAAGAGCCCCTTTGGCAGAGGGCCTCGCACCCCCCAGCACCAACCCTGCAGCTAAGACAATAGTGCATGTTTTCCTGGGGAGCGGCAGGGAGGGGGGCTCTGGAGCTCTTGCTAAGCCTCGGGAACTCGCCCAAATAGTTTCTTCCCCACCCAGGGACCCTCCCTTTCCAGTGGCTGGGGTCATCCTTCCTCCCACACTCCTGCCTTGGGCTAAGGCTCCCCACCCCCACCCCAGTCCTGGCCAGCACTGAAGTCCAGAATCTTCCACCCTAAAGACCTCACAGCCCAAACTCCCTGGTTACAGCAGTGGAGACTGTGACAGTCAGAGGCAAATCAAGGTCCACCTCAAACCTGGTTATCCTCAGCAGGATCGGTCACCCCAAAATTATGCATTAATTAAGCACCCTCTGTGTGCCAGGCACTTTTAGTCCTGGGGCCCAGGGACACAGCTACTGTGCCAGCTGAACTAAGGAGGGTCAGATCTGGAAAGTAGAGCCACATGTCAATGTGAGAATGTAAAGGTTCCAAAGTGGACCACAGACCCAGGGCCTGGGACAGCGCAGGGTGGGGGCGGCCACTCGAGACCCGGGGTGGGGAGGCTCTCAGCCACATTGGAGCTGAGGCCTACGAAGGTGCAGTGCAAACTGCCAGGGAAAGAGCTCCTGAAAGAGGGTCCAGGATCCTGGGCCAAGGCGGGCCAGGGCAGGTGGGAGAGAATGGGGCCGATGGATGAGGGTCGGCGGGAGTCTCTGTAGAAGTCGCAGGCACCCCTGATGTGCACCAGGAAGCCCCTGGGCCTTCCACAGAGCTGTGACCCATCTGCAAACTCTGGGCCATGCTGCACGGGGTTTCCTCTCTCAAAAGCGACACTATTTATTATCTGGTCCTTACAGGAGAGGAGAGCCAAGCCCTGCGCCGGCAGGAGCTCTCAGGCCAGGGCCCTGGACCACGCATGGTCCCTGGCTCCTGGGTAGAGCTAGGCCTGCGCAGGTGCTCACAGACCAACTGCGGGAGGATGATCGCCAGGCCCCGCCCCAGCCGCAGGCCCCGCCCCAGCCGCAGGCCCCGCCCCAACCACTAGGCCCCGCCCCCAGCCGCCAGGGCGCGCTCGCTCCAGAGCTGCGCCTGCAGGTGGGTGGACACGTGCGAGGAAACCGTGCGCTCCAAGGGGAAGATGCTCCGGAGAAAGCCACAGACGTCATCCCTGCGGCGTCCCAAACCCCAGCCTGACGTCCCCTGGGCGGGCTCCCCTCCAACAGCGCCAGCCCGGCCTTGACATTCGTGGGCTCACAAAGAGAGGACGTGATTCATCCCGCCGGGAGGAAGGAAGCCCGAGCTCAGATCCAGGACCAAATTTACCTCCTGTGCTCCGCGCCGCCCCCCTGCCCAGAGCGCACTGCGCAGGCGCGGGCCCGCAGCCCGGCCGGCCAGGGAGGGGTCCACCCCGCAGCCGGGGTCGGCCAGGGCCGCAGCTTTCTCTCCAGGGAGCACCCACGCCTCTCCAAACGCGGCTGGAGGAAAGTCCTCAACGGAAACGGGAGGCTTCTGCTGCCAAAGCGCAGCCGGGCCTCCTCCCCGCCCCCTCTGTCGCTCCAAGGCACCCAGACAAAGAAGGAACCACAGAAAGGGGACACTGCAGGAAATAAGGCCTCTCCCTCCGCTGGGAACTGCAGGCCCCTGAGCAGGCGCGGCTCCCGGAGGCCACTGGCACCCCCCGCTTGACAGAGGGACCTCGGTGACGTTTTAAACTGGGGTTGGGGACAACAGTCCACTTCACACTTGGGAATGTTTCCGCTGAACAGATGAGTTTACTTCCGACTGAAGAGCGTTCTGTCCCACACAAGCACATATTCAAGACCGGAGAGAGTCAGCGGCCCCGGGTTCTGGAACAGCCCCCCCAGCATCCTGGCAACGTCTCTGGCTACGCCTGGGCCACGGTTTTATCCAAACCCTCTAAAATGCTCAGGGGTGGCCAGGCCAGTGGTTAGAGCTCTGTCCCTGCTTTTTGTCCTTGACAACGCCTTCTGAATGGGGGGCGGGGAACAGCAGCTCATATGTGCCAATGGCAGAGACGCCTCCCTTGCTGCACAGCTAAACTTTCTCAGCTGGGCAAATAAGGGGTGTAAAATCCTCGCTGTCTGTCCTGGAGCATTTCCAGACTCTCAGCTGTCTTGACGGTGGGCCTTCACCACCGGGTGTGTTGAACACTTACAGAAGGCACAGGCCGCAGCCTTGTGTTCCCTGCATCCTGGCTGTGTGATCCTGGGAAAACTGCTTACCCTCTCTGGGCCTTCCTTTCCTCAAGGGACAACAGTACTGCCCTGCCTACCTGGAAAGGGTGTGAGGATCAAAACACCGGAGGGAGGTACATGAGCTTGGGGGACTTCAAAGCAATTACTCCACCGCCATGCCCCTCCCCAGTAAGAATGACCTTTTCCAAAAGGGAATCCAGTCAACACCACTGCTTAAGCCAACCCCTTCATCCCAGGCATTTAAAATGAAATCCAAACCCTTGCTGTGGCTCCACAGCCCAGGCCCCCGCTGTGGGCTTAATTCCTGTCCCCTGGAATTCAAAATGGGATCATTGCAGGTGTAATTACTTAGGGCCTGAATGAGGACACCTGGCCTCCAGGGCACCCTCATCAACAACTAGAGAAGACAGACAGACAGACAGACAACAGCTGCAAGCCAAGACTCCAGGCACTGAGTCCAGAAACCATGGGAACCTGGAAGAAAGGCTGCTTCTCTCCAGCCTCGGGCAGCATGGCCCTGCGGGCACCCTGGCCTTCCAGGCCCAGGAGAAAGCATTTCTGCGGCTGTAGGCCTGGGCTGACCCGCAGCTACAGTGCGTCTGGCAGACCTGCCTCAAAGCCTGCTGCTGTCCTTCCTCGGCACAGTGTCCGCTTCTGCCTCCCGCCCATCAACCCCAAGACAGAAGGGGACTTCAGCCTTGGTTCCCCTGCAGCAACCAGCCTACAGCCTGGCCCACAGCCGGTGTCAAGGAGTATTTTCAGAGAGGTCAAGGCATTCACCCGAGGTCACACAGCACATAGAAGCAGGCAAAGGAGGGCTGATACCTAGACCACTGGCTTCCCCACTGGTGCCCTAAAGAGCCAAGATGCTGCCAGCCAGCCCATCAGGCCTCGGGCCCTGCAAGTGAAACCTCTGCCTCCTTACTCCCGACTGGCTGGCCTGTGCCCAGCCAGGAGTCCAACCTTGGCAGGAATCCGCCCCAGCTCAGTGACCCTATGGATGAAAGGCTGTTTGATTCTCTGGAGGTTCTGGGGCTCTGGAGGGGAAGGGATGCCCTGAAGTCCGGTTACCCAACACCCACAGGGCAGATGCCAGCCACTGGTGCTGGACGTGGAGGAAACTGTCCCCTCTCCACATCCGTCTCCCAGTTCCATGCTCAGGCCGGGGGTGCGCAGGGTCCACAGGCTGGGCGTGAAGTACCACTAAAAAGAAGCTCCAGCCAGGAGGTCGCCATCCCGTCCTACTGGCCCCTCTCCGGCCCCTCTGCCTCCCTTGCTGCTGCAGCCGGGGAACAGAGGCAGAGCAGGCCTGCAGCTCCGCTCGGGCTCCCAGCTCCCAGCCAAGGGCATTTTCTTGGTTGGAACTTTAGGCCACTGTTTGCTTTCCTTTGTATTTTTAAAGCCACCTCCCACGTAGGGCCAGCGTGGCTGTTTTCCAGATCAGTGATGTTTAAGTCTGACCAGGTGGGGTGACTCCCACATCTCGGGTGAACCA
>CM053407.1:110925360-110945259 GCA_028644305.1 Xerus rutilus
GCTGACCTCTGCTTCCGTGTTCGTGGACAAGACATGGACAATGGACACTTTCCTATCTAAGTGTCCCTGTGCATCCCGCTTCCGCATTCTTAGCTCAGTAACAGGACACCTACCCCCTCCTCTATATAAGCCTGTATCTCTCCTCAATAAATCAGTTCCTGCTTAAGACAGAACTCTCCGGCTCAGGTGTGGTAATTGCATGCCGGAGGACTTTACCTTTCTCAGCCGTCGTGTTGGGGACTCCCGGGGATCCCCTCCTCCCCGCCGGCTGAGGGGGGAGACTGATACCTGGCTAGGAGGACCCCAACAGACCCCTACCACTCCAGCAGCACCACGACCACGGCTGACTGCACAACTGCTCAGCAATACGCGCCCAGTCTCCACGCGAGGGGTGGTCTCACTGCTGTGGGGCTTGGCAGTGTGCGGTGGACCACAGATCGAGGGCAGGAGCAACACCTTCACAGTTCTTCCTGAGGCAATCACAGGCACTGCAGGCTCCTGCTGAGCTCCTACACACCTGCTGTCCACACAGAAAAGCATGCCCCAGCTGGCCGTCACCTGTCAGCCTGGGCATCTCCAAGACAACCCAAAGCCTGGAGTCCAGCATGGAGGCCACGGGCAGCCCAGATCAGCCAAAGACCTGCAGACCCGGGGCCATGAAACAAATGCCTGCTCTACGAAAGACCACGGAGATCTGAGAGATGTTTGTTACACAGCAGGATCGTGGAAAACCTGACCAATACAAAGACCACATGTTTCCAGAAGGACTCGTGTGTACATGGGCAAACGTCTTCCAAGACACAGTCTCCGGCAGGTTGGATAAAAGCCCAAAGGCCACGAAACATTGTGCAAACTATAGAGATGATCAACTTCCCTGCCACCAGGCCAGAGCCTGTGGCCGCTGACAAGACAAAGCCAACCAGCTGCCCCTTTCTAAAATACGCAAACAGTCTTGGTCTCCCTCAGCCTCAGTGAGAGGGTCAGAGGTATGAGTTGCACAGGGAACCTTCTGGAATGCATGGCCCTGTCTACTAGTAGAGATCGTGACAGCACCATGCACCTTGGCACAAAGCAATTCTGTCCATGGAAGGCAGACCAGTTGACTAATGGCACTTCGGCACACTGGAGTGTTGTGCTTTTCAGAGCAGGGTAGATCGACGCGTTCTAGGATGGGGGAGGATCCGAACCTGGTTTTGATTCATGCATGGAGAGCCTCATTTTATATCACCATTGCAGTTATTGCTGCTACAAGAAGCAGAGGCATTTATTTACCCCCAACTATTTACTGAGCACCTACTATGTCGGGCAGTACCAGGATCACAGCAGTGAACACAAACAGGGCTCTTGCCCTCTAGGGCTGAAAGTCAAAAGGGGAAAACCAGCCATAATATTAACCCAACCATGGCTACCACTAGTAATAATAAGGATAATTATAATCAAAACAGTCAATCAATAACAATTAATAATCACAACAATAACCAACACATGTCGAGTGCATACCATCCACCAACCTCTTATCATTTAGTCCTCACTGCAACCCTCAGAGGCAGGTCCCATTATTATGCCTATTTATTGGGAAGCAAATGGGCTCAGAGAGGTCAGGTCAGCTGCCCACGGTCACACAGCAGATAAGCAGCAGAGCCAAGATTCAAACTCATCCCTTTGATTCCAGAGTGGAGGTTAAAATATCATTGATTATTAGCAGAATGTGACAGGGACTGGGGAAGAAAATAAACCATGTACAAGTGTATGTAAGCCTTTGGGGAAATTGTTAATTTTTCAAGAAGCAGAGTTGGGAGTTGGAGACACACTTTTCACTTAGTGGAGTACCACTGTGCCGTCTCTGACGTGTTTGGGTGTTTGGTGTGCTACGCGTGATTTTCATAATACTAACCGCATTTTGATGTGTGCTTATCATTTCTGACTCAGCGATGTGAAGAGCCAAAGATCCTGCTTTGTAAACATGCTTTATATTCTTAATGGAGACATGGTTATAAAACATTTCAAAGGTCACTAAACTGAGCAATTAACAAGTGTCTCAGCGATAACTCCTTCCCCAAAGTCAGGCCATAATACTTTGCAGACTTGTTTTTTTTTTTTTTTTTGCCACAAACCATCCCTGACCAGAGGATTCCTGAAGACGGGCATCCTCTGCAGTCTTCACAAGCCTCGTACCTGGCACACACAAGGTCCTCCATAAAATATCGTATTGATGGTGGAAAATATTATGTATGTACAAATGTGAGTCTCTGCCCCTCAATCTAATCAGTGGCTAGCTTGCTTTTAAATGACAGGCGTTTAAGGGGTGGGAGTGGCCAGGAGCACCTGCTCCCATGTTGCAGGACAGACGGGGGAAGTGCATAGCTTTGAAGCAGAGGGCTCTGAGTTCAAATCCTGACTCTTCCACTTCCCAGCTGTGGGACCTTTGAAATTAAGCTTTAGTTTCTCCAATCACAGATTGGAGGGTCCCCAAATCAGGTACTGCCTGGGTTTCTTGCAAAGAATTAAAAAGAAGGAATGAAAGAATTCAGTCCAGGTCCCGGCTCAAAGCAGCTGCCCTGATGTGCTGTGAGCTTTACCTGTGTTCCCTCCGACCCTCCCATTTTACAGGGGAAGAAACTGAGGTTCCCAAGGGGAAGTGACTTGTCTGGTTTACGTTCCTATAATCTGATGGGTGAGCTGAGGGCTGGACTGTTCCCTTCCAGTTGGGGATCTCCTATCCTTCTTGGGTATTCAAGGAGAGGCAGGGGGTGTGGAGGAAATCTGGCTTGCCAATGGTCTTTTATTCAGTAAACACATCCTGTGTTCTGGGCATGCTCACTATCATGCACTGCTCCAAGGCAGACCTGATTCCTTCAGCGGTCCCTCCCTGACCCTCACCTCCTACTCATCTCCAAGACAGCTGGAGCACCTCTGGTCCTTGCCTCCACACACCAGGTCAGGCTAGGTACCCCTGCCTGGAACACGTCCTGACACCAGGTCATGATGGTTGAGTCATACCCCACTTCCTCAGCACAGCCAGGCTAGACCCTGTGCCTGGCACTTCCAGATGCCAAACCCAGAGAACCCTTCTTTGAAGGGGAGAACCGTTTCACCAGCCCATCTCACAGATGAGGAAACCGGGCATCCAAACAAGTACCCTGCCAAGGCCACAATCCATAGTCCACAGTTAGGAAGCTTTGTCCCCAGGCGTCCCTGGCTGGCTTCCTCCTTCCCTCTTGCCTCCTCCTGGAAGCCTCCCTGGGTTTACTCTGCAGTACCATCTCTTTGCTTCTGTTCAGTCGGCCTCGCCAACACCCAACTTTGCCAAGTGCAAGCTGGGAGCAAGTTCACATCCCTGCTCTGCCTCCTGCAGCTGGTCGACCTGGGGACAACCTACCCCTGCATCTGACACAGGATTGAGGGACCCACCACCTTCAACGCAGGGAGGCCCCGTGGACTGGGATGTTGGATAGGATCGCTGCGCTGGCAGACAACTGGCGCTCAGGCTTGCTGACCTAAGTGCTGACGCTCGCACGATCTAAGCCGCCTCCCCCGACGGTGTCCTTCTCTGGGTAGACTTACACCTTGAGGAGGGGTCGTCCCCCTGAGTGGCTCTCTGGATATTACACTGACCCACGTCACAGCTCTCCATCGGCACCTTCAACACCAGTGTCCTGGCTCCATGCAAGTTCAGCCCACCTGGGTTTTCCAGCAGCCTCCTTACTGGCCTCTCGGGCTCCAGGACTGCCCCCGCCACCAGTCCCCCACATCAGCCAGGGCCAGAGGGCTGTGGGAACCTCCTGGGGCGCCTCAATGCCCAGGAATAAAGTCCAGATCACTCAGCACAGTGGCCCGGCCCTGGCCAACACCCCACGCTCCCTCCTACCGCCAGGACTCTACTGTTGGTCTTTAGGACCCAGGACGCCAACCTCTTCCTGCTGGCAAGAATCCAGGAAACTAAACTCTGAGCTCCATCCTGCTCAGGTCCCAAGGCCTCCTCCTCTGGCCCTCAGCATCCTGCTCTTGCAGACAAGTGGCTTTATCACAAAGGCTTCACCGCTTGAGACATGTCTGCTGGCCTCATCTCCGACACACTGTCTTGACATACGGTTGAATGAATGCATGCGTGCACATGTCAAATATCCTGGGAGGCTTTCTCTGAGTTGGTCTGGTAATGCTCAGGGGACAAATGCTCAGGGGCAGATAGGTGGCCCCTTGGTTGTGCCAAGGTCTGTGTTGAAAAAGAGCCAGCCCTTGGGACATCCAAGGGGAGGATTCCAGCTCAGAACCTGGCGTGAGGGTGACGTTCTCAACATCACGAATCAGCGCTAGACAGCAAGCCGAGTTACTGCTTGACAGCTAGAATGCCATTCCGTGAAGACAGATCCTGAACGGCTCTGGGCCACACCACATCTACAGGGTCTGCATTTAGTAGGCCCTCAATCCATACTGGCAGACTGAGCGGGCCAGCTCATCTGCCGGGCCACAACCGGTGCCCAGACACTAGACACTAGGTACTGAAATGCTGCCCTTCTCTCCAGTAATGGCACCTTTGTCAAGAATGCAAATCCTTTTAAAAGGATTCCCCTGCAAACCACCAAGACCTGGGCCTGCGTCTGCACAACTACCTGGGGAAATGTCCCTGGCAGCAAATGGGAGGAACCAGACGCCAGCGTCTAGAGTGAACACAGGCGGGTCCAGGATCCTTGATGGATTAGCACAGGGAGAAGCCTCCTCCAATGCCTGGTTACTGATTAGCCAACCCCAGAGCTTCTTTCTGAAAGGGGGGATGAGAGGGGCAATTAACCCATTTGAAAGAAAGGCCAAGTTAAACATCTAAGTCTGCAGTGAAAAGAGACAGCAGGTGGGGTTTCTGGAATCTTCCAACAGATTAGTAGGGGAAGTCCAGGGGATGGACAAGGGGAAGGAAGGGCTTGCTAATATTTATAGAAACATTTTTAACCTCTTGTGTTTATGCACCCTGACAGTGCCCCCCAAAGGGAAAAGGGTGACACCTCCCACTCCCACCCCATTTTGTCTCAGTGAAAACCAGAGCTCAAACAGGTTAAGTGTGTTGCCCAAGGTCACCAAGAGTCTCCAAAGAAAGAACATTTTCTTTGTGCAACAGGTACAGTCCTTTCCCTTCCAGAAGGTAATGGCTGCTCCTGGCTAGAGAAAGTTCAATCCTGGCCTCCAGGAAGCCCTAGGCACTTGGGTGTCGCGCTGAGGTCACACGCCCCGCTCAGGGCTGGGACCTGAAGAGCAGGGTTTAGGGTGCCGCGCCCGGATTGCGGGGCCAGTGCGTGCCGCGCGAACAGGGTGTGGAAAGGTCAGGCTCGGGTGGGGGTCAATGCACAGCTTCACTTCCCGGGGGCCCCGCCCGTGTCCCCGGGCGCCACTGCCACTAGGGCGGGAACCACAGGGGCCTGTCTGGAGCAGGGAGACTGAGCCTTAATTGCATCGGGTCCTCCTCTGCCCTGGGAAGACATACGCTGGGAGCGCAGGCCCTGCGGGGAGGACGCGTGCTGAGCCCGGGGCCAGCGCGCTGCCCTCCGCCCACCCTCGCTGTCCCCACGGCTCGCGCGCCCCGGCTCCCGCCCCGCCCGGCGCCCCGGCTGCCCACGGTCCACCTCCTGGGCCTCCGACACGCACGGCTGTGCAGCTCCTAGCGGCCGCAGGCTGGGCACCCGGGCTCTCCAGCGATCCCCAGCTGCTGGCCACCAGATCTCCCGGCATTCGCTCCCTAGGCTCGGACTCGCGTGGAGGGGGAAGGGTCCCCTCTCAGTTGCCAGTCACCCTCCGCGTCACTGCCTGGCTGGGGATCCAGGGGAACCCCGGGCGGCCGGCGCCCGATCCCTCCCGGGATCGATTCCCAAGTGGCCAACCGGGTGGCGCGGGATCCATCGGTCGCCCGGTGCGGGATCTTCCCGCGGGATCCACTCCCAAGTCTCGGGAGACCGAGTCCCCGGCTCCCAGGCCGGGAGGCCCCTCCCCGCGGCCCCGGAGCGGGGGATCCACTGGGTCCCCGCCTCTTCCTCGGCCAACTTTGCCAACTTTTCTCCCCCGGCCTCGGCCGGGCAGAAACTTGGCGGCCCTCGCCCGCCGCCGCCCCCGCAGCCCGCCGGCCGGTGGGGACGGGGGCGACTGGCCGGAGCCCACCCCCGCGGCCGCCGCGCAACCTACCCTGGCGCCGCCGCCACCCGCGCCGCGCCGCCACCTGCCCGCGGCCGCACCTGCCCGCGCCGCCCCGCGCAGCCTAGCCTGCTGGGGGCGGGGCCTCGGCGGGAAGCGCCCCGTCGCCATGGGAACCGGAGCCCGCGGCGCCTGCGCGGAGAGCCCGGGCGGAGCGTGGCCGCCGGACCCTGTGCTCCCGCGGGCGCCTGGGCCTGGCACTGTCCGGCGGGTCACAGGTCGGGATATCACGGGGACACCCCTCTCGGCCCTCCCACCGCGACCCCGGAGCCATCCCCAGGCACAGGTCGGAAAGCCCCGCGACGGGAACCGACCGAGCGGCAGCCGGGTCCGTGCCCACCAGCGCCCAAGGCCGCCCGGCCATTCAGGTGGCTCCGGGCGAGGGCAGGTCACTTGGATCGCTGGGACTGCGGGCGCCGGCCGGGAGTCGCCTGGTCTGCACGGGGCGCGGGCGCCCCCTCGCGGCCGGCCTGGGGACTACACTTCAGTCCTCTCCTCGGCGACTCCGGCTGGGAGCCAAGCCCGGCCTCGGTGTTGCAGAAGGAAGTCAGGAGTGTAGTCTTGTGGACAAGTTGAGAAAATCGCAGGAAGTCGCTCCTGGGATGGGAAGTGCCTGCTATGCGTCCTGTTAACGGGGACCCACTGTGTTGCCCAGGCTGGCCTGGAATTCCTGGGTTCAAGCAATCCTCCTGCCTCAGCCTCTGCAGTAGCTGGGACTGCAGGCGCGCGCCACTGGGCCCAGCCAGCATATCGTTGTTAAGCACCCACCCTTTGCTGCGTGCTGGGGACACGGCACCGAAGCAAATGGCAGCATCCTGGGTCTTCCGGGGCTTACTGATTTTTTTGCGGGGTGGAGGTGGGGTAAACAAGCATCTTGAATTGCATAGTGACACTACTCCTAAGGAAAATTTCTGAGCATAAATAACTGGAGGACCTGACATTATTTGTGCCTTTATTGAGCTAAACCTTGATAAAGTCGAGAGAAAAGAACATCACACTGTGGCTTCTGGAGAACTGTAGGAACACTCTCTCCTTCATCTTTAGCTCAGGTTCTGGTGTGTATGACATAGGGCAGCTGGCACGATCTTTTGTGCTGGACTCTGTTGAAGTTGGGATCGCCACCCACCCACTCTATACTGAGCAACCACCTGAGTCTCCCCAAGAAGCTTTCCTCAATGACAGAACCAAGAAATGATGAGGTGGAGGCCCCATGAGGTCTTATATCTTAGGATATTCTCCTTGATCATCTGATATCATGAGCACAGTCACCAACGGGACTGATCTCAGTGGCTTTTATATGGGACCACCACTGCCTCTTTAAGACGGGAAGCAGAGGATGGTTAGAATGAAATCTCAAAATCCATCTTTTTTTATTGTGAAACAAAATCTCGCTAAGTTGCTTAGGGACTCACTATATTGCTGAGGCTGGCCTCAAACTTTCCATCCTTCTCCCTCAGCCTCCAGAATCGCTGAGAGCCTCCCAGAAGGAACACACTTTCACTCCTGATTCCTAAAGCCTTGTACAGATCTGGGCACTTAGTAGGCACTCAGAATAGATGTGAAGACACAAGTGACCAACACTTGCTAAGGTACCATCTGTGGCTGCTCCTGTCTAAATAATAGGAACTTTCCATCTCCCCTGGGCAGAACCAGGATGCATGGGCTGGAGGTTCTGTTCAAACGCATGTTTGCTGTTTCTCAGCCCCAGATAACTTAGTCCTCCCGCTTGCCCTCTCCTCTCCATCCCAGAACATAAGCAGGAGAGGGGACAAAACAGTCTTCCTCCTGAGGCCCTTGCAGAGACCCCCTACTCAGATGTTTCCCCACTGGTGACCACCCGCTCCCCATTCTGACAGGGGTCAGCTCTTTCATCTTCAAGGGCCAAGGGATTCCCAGAAGCGCCTAACTACAACTCCCAGAATCCTTCTGGATGCTCAGGAGGCGGGACTTCCTGGTCCGGCCCCTCCTGTCTTCCCCCTGTACTCCTGTACCCTCCCTCTCAGTTCTCACCCAGGGACATACCCTAGCTCAAGAGGTGTCAGGTTCTGCTGGTTTCCCAAATCAAACCCCGATCTCTAATCCCAGCCCTGACTTTCCTCTTTCTGAGGTCAAAGGGCAGTACCAACCAGGGTCTTTCCTGGGACCCCTTCTCTGCCATCTTCTGCCTCGTCCTCCAGGAAGTCTGCCCTGATTAGGCCGCCAGTTCCCAGACTCTCTGGGGCTCCATCCAATAGAACTTTCTACAGTGATGGAGCTGTTCTACATCTGCTCTGTCCACCATTAACCACAGATAACCACAGAGCCCTGAAAAGGTGGCCTGCAAGACTGAGGGACTGAATATTAGCAAAGATCCTGTTCACGATTTCTTATGGCTGCACAGTTTTTCTTGTAATTCATGCTTCTTAAGGGTGAGAGCCAGTGTCTTCTTTGGGATTTTCCCTCAACACCAGACCTTTGCCCATGCCGTGTCCCCTGCCAGGAAGACTTTGCCCTCTGCCTATCATCTGGTTAATGACCACATGTCCCTCGGATCTTAGCTGTAACTTCAGTTCCTCCCAGGAGCCATCCCTGACATGTTAGATGCCCAAGCCTCTGAATTGTGTGCGCCTCCCCCACCTCCATTAACGCACGGGTCTCCCTGTAGTATAATTGCCCAGTTTCTTTTTTTCTCTGCCTCCTGTTCTAGAGTGTGAGGACTCGGAGATCAGGGATTAGCATAATACCCAAAACAGAGCTGACACTTGATAAATATTAATGGAACTCAATGTCGGATACATGTTTTCACACGATGGGATCCAGTGCCTGGTGGACAGTAATGATATTAATAAATACTGTCACTTCTTAAGTCAAGTGCTTTGCCTGTGCTGGTTCAGTAAATGCCACAACGATTCTATAAGATATATGGTCTAGTATTATCTCTTTTTCACAGATGGGGGATCTGAAGCTCAGAGAGGTTAGGTAAATTGCCCAAAGTCACACAGCTAGTATCTCAGTCTAGTTTCCCTGGAAGACAGAGGCTGAGGCAAATTGTATGTGCTAATGCTTTATTGGGGATGTAGAGGGCCCAGAAAGGATGAAGGAAAGGGGACCTGGAGCCAGGGAAGGAGGGAGAGCAAATCTAAGACATGCCAAATGGGGCTAGCCTCAGAATTTCAAGAAAACCCACCCAGGAGTTCCATCACCCCGGGAATCTGCAGAGACAGACCACTATAGGGATGACGGGCAAGGACGTGACGCGCTGGCATCTGCCATCTCCCCTCTACCTTCGTGACAGTTAGGTCCGGTCGCTCCTCACTTCTGGTCAGGTTACTGCACCCCCACTGCCCCGGGGAAGCCACTTCTTTGCTCGAAGCCTCACCTGAGAAGGAAAGAGAGGATCCAGGGTTCTGTCCCTCACAGTGTGCAGTCGGGTCAGTTGGAGGGCAGCTGGAGTGTTGGGAGCCCGGGCTGTGATTCAGGCCACGCCTCTGCAGGATCAGCTGGCCAAGTGACTACAGCAACTGACCCAGGCCGCCTGCAGGGGAGGTGAGCAGAGGCTGGTGGCAGCGCCAGGTGGCCCAGACAGACAGAGCCCAGTTCACCTGCAAAGGCATGTCCATCAAACCCAATACCCTAGTAAACGTCAGAACTGGGATCCGGATTCCTCCAAAGCCCATCAATGAACATTGATTGAAAGAAAAATGAATAAATGATTGGATGAGGGGGACCAGGGCAACCACCGGGTCCAGAGGCTGCCAGGTGGAGAGGCTGAATCCCTAAGAGTCAGGGGTGCCTAACTAAGGTCACACCGAATGTAGGGCAGGGCAGAGACCCCAGCCCATGTGTCAGACTTGGTCAGGTTTTCTGCAGGGGGCTTGCTGGACCCTCCTGCTCCTGAAAGTGCCCACTGCTCCATGCTTAGGTGTTAGGCCAGCATTTTCTGAATCTGGAGGTGACACCTCTTATTCACGTGCCCAGGGTCCACCCCTGTCCTCTGCAACACCACCTCAGCCTTCCTCCCGGAACCCATCCCATCCCCCATCCCCATCCTTGTGATTTTTTTTAATCTGGTTTCCAAACTCTAACCCCCAATAAAGACCAGGAACTGGATCAGAGCATCTCATATCCCTGCTCGCTGGGACTGGTTCACGGATGGCATGGGACCAAGTTTGTCCAATGAGAATTAATCACAACCCTTGCTGCAGCTGCGTGAGTAGAGAGAGGAGCTTTCTTTACTCTGGGATTGTGCAGCCTGAGAATGTCAGCCTGAAGCCACCAGAGGCCAACACTGTCAGAGAATCTGCCTGAGAGTGAAGGCAGCTGAGCAGAAAACACAGCTGAGAGGGGCAAAGAGACAAAAGGGTCCTGAGGACATGGCTTATTCTCCTGGATCCACCTATGCCTGAAGCCGCACCACAGAATTTCCAGTTCTGTGGGCCAGTAGATTCTTATTCCTACTTGAGCCAGTTTAAGCTGCACTTCAGTCATTTACAGCAAATGACAATCCAAGCACTTACTCTGTGCCGAGTCCTGTGCTGTGTGCTGAGGGTATCGATATTTAAGACACAGTGCCTGACTGTGGGAAGTTCACACTGTGGGAAGTCACACTGCCGGAGTGACTTCCCCAGGTGACACTGAGCATCATCTGGAGAACAGAGCTCCGTTCAAGGTCAGAAACACCCCGCAAGTCCCTGGTGCAGCCGGAGAGAGGCAGCATCGCCGGCCTGCGTGGATCCTGCTCCCCCAGCTTCCAGGCTGGAATTACAGCCCTGGGATCCTGCCAAGGCACAGGAGAGGCTGCTCTGGGAGAATGGGAGTAGGAGGGGGGACCTTCCTTACCCAAGGGACTGCATCTTGCTGGTTGGCAAGCAGCCATGGAGGTTTTTCTAATCCCAAAGTAAAAAGCTCTTGCAATTTGACTCTGAGCTACCTGCCTGGGGCTTAACTCTGCTCCCCCCCCCCCTGGAATATCATAGCCACCTGTACCCCGCTCTGTTGAAAGGCTGGAGGCGTGTCCCCAAGCTCAGGAGTCTTAGAAAGGGAGGGCTGAGCCCCTCTGCCTCTTTCTACCTTATCTCCTTGCTCCACGATGGAACCCAACACTCCCTGCTCCCTGGGATTTCTGACCTTCTTATACAGATGGAGAAACTGAGGCCCACAGCAATAGGGAGACTTTGCCCAGGTCCCACAGCCTCAGGGCCCAGGATTCCTGCCACATTTAACATGTTGGCCCAGCTTAAAAGGCCAAAGTGAAGCCCAAGGTCATAGAGCAATGGCCCCAGGAGGTCACAGATGCCCTTGGCGTGGTTGGTGACTCAGCGGCTTCCTGCTCTGAGTGCCCTTGAGCAGGCTCACCCTCGTGGGCCTTCCTTCCAGCCATGGGTGACGGGCTGGCTGTGAGCCTCCCACCTCCTGGACTCTGCCACACGTCATCCAACTGCCTTGATTAGGGAAGAGAGACGACTTTGAATCAACTTACTGTTTTAGTCAATTACATTTTAATTGTCTTTGGAAAACCAGAATTGTGCCCTCTATGGTTTGAATGTGTCCCCAAAGTTCCTGTATGGGAAATTTAGTCCACAAATTCATATGTTCAGTCTTTGGAGGTGGGACTTTGGGAAGGTCATTAGGGTTAACTGAGGTCACGAGGGGGGGGCCCTCATAATGACTCTCTAAGACAGGAGGAAGGATGAAGCCGGCCTGCTTGCTTCATCTTTCTGGGTGAGACCCGACCATGCTAGGAGGCAGCAAGAAGGCCCTCACCAGGTGCAGCCCCACGTCCTTGACCTCCCAGACTCCAGAGTCCTGAGCCCAATAAACCCTCAAGGAGGTTGGGAGGAGGTGGCCAATGAGCAGGGTGGGGGCTTAGAAACCAGATATCTAGCCGGGTGCCGTGGCTCACGCTTGTAATCCCAGCACTTAGGGAGGCTGAGACAGGAGAATCGCGAGTTCAAAGCCAGCCTCAGCAACAGCGAGGCGCTAAGCAACTCGGTGAGACCCTGTCTCTACATTAAACACAAAATAGGGCTGGGGAGGTGGCTCAGTGGTCGAGTGCCCTTGAGTTCAATCCCTGGTACCAAAAAAAAAAAATAGGGCTGGGGAGGTGGCTCAGTGGTCGAGTGCCCCTGAGTTCAATCCCTGGTACCAAAAAAAAAAAAAAAGAAACCAGATATCTGTGGGTGAATTTAAAAAGTAGCTCCTGTGGGTAGAAGCAGTCTCTGCACAGGGAGGTGTGCTGGACTGAGAAGGGAGGAAGGGGGGAAGGGAGAGAGGGGGGAGGGAGGGTTGAGCAGTGGACATGCAGGATGCCCTGCCCTGTGGTAGTGGAGTGAGACTGTCCAGGTCTGTTTGAGGTCCCACACTTACTCTTGGATTCCAGAATCTGTCAGGGCAAAGCCCCCTCCCCCCCTGGCCGTTCTTGGCATCTCCCACTGGATCACCAAGCTGCAGGGGGCTGATGACCTGGAGTCTGAGCACAGGCCCAGGTCCTGCAGTCTCCACCACTACCCTTGCCCCTGACCCCTAGGTGACCAGCAGTTCCTAACGGTGGGCAGCATATGGGCAACTCTGGGGTTCCCCCACCTGCATCTCGGCCCTCAGCTTCGTCTCCCCGTCTGGTCCCAGACCCCCACCTTCTCCTTTGGTGTCTTCACCTGCTGCTCCTGGCCTCAGGGTGATGGTGGGAACCAGAGATGTGTGACCTTCACATCCCTGGGATGTTCCTGACTTGGCCTGGAAGGTGAGACCTGGGCTCCTCAATTCCTTGGGCCCTCGGGGTACAGATCAGCCCATCAAGACAGAGAAGCTGGTTCCAGTCAAGTGGGATTTGAGGGTTGTTTTTCTTCACCCAGATGTACCAGTACCTATGAAAACATTATTAAGTGTTCAGAAACACCTGTGGACATTTATAAAAATGCCAAGTTCTGGGGTCCACCCAGACCTTCTGACTCTGCAGACGTGGGTAGATCTGACTATATTTTAGCAAACACCCAGAATGATTCCAAAGGCAGCTGCCAGCCAGGTGTGGTGGTGCACACCTGTAATCCCAGCGGCCCAGGAGGCTGAGGCAGGAGGATCGCAACTTCAAAGCCAGCCTCAGCAACTTAGTGAGGCCCTAAGCAACTTAGCAATAAAAATTAAAAAGAGCTGGGTATACGGCTCAGTGGGTAAGCACCCCTGGGTTCAATTCCTGGTGCCCAAAACAAAACAAAACCAGCTGCCAGAATTTGCAACACCTTTGTGCAAATTAGGAAGAGGTGCCCCTTCTCCAGGACAGTACGCTGCCATCTGCTGGAAGTTTACTGTAATTAATTATGCAAGCCCATCATGATCCCAAATGCATCCTAGAGTTGTGCAGTGTTACCTACCTGGTCACTCTCTAAGTGACCAAGATTTGAAAATGAAAGCTGAGATGTGAACGCACATTGGTAGGCCGCACATTACCCAAATCGGCAACTGAGAGAACGGGTGCCCCGCCCAGCACCTCTACACTGATCACAAAGGTGATGTTACAGGTACCTCTCCTGGTGATCCCGACCAGTAGTGTAGTGAGTACTTAATAAATAAAGGTAGGGAGGTGGTCAGTGGGTCTGGATCTCAATTCTGGCTCTACCATTGAATTATCTGTGTCCCGAGGCAAATGACTCCAACTCCCTGGACCTCTGGCTGTTTGTATGTAGAAACAGGACATAACGGACAGAACTCTTGGGGATGTTTTGAGAATGCAGTAGCTGGTCAGTAAGCACAGGGAGGAGGCTCCGCCTCCCTGTCCCGACCCTTCTGCTGTCTTTCTGGCAGGCTGCAGCCGTAATGCTCCTGGGAGACTGGCTCCTGCTGGCCTCCATTGCTGTCCTCCTCCTGCCCTGGGCACTGGCCTCCAAACAACTGTGCCCAAGGAGGGGCAGTGGACCAGTGCTGGAGGCTACAGGCTGTGGCAGGTAAACCCACTGGTTTGGCACAAGCCCTGGAGATGTTATTTGCAGAGTGAATAAATGAGCTTGTGAGCAGAGTCTGGTCTCCTAAGTCAGATCTCAGCGATAAACCCTAGGACTGTGGACTATTCCTGGTCCTTTAGCAATCTGGAAATTGCCAGCGGGCAGAAATGATAAAATCTTGATGCAGCCCTTAGCCAACTCAGTTTTGTGTGTGTGTGTGTGTGTTTTTTTTTGTTTGTTTGTTTTTGGTTTTGAGGATTGAACCCAGGGCCTTGTGCATGCAAGGTAAGCACTCTACCAACTGAGCTATGTCCTCAGCCCTGCCAACCCAGTTCTAATTATCTGTCCCCTTTTGTTTCTCTCTTATCCATTTGGGCCATCTCTACCAGGACTACCCTACACAGTTGGGTAGGTTGTGCACTGCACAATCGTGCTTGGCTGAGAGCTGAGAGGATGCTGACCTCCAGCCCGTGCCCCACTTGCTAAGCTGTAGACACACAAGCTGCACCTGCTTTTCTGTAATTCACATGCAGCCCCTGGATGCACTAGCCCAAGTCTTGATTGCAGCTCTCATCCTATTAACTCTCCCCATGGGTTAAGGTGATCAGTACCCGGCAGGTCTCCCTGCTGCTGCCCTCCCCTGCAAAGTCTGACTGCCACGCACTGGACAAACAGGTCTTGCTGAAAGTGAAATTGGATCACACCAGGCTGGCGTATCCACCCTGGGATGGCTTCCTGTCACACTCAGAGTGAAATCCAAACTCCTTACCAAGCCTCTGAGGCTCCCCGGACCCCGGCCTCCTCTTCCACCAGCCTCATCTCTTCGTCTGCCTGCACCCGTTTCCCCAGATCTTCACACACGCCGCTCCCCACCTCATCAAGGGCTCTGCTCAGACACCCATCCTCAGTGAGGTCCTCCCTGGCCTCTACCAGGACAGCTTCTCTCTCCTGCGCTCCATCCTCTGACCTGGCTTTAGACCTTTCACAGAACTTATTTGCTTATCTGAAATCCCTTCTCTGGCTCCCAGATCATTGTTCATCTTTATCCACTTGCTCCTGAGAGGGCAAGGTCAAGGCCATCAGCCTCCATGTCTCTGGCACCCACACGGGGCTTCACTCATGATAGCTTTCCTGCCCTCCAAATACTTGTCCGGTCATTGGATGAAGACACAACCTTTGTCCTCGGCTTGCAGGTGGAGAGGCATCAGGCAGTTGCAATGTATCTTAGTCTGTTTTGTGGTACCATCATGAGATACCTGAGGGCGGGTAACTTTATAAAGAAAAAAATTTTGTTTTTTTTAATCCCGAGGTTCTAGAGGCCTTCTTGCTGGCGGTCTCAAATCAGTGCAGGGCATCACATGGTGTGAGATGGGGAGTGTCCATGTTTATCCTCTGGTCTCTCTCCCTCTTCTTATGAAGCCACCAGCACTCAACAGGGAGGCCCCAGCCCGATGACCTTTCCTAATCTGGATCACCTCCCCACAGCCCCACCTCTCCACACATCTTCGGGTTAGGTTGGCACCTTCCGCTCACAGTGGGTGTTAAATGTGAACACAGGAGCCTGTGGGGGTGCACTGACCATGCCCAGACCACAGCACAGGCTCAGGACACGTGACACCATGGGACCCAGGATGGAGGGTGCTCCAGGGGCCCCTGGAGCTGTGAGGCCCCTGCCGTGGGGCAAGCCTCTTGGAGGCACCAGGGCATTGTCAAAACTGCAGCCTCAGAGGCAAAGGCTGGAGACCAGAGCTGCGGGGGGACCGTGGCTGGGGGAGTCCTTGGAGGCCTGTGGAGTCCAGCTCACGTCATTACCGTCACTGGTGCCACCACAGCACCTCCAACGGCTGCTTTTAGTTGATTGTTTTTGTTTTTGTTTGTTTTTTCAGATGCGTCCTAGAGTTGCTTTTTTAAAAAAAATTATTTTTTAAAACAGCAGAATGCATTTCCATTCACAGTACACATATGGAGCACAATTTTCCATTTCTCTGGTTGTAAACAAGCTAGAGTCACACCATTTGTGTCTTCATACATGTACCTGGGGCAGTGATGTCCATCTCATTCCACCATCTTTCCTGCCCCTTTCCCCTCCCTCCTACTCCCTCCCCTTTGCCCCATCCAAAGTTCCTCCATTTCTCCCATGTTCCCCACCCCATTATGGATCAGTATCCACTAATCTGAGAGAACATTTGGCCTTTGGTTTTTTGGGATTGGCTTACTTCACTTAATATGATATTCTCTAACTGCTTCCGTTTACCTGCAAATGCCATAATTTTATCCTTTTTTAATGCTGAGTAATATTCCATTGTGTATATATACCACAGTTTCTTTATCCATTTATCTTTTGAAGGGCATCTAGGTTGATTCCACCATTTAGCTGTTGTGGATTGTGTTGCTATAAACACTGAAGTAGCTGTGTCACTGTAGTATGCTGTTTTTAAGTCCTTTGGGTATAGACCAAGGAGTGGGATAGCTGGGTCAAATGGTGGTTCCATTCCAAGTTTTCTGAGGAATCTCCATACTGCTTTCCAGACTGGTTGCACCAATTTGCAGTCCCACCAGCCATGGATGAGCGTGCCTTTTCCCCCACAACCTCACCAACACTTATTGTTGCTTGTATTCTTGATAACTGCCATTCTGACTGGAGTGAGATGAAATCTGAGTGTAGTTTTGATTTTCATTTCTCTAATTGATAGAAATGTCGAACATTTTTTCATGTATTTGTTGATCGATTTTATATCATCTTCCGAGAATTGTCTGTTCAGCTCCTTAGCCCATTTATTGATTGGGTTATTTGTTTTTTTGGTATTAAGTTTTTTTGAGTTCTTTATATATCCTGGAGATTAGTGCTCTATTTGATGTGCATGTGGCAAAAATTTGCTCCCAAAATGCAGGCTCTCTGTTCACCTCACTGATTGTTTCTTTTGCTGAGAAGAAGCTTTTCAGTTTGAATCCGTCCCATTTATTGATTCTTGATTTTATTTCTTGTGCTATAGGAATCTAGTTAAGGAAGTCTGGGCCTAATATGTATGACATGATGTAGATTTGGGTCTACTTTTTCTTATATTAGGTGCAGAGTCTCTGGTCTTATTCCTAGTTCCTTGATCCGCTTTGAATTTTGTGCATGGTGAGAGATAAGAGTTTAACTTTATTTTGCTGCATATGGATTTCCAGTTTTCCCAGAACCATTTGTTGAAGACACTATCTTATCTCTAATATATGTTTTTGGTGCCTTTGTCTAGTATGAGATAACTGCATTTATGTGGTTTGTCTCTGTGTCCTCTATTCTGTACCATTGGTCTACCAGTCTATTTTGGTGCCAATACCATGCAGTTTTTATTACTATTGCTCTGTAGTATAGTTTAAGGTCTGGTGTTGTGATGACACCTGCTTTTTTCTTCTTGCTGAGGATTGCTTTAGCTATTCTGGGTCTCTTATTTTTCCAGATGAATTTCATGATTGCTTTTTCTATTTCTATGAGGAATGTCATTGTGATTTTAATTGGAATTGCATTGTCTGTATAATGCTTTTGGTAGTATGGTCATTTTGACAATATTAATTCTGCCTATCCAAGGAGAAGGAAGAGAGAAATTAAAGAAGACCTCCATATTCTAAGGTCTTCTTTAATTTCTCTCTTTACTGTTCTGTAATTTTCATTGTAGGGGTCTTTCACCTCTTTCTTTGAGGCTATTGTAAATGGGGTAGTTTTCCTAGTTTCTCTTTCAGAGGATTAATTACTGATGTACAGAAATGCATTTGATTTATGGGTGTTGATTTTATATCCTGCTACTTTGCTGAATTCATTTATCAGTGCTAGAAGTTTTCTGGTGAAATTTTTTGGATCCTCTAACTATAGAATCATGTCATTGGCAAATAGTGATAGTTTGAGCTCTTCTTTTCCTATAGTTGATTGTTTTTATATAACTCAAATATTTAGACTTTATTTAGTTTAAAGAAATACAGCTGAGTGCATGGTTTCAGTTATTCCTGAAGCACCTGTAACTTTCGACGTCTCCGCAGGAGACACCACTATGAGGGATGCAGCTGTAAACACACTTGGCCATGACTTGTTATTCTCATCCCTGCTGTTTGTTTTAAATGAAGTATTACCAGAATGCAACATAAGCAGACTTAAAAATAACAAAAACTTTTATAACAGTAAATTATACATAATATAAAATTGAACATTTTTATAATTATTTTTGGCACTGGGAATTGAACCTGGGGTGCTCAACCACTGAACCACATCCACAGCCTGGTTTTTTTTTTTAATTTTATTTTTATTGTGAGACAGGGTCTTATTAAGTTGCTGAGGCCTTTGCTAAGTTGCTGAGGCTGGCCTCGACCTCCTGATCCTCCTGCCTCAGCCTCCAGAGCTGCTGGGATCACAAGTGTGTGCCACCATGCCTGGCCCATTTTAAGCATTTGTTTTTTGTTTTTGTTTTTAATACTTTTTAGTTGTTGATGGATCTTTATTTTATTCATTTATTATTTATACATGGTGCTGAGGATGGAACCCAGTGCCTCACACATGCTAGGCAAGCGCTCTACCACTGAGCTACAGCCCCAGCCCCCATTTTAACCATTTGTAAGTGTATAGTCCGAGTGGTGTTCAATATATTCAAAATGTTTGCAGCTGTCGCCACCATCCATCCTCAGGGCTCTTTTCATTTGTAAAACGACAACTCTGTACCCACTAAATAGTAACTGCCATTCCTTTCTCCCACCGTTCCTTTCATTGTGGTGAACTTGACTCCTCTACCTCATATGTACAATCACAATATTCCTGCTTTTACAACTGGCTTACTTCACTTAGCCTAATGTCCCCAAGCCTCATCCAGGTTCCAGCGTATGTCAGAACTTCCTCCCATCGTAGGGCTCAGTAACATTCCACTGTTCAAAATGCACACACTCTTCAAAACAACACGCTGTGTGTAACAAATATGTTTTGAACGGTGGCTCACACCTGTAATCCCAGCAACTCCAGGAGCTGAGACAGGAGGGCCTCACATCTGAGGCCAGCCTCAGGAACTTAGTGATGCCCTAAGCAACTTAATGAAAACCCTCTCTCACAATTAAAACCAAGTGAAATGGGCTGTGGATGTGGCCTGGGGGCTGAGCGCCCCTGGGTTCAATACCCAGTTCCAAAAAAATGGATAAAAATATGTACATATTTTTAAGTTTAAAATGAATGAATGAACACCATTCCTCTGTACGTACATGCCACGTCTCTTCACCTGTTCACCTGCTAATGGAGGCGTCGGCTGCAGTTAGCTGCTGTGAACACGGGTGCCCCGATTCCAGGAGGAGTGCACAGCCGGGAGCACAATGGCTGCATCACATGGACCGGCCCTGGGACCCTTGGAGGAGCAGCCATGCGTCCTCCGCAGCAGCTGCGCCACCCCCTTCCCACCCGCGGGCACAGGTTCCAGTGTGCCCACCCTTGCCAGCATTTTTCTTCTCTCTTTTTTTGACAGTCACCATCCTAATTGGTGTGAGGGGGCTCTCAGTGCGGTTTTGATTTTCATTTCTCTTGTGACTAGTCAGCTCCCTCCGTCAGCTCTGGTGACTGAATGCATGGGTGGGAGGGGTGGCTGAATGCCTGAGTGAGAGGGTGGGTAAGCGGGTGGACGAGCTGCTGGATGGACAGATGGGTGGATGGGTGGGTGGGTAGATGGTGGGTGGATGGTGGGTGGATGAATGGATGGATGGATGGGTGGATGGATGGGTGGATGGATGGATGGATGGATGGATAAATGGATGGATGGATGGATGGATGGATGGATGGATGGATGGATGGGTGGGTGGATGGATG
>CM053407.1:110945759-110991816 GCA_028644305.1 Xerus rutilus
GCCGTGGAGTTGCTCCTGTTCAGAACCCACAGCCTCAACACCCCTGCTCGGGTTTCTTCATCACACGGCTCACGGGTGAACCGGAACAGAGTTCCCCTCCTGGAGCCACATCCTCTTAAAGACACACCTGAGACCCCAAGGTAGATGGTAGGAGCAGGGGAAAGATGGTCGCTAGGCCGGAAATCATCTCCAGAGAGGCTGAGGGCCAGAGGGTTCCTGTGATGGATGGATGGTCAGGACTGAGTCCAGAACCAAGGGGAGCTTTATCATCCCCATTTCACAGCCCTGCAGACCAAGGCTCAGTGAAATAAAATCACCGGCCCTTGGCCACACAGCCATAAGCAGTGAATCTGGGATCCTAGATCATCACTCTCTTCATGAAAGGTGGACAGAGGCAGAGGAGATGAATTCAGTTGATGCAGCGAGAAAGTCATTCCTGCTTTGATTCTCCTTTAAGTCTTTGAAGAAGAGAGGATGGCTGGGTGCTAGCTTGTTTTGAACTACTCTCAAATCCTTAAACATACCTTTTCTTAACTATTGGGAGGTGGTGGGACCTTGAAGAGGTGGGGCCTAGTTGGGGGGGAGTTAAGTCACTGGGGGCGTGCCCTTGCAGGGAACCCTTAGGACCCCGGGCTCTTCCCCTGTTTCCCTTCCTAGCCACAGGGTGAGCAGTTATGTGCCACAATGTGCTTCCGCCATGATGCGCTGCCCCCAAGCCCCAGAGGCAGAAGAGCAGTGGGTTCACCCAATCATGGACCAGAAGATCCCAAACTGAGCCCAAACAACTTTTCTCTTTTTAAATTGATTATCTTAGGTGTATCTGACAGGGACAAAATGTTAACTAATAGGCTTTGTGCTCAAAATCTCTGAACTTTTAATAACGTCATTGGACTTTAGTTATCTTCTGTTTGTGTAACTGATTCTGGTTTTACCTGTTTGAAGTTTAAAAAGTATGCTGATTTAAAGAAAGCCATTGGGATATAGGGGCATGGGTGGTACACAGACACAATCAAAATCATCCAGGTGGACGGCAAGGACCGGAGCTTAGGAGATGCTGTCAGAAAACATGGTGAGGCTGGATGTGGTGGCACTCACTGTAATCCAAGCTACTTGGGAGGCTGAGGCAGGAGGGTGGCAAATTTGAGACCAATCTGGGCAATTTAGCAAGAGGCTGTCTGAAAGTTGTTTTTTTTTAAGGGTTAAGAATGTAGCTGAGCTCAGTGGTGACTGCGGGCCTAGTGTGCACCAGGCCTGGGTTCCAACCCCAGCACCGCCAACGACCAAAACCAAAACCAAAGGAGAAGACTCAGGGGCAGAGAGAGAGAGAGAGAGAGGGAGGATGAAGCCAGATGGTGCCACTCGCTCTGCCCGGGGAGAGCCAGGGCCTTCACACTGCAGTCAGCCTGAGCCAGCAGTGTCATTCAGAGAGGCCAGGCGGGTGCGTGTAGGTCCAGGAGGCTGTCCCTCCACCACAAGGAAGAGGCAGAAGGAGAGAGAGGAGGGGACGGGGAGAGGAATACGAGGAAGGAGAGGAAAAGAGAGAGAGGTGGAGGGAACAGGGTGCAGAGGAGGAGGAAGCTGGAAGAGATGGGATGAGGGGGAGGCGGGGAAGAGGTCACCAGAGCCACACTAGAAAGAGACCCAGTACTGCTCTCACCCCGTGGGTTGTGGCCATGTGCCTTGCGATCCAAGACTCACCTTTCCACGTCTATGCAAAGTTCCATCCACAGGTGTAGGAAAGTCTCTACAAAAGCAAATGATATTCACTTAGGATTTTTTTCTTTTTTTTGATACCAGGGATGGAACCCAGGGGTGCTTTACCACTGAACCACATCTCCAATCCTTTTTTAAATTTTTATATTGAGACAACTTCTTGCTAAGTTGCTTAGTGCCTTGCTAAGTTGCTGAGGCTGGTCTGGAACTTGTGATCCTCCTACCTCAGCCTCCTGAGCCTCTGGGATTACAGGCATGTGCCACTGTGCCTGGCTCTTAGAAAATACATCATCAGTTACCACAGGCCAATGGTGTATGCAGCCAGGCATTTGTGTACAAACAGCTCCCGGTATCTCCCAGGTCATTCCCAACCACAGCAAGGCCCTCCAGGAGGAGATCCACACAGACTGAGCTAGGGCTGACATCAGAGAGGTGAGACTGGCAACCCCCGAGGACAGCAGAACATTAGGGCTATTGCCTTCTGAAGCCTCTTGTCCTCCCCACCTCAGGAGGAGCAGAACTTCCATCCAGGAGGACCCTGACTGAGCTGGCCAAAGGACAGGTCCCCCTTGCCTGTTGCTGTGTGGCTTCGTATCTGCAGCTGTTGGAAATCTCTGACGAAGTGGCAGGGGTCACACCCAGGAGCCAGGGCTGCTCCAGACCCCTCCTCTGCTCTGCTGGCTTATTTGCAAGTCTCACTCTTTCTGCAATGACCCCCAAGTGCTGGTGGTGCTTTTTGGTGGGAGTCAAGCTTTGCTTCTGCAAGTGAAGCCAAGCCCACGTCTCGAGACTGCCAGTGGTGGAGACCCACCCACGAGAAGCCCACTGCCTGAAGATCAGGGTCCTGCATGGCAGCTGCCAGGACTGGGGATCAGAGATGCCAGGGAAGGCAAGGCCAGGTCTATGGGAGCACTGGAAGTGGGTGAGGAACTGCTCAGCAGCCGGACAGACAGAGGTGCTGACTTAAGGGCAGGGCCTGTATCTAACGGCTCACCCATGGGAGGGCCTGCTGGGCACTGGCCTTGGGGACTGCACTACATGCTCTGCAAAAATGGCCTCATATACAGTGTGCCTGGGTATCTACAGGAGACTGATTCCAGGACCCTGTGGGCACCCTAATCCCAGGCTGCTCAAGTCTCTTATATAAAGTGGGCAGTGTTTGCAGGTGACCTGTGTGTGCAATACAGTACAAATCACAAACGTCATCTAGGCATAATTTAAAGTACGGGGCCTGCCCTCCTACACACGTAAGTGCTACGTGAACAGGTGTTTTTTTTTTCCTTTGCCAATATTTAACTTCCTGTCTGAAGTTGGCTGAATCTGCAGATGTGGGACCCACGGACAGCTGACTGCACTTGACTGCTGGTGAATATGCTCCTTTTCTTTTCTTTTTTTGGTACCAGGGATTGAACTCAGGGGCCCTCGACCACTGAGCCACCTCCCCAGCCCTATTTTGTGTTTCATGTAGAGACAGGGTCTCACTGAGTTGCTTAGCGCCTCGCCATTGCTGAGGCTGGCTTGGAACTCACAATTCTCACTTTCAAATCTGAACTCTGACAGCAATGTGGCAGAAGTGACTTTAAGTCAGTGAAGCCCAAGGGTTGCATGCTTCTGCTTGCTCTCTGGGAATCTGCCATCAGGGTCTGGGGACAAGCCTGAGCTGGCCTGCTGGAGGACGAGACATGTGGCCCAGTTTCCCTGCTGCCCTAGCCAACAGCCAGCCAATTGTCAGCAATGTTTGCTTCTCTGGCCATCAGCTGACCATAGATGCATGAAGAAGTCCAGCCAAGATCAGAAGAACCTCCGGCTGAACCCAGCCTCAGCTGATGACCCGCAGACTCAGGAGCTACATAAATGACTATCTGAAACCACTACATTTCAGGTGTTGTTACGCAGCATTGTTAGGGTAAGCACTAGCTGATACACGAGATAAGAAGTGCTTCATCTGACTTGACCTTTCTTTTTCTTTTTCTTTTTTCTTTTTTGGTACTGGAGATTGAACTCAGGGGCAATCAACCACTGAGCCACATCCCCAGCCCTATTTTGTATTTTATGTAGAGACAGCATCTCACTGAGTTGCTTAGCGCCTTACCTTTCTTGAGAAAAGCCAGGCAGGTCCCCTGAAGCCCTGATCCCATGTGTGTGTGTGAATGGAAGGACACAGTTTGGAAATTGTCTTATTTCAAATTAAAAACAATTTTTTTCCAAATGAAAGAAAGAAAAAATAATGCGGACTCAAGTTTCTCTGCTCATATATATTTTCTCTCCATATATAGACACAATTCTTCAGTAAACATTTACAAGATATGTGGACAACGCTGGAAAAAAAAGAGGACACCCCACAGACACAGGGTCCCTCACACATTCAATTCCAGGACACAAAGACACACACCGACAAGGGAGGTCTGAATCAGAGCACAGTAAACCGAATAAATACAAGTCACTCCAAGTCACAACCACAAACACTCGGGCACACCACAAGGGAAGGCAGAGAAGAGATCTTGTGCTGTACTTTGAGACCTGTCTGTTAAAAAAATAAATAAGAATCGGGAGGTCTGGGGCCTGGGTTGTGCTAAAATAACATCTTCTGTAGTGAATGGCTGAGTGGCAAAATACACTTTTATCTCACCGGGCTTTCTGTCATGGGAAGCTGGGGACCAGGCTGTCCCCTCCCCTTTCTGCTGTGGTGGGGCAGGGCAGGAGCTGGATAGGGTAAAGAGCACTGAAGCTTCAAGTGTCCCATGGGGCTCTCCCCAGGAAGCATCCAGGCCTCTCTGTCCGTCCTGTACCCTTGGGTGGGTGGGGTTCAGATGCAGCAGGAGGGAGGGAAGCAGGGAGAGCTTCCTCCTGTGCTGGCCTGCAGCCTCTCAGGTGCTTAAATGCACTTCCCCACTTCCTCCTCATTCCCACTCCAGCCAGCATTCTGTGCCCACCAGAGGCAGCAGGTCTAGCGGGAAGAGCTTCCTCCCAGCCTCTCGCTATTTGGCCCCATCCGGGTCCGTCCTATGATTGGAGAGCTGGCCAGGCTGCTCTGCTGGAAGGGCAGGTGGGCTCTAGCTCATTTGAGGTCCGTCTGTGGGCTGGTGCCCCTTGCTGGGCAAGTGTGCAGGGGACTGCCTTCCTAGACCCAGCCATGGCCCTGGGCCCAGCTCATCAGCAGATGCTTCCCAAGGAAAACACAAGCCAGTCTCTGTCTAGTTTCCCTCCTGTGTCCTGAGTGAACAAAGGTGTTTAGGGAAATGTGGGCCTCCCAGACTGAGGGGTCTCCACCCACGCCTCTGTGTACCAGACCCAGTTAGTGGATAGAGAGGTGAGATCTTCCCTTGGAAGAGGGGATAGGAGGTAGGCTCCGCCCAGCCTTGGGAGCTCTGCGCAGGGCCCTGCAGAGCCTGGACCACCTCATGCCCAGACACTTCTCGGACTCCATTGCACTTGCAAGGAAGATGCTTTTCTTGGAAAGAAGAAAAGAAATATCTCCTGGCATCAGGTAGAGGAGGAAAAAACGAGCGAATGCCGCAAACAGAGCCCCAGACTCCAGGAGAGAAGCGGGAAGGACTCCCATGTGCCTTTTCTAATTGAGGGAGGCCTCCCGACAGAGGGTGGCTTGGTATAAACAGAGAGGCAGTGGAGACATTTGCATCCCTCCTCTGAGCCAGGGGTTCTCAAATGGGGACATCTAGCGATGTCCCAGACATATGGGATTGTCACAACAGGGATGAGGTGGGGTCAGAGCTCCTGGCATCTGGGTAAAAGCCAAGGAGGCTGCTCGGCATCCTACAGGCGCAGGGCAGCCCCACCACAAAGACCTCCTGATCTCCAAGGCAGCACTGCTGAGGGGGACCCTGCATAATGCCAGCCTTCTGGCATGTTCTTGAGTGTCTCCAAAGACCCCTTTTAGGGCACAATGGGAGCCCCAGAGACCTCTCCAGGCTTCATCTGAACAGATGAGGGTTAGGGGAAGGACCAGGGCAGAGGGGGAGACACCTCCTCCATCTACCTGCAGCCCGACTCCCACAGCTGAAGAGCCAGGCTTGGGCAATCTTTGGTCAAACAGGAAAACGTAAGGCTGAACTGAAGGGCAAACCCTGGACCCCACCTGCCCGGCAGCCGAAGTCAGGGGCCTTTCTCTTCGCACAGAAGTCCACGTTCGTGAGCAGACACCAGGGCCCTGCGCCCAGGCCAGGCTCTGGCGGGAGGAAAGGAGGGCAGAAGGACAGGCCGTGGCGCTGGCTGCGTCTCCCTCACTTGTTCTCGATCAGAGTCTGCACCTTGTGCACGAGGTCCCGGGCCAGCTTCAGCACCTGCTTGGTGTTGTGTCGCTCGGCCATTTCTGAAAGAGCAGAAGGAGCGCCTCATGAGCTGCTTTCTGTGGCTGTCCTGGGGAGACAGCCGAGGCTCCTGCAGCAGCCTCGGGGCAGCCCCATCACACAGACCCTGCGAGCAGAGACCTCGGGCAAGGCCTGCCCCTCCATGCCTCGGCTTCTTCTTCTGTAAGCCAGGGAGGCCAACAGTGGCCATTGCTCAAGGTTGCCATGGAGACAAAATGAGGCGACCTTGGTCCACAGCATGTGCTGGGTCTGTCCACCCTGATCCCACAGAAAGAACAACTGGGGACCTTTAAGAAAAACAGCACTGTTGGGCACATGATCCCTGCTAAGGATAATGTGGGAATGAAGCAACCATAGAGCACAGGAAGGGGAGGGAGGGAAAGCAAAAAAAATTGTAGTAATAATTTTTTTAAGAGGTACACACCATGGTCAGATCTTCAAACCTTCCAACAGAGTAGACATCTGCCATGAAGGAATCATTCAATACAGAGCAAAAAGGCGCCAAGACTGTGGTTCCCAAACTGGGTGCCAAGGTACCCCTGGGGGTTCCACCGTGAGCTGCATTGTGGGACAGTTAAGCCATTTGGAGGGAACCACAGAAATACTCCACGTCCACCGAGCGCTACATCAACTGCCCACTTGCTAGGTTGTTAGCAGTTGCTGTGATAAAAAGCAAGCACCGTGTGAGACTCACCATGAAACAGGAAATGAAGGGGAGTGTAAGGTTGGGAGGCCCTGGCGGGTCCAGCAGGTCACATAAGTAACTGGACTTACTTAAGAATGAAATATAAGGGACTTTTCTTTTAATTTATATGCATCCTGCCTCACCCCCCAATGGCTACTAAGTTGTTAGGACATGAAAACTATCAAGTCATTTGGCCCAAACTGGTTACTATTGGAACTTTTGGCCTGAGGTGCTGTGAAAAGGTTATAGAGACCCGGGGGGGGGGCCCGAGCTGAGAAGGTCTGGGACCCTCTGTACTGAGATAGGAATCGCTTTTGCTTCTCTATCACACCTTCAAATTGAAAATCAGATGCCCAAGAACAAGGAATGGTCCAGTAAGTGGCAGGACAGTCACTCTGGCATTAACAAAGGGAGACCTTTTTGAAATAGTAGTTACAAACTAGATGTAACCAGATCTTGCAAAGTAACACATGGATACACAATTGTGGACAAGACTGGATGCATTTCTCTTCTTTGAATGAGCCCACGAAATGCGGTGTGGCTTCCTATTTGGGTCAGGGACACATTAGTGACTAATTGTCCTAGTGAGTCTGCGGTTCTGTGAACAGTGACGCAGCAACATGAATGTCTTAGTTTTGACAGATGCATCCGAATCATGTCATATGCTCACAGCAGGCAAAACTGGGCAAAATACCAACTCTACATACTGTCTCTGCAACATTTTTGTAAATCTAAAGAAGTTCTAAATGTCAAACTTTAGTAGATGAATAAAACCCAAAATTATTCCAAAATTAAGTTTACATTAAAAAAAAACACAAAACTCTAATTATGTTTCCAAGGTGAGATCACAGGTGGTAGGTTTTTTTTTTTTTTTTTTTTTTTTTTTTTTTTTTTTTTTTTTTACCCTTTTGATTTTCCAGACCTCCTTGGTTTAAATTTTTCTTCCTTCCTTCCTTCCTTCCTTCCTTTCCTTCCTTTCCTTCCTTTCCTTCTTTCTTTCCTGGGGATTGAGCTCAGGGCCTCATGCATGCTAAGCGAGTGCTGTACCACTGAGCTACACCCCCAGTCTCTAGTGTTTTCATTTTTAAATAGTGGTAACAGCAATGGCTTTCATTTGTCAGGCCCCTCCTATGTGCCAGCGACCATGTGATGAGACTTATCTATTGTCTCCTTTAATCCTCCAGCCCTCCCTGTGATAGAGGAGATGTTAGCACCATTTTATCCCTGAAGAATTTGAGGCCCAGAGACATGAAGTCACTTGAACAAGGTCACACAGCTCCCAAGGGGCAGAGCTGGGATCAGATCCCATACCTATCTAGTTTCAAAGGCTGTGCCTTGCTCATGCCACTCGACTGTCCCTTGTTCCTCTTTTCCTGTACACAGCAGCTCTCCCAAGCAGACACTGCTCCCGTTCCACAGATGAGGAAGGGGATGTTTAGAGGGGGAGTGCCTTGCCCAGGGTACAGCTGGTCACTGGCAGAGCCAGGCTTTGCCCCTGAGCCTGATTTCAACACCCATGACTCCTCTGCTAGGTGGAGTCTTGAGAAAAATGCGTCCTCAGCTTTCCCTCAACTCATCCTTTGGGACATCACGGATAAAAATGGGCAGAACTCCCTCTGGCCCCTCCCTCTGGACGCCCCCACCCCTCGGACATGACCCCTCCACAGGGGTACCATTGAAGAATTTGATGATGTCCGTGAAGTCCATGTTGTTCTCCAGGATGATGTCCCGGTAGACTTCCACCAAGGCCAGCGCGATGAACAGGACATAGTGGGCTGACGAGACATGCTTGGCTGCCCAGATGGTCTCCCAGACCGCGAAGACGTCGTCGTAGACGAGTTCTGCAGAGACACAACCGGAATGCGCACTGCAGGTCAGCCACGGCGCTCCCGGTGCTGCCCTCCGCCGTGAGGATCCGGCTGTGGAAACTCAGGGTCGCCCGGGCTTCATGCTTGTGTTCTAGTGCGGGGGACAGGACTCAGGCTGCGAGTCAGGGAACGCAACCCTGTCATTTGACCCTGGGAAGTCTCAGTTTCCCCTTTGGTGGAACAGCTTCCTAAGTTTCTTCCAGCTGCGAGTGGAGGAACTGAGCGCGTGCAGGTTTGATTGACATGGACCTGTGCCTGGCCTGGCTCCTGCCAGTGCCCACCTTCCATTACCCATCAGCCTGCAGAGGGCAGTGCTGGCCACTGCCTGAGCTTAGGGAAGAGGCAGAAGAGTGGTGGATAAGAGCAAGCCTTCCTTTAAACTGGATGCGTAGGTATACATCATAATCCCAGTGACTTGGGAGGCTGAGGCAGGAGGATCCCAAGTTCAAGGCCAGCCTCAGCAATTTAGTGAGGCCCTTAAGCCACTTAGGGAGACTCTGTCTCAAAAAAATAAATAGGGCTAGGGATGTAGCTCAGTGGTTAAGCACCCTGGGTTTAATCCACAGTGCCAGAAAAACCCCATAAAATTTTATTCCTAAATATTTTATTCTTTTTGATGCTGTTATAAATGGATATGTTATGAATTTCATTTTTAATTGTTTGTTGCTAATATATAAAAATACAACTGATTTTTGTATGTTGGTTTGTATCCTGCCACCTTGCTGAGCTTGTCTGTTGGTTCTAATGGTTGTGTGGGTGGATTCCTTAGGGTTTTCTGAGCACTTTTTTGTACATAATTGTATTTTCTGCAAACAGAACATTTTTGCTTCTTCCTTTCCAGTGTGGAGGCTCTTTCTTCCTCTTGCCTAATTGCTGGTGCCAGCACTCCCTGCCAGCACTTCCTGTAGTGTGGGTGAGACAGGACCAGAGCAGAAGCCCAGGTCTTGCTCCTCCTCCCAGGGGCTGTCAGCCCTTCACTATGGAGGCAGCTGTGTGTTTGAAGCTCCCTGCTTTTCTGGTTGAAGCCCCTTCTACTCCTAGTTTGTTGTTTTGTCCTGAAGGATTAGATTTTGTCAAGTGCTTTTTTGTTTCACTGCCAAATGTTTTTCTACGTTATCTGTTGAAGGGATCATATGATTTCCCCCCCTTATTCTACTGATATGATGTATTACATTGAATGCTTTTCATATGTAAATAACCTTGCATTTCTGAGATAAAGTCCACTTATTTATGGTGGGGGGGAAAAAAGAAAAGGGGCAGGGGTTCCTTCCCATGTCCAATCAACTGGGTGAGAATCCAGCTCAGGCTAGTTGCTTCTCTCCCAGCCTCTCTCCCGGTCTGCAGATGGGCTGATGCTGGTGGTAATAAAGGACTAGAGATAATACACACAAGTGTGTGGCACTTAATAAACACCTCCAAGTGTGAGTTATTATTATTATTATTATTATTATTATTATTATTAGCATTGTCTCAAATTTGCACAATAGCAGTGCATCTAGAAGTGACATCACTTCTGAGTCACGGATGAACCATGCATGAAGCAACGTCTATTCCGTGGGTTTGAGAGTCTCTGCTAAGCGGCGGCACTGAGTGGAAGGGGAGATGGCCCTGGAGGTAGAGGGAGTGAGCTCAGATGTTGGCTCCGCTATTCCAGTTCTGGATTAAAACTTTCTCAGCCTGAGTTTTCTCATCTGTAAAGTGGGATCTTCATGGCCTCTACTGCATAGTGTTTTGACAAGGTCGGGCAAAAACAACTGGCACAAACTATCGGTGGAGCTGGCTCAACTTGCTGCTGCCTTTGCTACCTTGGCCCAGCACCCACTCAGCCCTGCCTCGGCCGTATCTCCTCCCTTGGTTCTGCTACAAGGAGTCTGGGATGGGCTGGGGTTGTGGCTCAGTGGTAGAGCGCTTGCCTAGCATGTGTGAGGCACTGGGTTCGATTCTCAGCACGGTATATAAACAAAGTCCATTGACAACTAAAAAAAAAAAGAGTCTGCGACGAGGCCCTGGTTTGAAGTGGGTACCTCGTTTGAAATCCAGCAGGAACCAGCGGTAACAGAAGTAGAAGTGGGTGTAGTCCCCGTTCTGATGCATCAGCTCGAAGAGCTCCGAGTCCAGGATCTGTTCGAGGAAGAAGAGGGTGGCATCAGCATCTGAAGAGACATTGGGAGCAGAGGGGACAGCTGAGTCAAGGAAGGCACAAGCCCACACCACACACCGGACAGCCCTCAGCAACCGGGTGGGGCTAAAGTGGACAAAAGCTGTGAGTAGACGTTTCTCCAGAGGCTTCCAAGTGGCCAGTGGGAGATGCAAACTACAACCGCAGGAGACACCACTTCACAGCCCCTGGGATGGTTCAATCCAATGACAGACAATAATAAGTGGTGGCGAGGACGTGGAGAAACTGGAACCCTCGTGCACTGCTCCTGGGAATGTGAGCTGGGGCGGCTGCTGTGGAAAACATTTTGGCAGCTTCTCAAAAAGTAAAACAGAGCTGTCACGTGATCCAGCAGCCCCACTGCTAGGTATGTCCCCAAGAGAATCCAAAACAGGCCCGTTAAATGATCTGTACATGTAGGTGCACAGTGGCACTATTCAAAACAGCCAGCAACTGAAAACAGTCCAAATGTCCATCAACAGATGAATGGATGAACAAACAGGGGCTGTAAGAACACGGGTCGGAGAATACCTATGGCCACACACTCTGCTCAACGGAACAAAAAAGCAGCTTTGAAACAGTTTGCACAAAAAAGGGAGAACACGGACAGTGGGAGTCCAAGTGTGCATAAAGCAGTCATGTAAGTGAGCAAAGCATATGGACAGACAATTCACAGAAAGTGATCCAAATGACTCCAAAGAGAGAAGGAAAGATCTTCAACTGCACTGTTAAGAAAATGCAGATGAAATCACCGTGCATTGCCATAATTGCACCCATGAGACTGGCGAAAATTAAGAAGTGTAGCAATTTCAGGTAAGGGTGAAATGTGTCAAAAAATCTGGGCTGGAGTTGGGGCTCAGTGGTAGAGTGCTTGCCTGGCATGTGTGAGGCCCTGGGTTTGAGTCTCAGCACTGCATCTAAATAAATAAATAAAATAAAAAGAGCCAATGACAACTAAAAAATATTTTTTTAAAAAAATCTTATACGTGTTGGCCATCGCTGGGCACATCTGTGATCCTGAGGTAGGAGGCCTTGGATCTAGGGAGGCAGGAGGATGTGGTGCAAGTTCAACGTCAGCCTCAGCTACTTAGTGAGAACCTGTCTCAAGATTCAAAAACAAAAACCCCCAAAAGCCTAGGAGTGTAGCTCCTGCTAAGAGCACTTGCCTAGCACGAGCAAGGTCTTGGGTTTGATCTCCAGGACCCAAACAGCACCACACACACACACACACACACAAGCTTTTACACTGCTCTTGGGACAACTGATGGCTTTGGAGAATGACGTAGCTGTGTCCAAGGAAGCTCCAGCACAGCTCGTGAATGCACGAGGAGACACGCACAGGAATTTCTTCACAACACCATTTGTAAAGGCCAAACCCAAACCCTCCGTTCCCCAAAGCAAAAGCAAAACAGAACAAAACGGAAACAACCTCGGCATCCACCAACAGGGAAAGGGCTACAAATAAGCTGGGGCGTCATGGGTGAGGCTCCTAAAGTGGAAGGCCGAACTTCAGGGAAGAAGCAGTGAGCTGAACTCTTGAGGTAACCTGCCCCTGAGCGTGCACACGCATGGCAGAAGGACGGAAGCCATTCAAAACTGTTTATGTACTTTCCCTAAGTGCAGGGGAAGCTGGAGAAACAAGATTCCAGGCAGTAGTGCATATGTAGTAAGAGGGTTTTTGTAAATGTATTTTAACAATAAGCATCCCATCCTAGAAAGTGGTCACCACTAGGAGCACAGGAACGAGGACACACCATCCACAGGGACGCATGATAGCTGGAAAGCTGTGGCTCATGCTTTGTGTCTTGGGCAGTGGGATGGAAACATGGATTTTCATCATATTGTTGTTTCTTTTATGTCCAAACTATTTGGTGACATTTTTTAGCTTCACCAAAAAAGTATTCAGAATTGACTGGATCACTGCTGCCGTGTCACTTGCTAAGGTCAACCCATTCCCATTCCTTCCATTCAAAGGGGCAAATGTCTTAATTCCTCTGGGGACAGAGGGTGGGTGCTAACGAGCTAGCATGTATCACAGCACCTTCACACTTCAGCTTGGAACAGAATCACTGGAGAGGTTCACAAGACCCAGACTGACGGCCCAGATCAGTGTTTCTGAGTCAGGGGGGAAGGTAGTACTAGCCTGTGCTTCTAGCAAGTTTCCAGGTGAAGCTGCTGCTGCTGCTGGTCATGGACCATGTAAGTACTGTGCTCAGCACTACAAATGCTTTAGTTTATTTCATTTCCATAACTAATAATTCACTGGGAATCATATAAATAAGAAAACAACGTATTTTTCAGATGAGGAAACTGAGGCCCAGAGAGAGAAAAGCTTAGGTTCTCCAGCTAGCAAGAAACAGAAATAGGATTCAAATGCACCATGACACCTCATTGCTCAATCCTAAGCCACAGAGTGACACCTACTGGTTCCCCAAAGAGCGAGAAGCAGGATTAGACACCAGTGGTACCTGGATCAGTGACCTCATGTTGGCAAAGTGTGTGTCCATGGCGCCTCCGTGGGGAAAGTTCTGGTTCATCCTCTTCATGAGCTCTGTGAAGCAGCTAAAGGCCAGAGCCTCTGGGGAGGCAGCGAGAGACAAATGTCAGTGATACCACTGCCCAAGGCGCCCGGCTCCCCAGGGGAAGTGCTAAGCTCAGGACTGGCCCACAAAGTCCACAGCCAGGGGAGAAACACACGGACCCCAGAGGACCTGCTGGATTCGGTTCCAAGGAAGCTCTCCAGCCTGAGGGGATGGTGTTCTCTTACCTTGGAGCTGTTGGCACACCCTGGTTTAGGAAATGATGGTGTGGCAGAGGCTCTTTTTAAAAGGCCTGTTTGCTCCAGTAAAAAGTTAACAACGTTTTGTTAGTACCAAATCATTTTTTCTTTTTTGAAATTCTACTGGAAATTCCAAGTCTGAGAACCACTGTACTCAAGCAGCAACTCTGAGTAATGGAAGGGCTTTTACAGACAACACGCAAAGGGTCAAATTACTTTAGAAAATGCTGGTTAAATTATCTGCTGCTTAGAATACCTATGTGTACATGTATTAAGAAAGTCAAGGCTCTGAGAAGTCCTGCAACAGAGAAACCTGTTTCATACCATCCAGTGATTCACAAACTTATTTGAAAAATGGTAAGGTTGTTTTCCCCCCTATGAATAATTGATAACTTTGGGGAGAGCTATACTAGACTGGAAAATTTCCCAAGGACAGTAGGATTTCATACATTTTTTTAACACTTTATCTATTTTTTAGAACTAGGGATTGAACCCAGGAGTGCTTAACCACTGAGCCACATCCCCACCCTGTTTTTATTTTGAGACAGGGTCTCACTAAGTTGCTTAGGGCCTTGCTAAGTTGCCGAGGCTGGCTTTGAATTTGCAATCCTCCTGCCTCAGCTTCCTGAACTACTGGGATTACAGGTGTGCACCACAGCACCCTGCTTAAGACTTTATTTTTAGAGCAGTTTAGATTTATACAAAAACTGAGAAGATAGTGGAGAATTCTCACATGGCCATACCCAGTTTCCTGTTATTAATATATTAACATGAGCATGGTTCACTTGTTATAACTAATGAACTGATACGACATGAACGGAAGCCTGTACATATTCTGATTCCCTTCACCGTCACCTATTGTCATTTCTCTTGCAGGACCCCATCTGTATGGCATATCACACAGAGCTGTGATGTCTCCTTAGGTTCCTTTTAGCTCCTGCGTTTCTCAGGTTTTCTTGTTTTTGATGTCCTTGACAGTTCTGAAGAGTCCCCATTACGAGCAGGGGACTTTGAAATTTTTCTCACAGTGAGATGAGGTTATAGGTTGTTGGGAGGAAGATCCCAAAGATAAAAGACATTTTAATTGCATAATGTCGAGGATACACACTGTGAACATGACCTACCATGGATGACGTGGGCCCTGGTCACTTGGTGGAGGGAGTGTCTGTCCCAGTATTTTTCCACAGTGATGTGCCCCATCCCCTCTCATACTGGATTTTTGGGAGGAAGTCACTAAGTGCTGTGCATGCTTGAGTGGGGACTTCTTTCCTTTTTCTTTTTTTTTTTTTGGTGGTGCTGGGGGTTTTGTCAGTCAAGGCCGCCTCCGCAGTTCTGTCTTTCAGTGCATGAACATGAGAGGTCTTTGCATAGTTTAGGTTTTCTTCCAACAATATATTTTTTAAAAATATTTTTTAGATGTTGATGGACCTTTATTTCATTCATTTATTCATATGTGGCGCTGAGAATTGAACCCAGTGCCTCTTGCGTGTGAGGCAAGCGCTCTACCACTGAGCCACAGCCCAGCCCCCAGCGATGTTTTGTAGATTTCAATGCACCAGTGTCGCCCTTCGTTAGATTCATTCCTAAGTGTCCTGTGTATAGATGCTGTTGCAAAGGGGACGGTTTTCCTCATTTTGTTTTGGACTCGTTCATCCCAAATGAACGGAAATACAATAGTCTTTGGTTTGCTGACCTCATATCCTGCAAAACTGATGAATGTATTAGTTTCGATATTTTTTATTCTGTAGGATTTTCTATATGCAAAGTCATGCCTATTGGGAATAGTTTTACTTCCTTTCCTCTTCCTAGTTTGAGTGTTTTTATCATGAAAGGTATTGGTTTTGTGTTTTTCGGTGTCCATTAAGATGAATGGTTTTTTGCCTGTGATTTGATTAATATTGTGAATTGTGCTTATTAGTTTTGTATGTCAAACCCCTTTCGCTTTCCTAGGATGAACCCCACTTGGTCCTGGTGTGGAATCCCTTTTATTTCTTGCTGGGGTGTAGCTCAGCATTACAGCACTTGCCCAGTGTGTGTGAGGCCCTGGACTCAAACCCTAGTACGATAAAAACAAAACAAAAACCTCACTTTTCATATATTGTTGGAATTGGCTTGTTGCTACTTTGTGGAGGGTTTCTGCATTCATATCCACGAAAGATACCGGTATGCAGCTTTCCTGTGATGGCTTTGTCTGGTTTGGGTATCAAGGTGGCGATAAGACACCCAGTCCATACATGGGGGCTGCCCTCACAGAATGAGTTGGGATGCCTTCCTTCCTTCCTTCTTCCCTTCCTGATACTAGGGATTGAACTTGGGCCTTGCTCATTTTCTTTTCTTTTCCTTTTTTTGGAAGGAGTCTGAGAAGAAGTGTTAGTTCTTGCCTAAACATTTGGTAGCACTCACCAGTTAAGCCACCTGGGCTTGGGTTCTTCTCTGCTGTCTCTCCTGTTTGTGGCTAGCAAGGGCCTGGCTGGGTCTTAGTGTTGCACACTATGGCGCAGGAGGAGTCTTTTCTCATTGGGACTGATGCGATCCCCAGACAGGTCTTCTGAGCCCCTGCTCTGCCCACTGCATGGACCCACTGAGGGTCACCCCTTTCCCCTGGTGGGAAGGAGTCTGACCCCCAGTCTAGGGCAGGGAAGATACACTCACCGTCATCCAGGATGACCAGCAGTGGAGCCAGAAGGTCGCACATGCCCTGGACATAGCCGATCTCAATGTGCTGCCAGATGTAGCTGTGAGAGACACAGGGGCCCAGTGATGCCACCTCCAGCCACCTCCTGCCACCCCTCACCTAGACAGTGCCCTCAGCCTGACGTCTGCACGCCCATTGTGTCTCATGCTCCTAAGACACCCTGAGTGCAGCTACCAGGATGGCCCTCCTAATGTCCTGCTCAAGTGGGCCACTGCACGCGCAGAATCTCCACAAGCTCCCTGCTGTCGGGTGGGGTGACGTCCAGACTCCTTCACTGGGGTGCAGGCACTCAGCACCTCCCCCAACTCATCTTTAGAGCCCCCCCCACAGCACCTCCCAGGGCCTCTTCCTCTCCAGCCACACGGAAGTGTCACTTCATGTAAATAGACCACACATTTATGTCTCTGTGCCATTGCCCTAGTGGGTCCTGCTTTCTGAAAGTTTGATCAGCCTCTTATTAATAATAGCTCATATTTAGTGAGCACTTACTGTATACTTAGCCCAGTATGCATTTAATGCATCTTTTAACTTTCAAAAAAATCATTTAAAATTAATATCATTATTACCACTCTTCACAGACGAGGAGGCTGAGGCACAGGCAGGTACGTATCACCCTCAGAGTCACATACCTAATGAGTGGCAGAGGCAGTTTCTGGACCCAGGAAGCCTCACTTGAGGGTATGTGATCTTCAACTCCATGTTAAGTGGTTTTCTTAGTTATTTTTTTAAAACTCTTCTCAAGTCTATCTGGAGAGTCCCCACCTCTGTGAAGCTTCCCATGATTTCTCTCTAAGCTCATAACCAGAAAAAGTCAGTCCACTCTTCCTCCTCCTCCCCTAGCACTTTTCTCATTTAAATATAACATCTATTATACAGTTGAAAACATTAAAATACATCATATCATACAATACACAGCACATTCATATTGCAGTATACAGCATGACATATGATCAGTTAGATCATCAGATACCATGTATGTGACTATGGAAGATATTTGCTAAGTTGGTAGCTGTGGGTTAAAATAAGACCAGCTTCAGAGGCTAAACCAAGTTCCAGCTGGGCTAGCCACAGTCCCCCCAGCCACCTCCACCCCTCCCCCAGGTGCCCCGCAGGCCACAACCTGCACATGATGTTGCGCAGCTTCTCCAAGTTGGCAGGTGTGAAGTACCAGTAGTTGCGGTCACACCTCTGCACATCCTTCTCGATGCGGTGCAGATTCACGGTGTACAGGTCCAGCAACTCTGGCTGTGGGTGCCCAAAAGAACAAAAGAAGTTATACCCCACTCCCCACTGGGGGGCAGGATCCCCTGTCCTCCTCCTGACCCTTTCCTGTGGACAGAGAGGAGAACATCTCCTGCCTGGATTGGCTGGGGCTTTATTTATTTGTACATTTTCTGGGAAAGCCAATTTGAGTTTGTATGATAAAATATCTTCTATTCCTTTTTAAATAAAACAATCTCATAAAGTGCACAAATTATTATGCCCATTTTATTGATTAAAAAAGAACACAAGACTCAGAGTTACCACTGTATCGGGAAGTATCCCCCTCTCTGCTGAGAACTGCAGAAAGCTGGAAGAATTGAACCAGATCCAAATATGCTACCATGTTAGACCAGATCTTGTGGCCACTGACTTATGCAATAGCTCAATGATACATCAAGAAAAGAAGGAACACTTAAGGATCCAAAACCAACTAGAAAAGCGAGAAAATGCCCAAACTCATTTTGTCTTGAGGGTAGCTGCCGAACCAGGGAAATCAAGCTTGGATTCAACTATCTATACCCTTCCCAGGGTGAGCCCTAGTAAGAGACCTGTCACAGCAAGGCAGGACCTCAGTAGAGGAAAATGAGGAATAACCCACTCACCTTCTGGGGCCTGAACATAACTGCTTGATTGCGCTTTGAACACAGATGCCCAATTAAGTGTAAAAGGCATCTCCCTGGTTAATTAGAAGCCAAAAATCAATTTTGTAACTCATGCAGGTTCTTAACTCAAATTCCCACTGCCTGGATGATCTGAAAGATTGAAGAATTGAAAGTCATCTCAGATTTGTTATGCCTCGGGTGCTGGAATTATAGTCGTGTGCCCCCTAAGCTACATCTTTAGCCTGAAAAATTGACACTCTTGAGAAGAGAATTAGTGAATTCAAAAGAAATCTGAAGAAACTATTCAGGATTCAGCAGAGACACAAAGAAATGGTAGATGAAAGAGCAATAATAAACATAGGGGAGAGTGTGAGGAGACCTCGTCATGAGAAAGGATCCTATCGGGTGTTATCAGAGCTACAGGTGAGACAGAAAATGGGTAAGTAAAAATAACTGAATGAATAATAGAGGAGAATTTTCCAGAACTGACTAAAGACATCAATTCACAGATATATAAAGCCCAACAAACCCTGGCTGGGAAATAGGAAAAGATAGCCACACTCTGGCACATAATGGCACACAATATTGAAAGAGAATCTTAAAAGGAAAAAAGAGGTTATCTTTAAAGACACGCTTAGACACCTGACTTCTCAACAGCAGCAATGGAAACTGGAAGAAAGTGGAACAATGTTTTCAAAATACAGGTGCATCTTGACTTAACGACGGGGCTGTGGCCTGCTTTGTGCACAGTAAGGAGAAATGTGTGGTTTGGCTGCACAGTGCCCTGTACAGTATTGGGGGTTCTGCCCTTGTGACAGTACGGCTGACTGCCAGCTGTGGTCACTGCCACCACCCAGCATCACGAGAGAGGATCATACTGCATATCGCTAGCCCAGGAAAAAAAATCCAAAGTTTGAAGTATAGTTACTACTGAACATGTATCACTTTTATACCACTATAAGCTTCAGAAGTCACAAATCAAACCAGCCATAGCCAAGGACCATCTGTACTGAGAAAAAATAACTACAATCTAGAGTTGCATATTCAGTAAAAATATCTTTTAAGAACGAGGGCAACATAAATACCACTCAAGATAAATGGAGGACCCATCTGCTCAGAAACGTACTTCATACAAAGACAGGGATCCCAGGCCAGGGACCTGCCGCGTAAGAAGGAAAGAAAGAAAAACGTGCGGCAGCCACTGAGGTATGAGCTCCACTCAGACAAGTGTGTAAACAAAGAAAGAGAAAAACAGGAGGCCCAGGAAACTGAAGCGAAGTGAAATGGACCTGGAGGGGAGGCAGGAAGGAGGCCAGGGGTTCATATGTGCCTCAGGTGCAGGGGACTGAACTCCTCTGGGGAGAATTCTTCAGACATACAGAACACACAGAAAGTCTGCTGGGTCTGAATGTTCGAGAAGGGATTCAGAAACCTGGCAAGGGAATTTGGAGCAATGAATTGGTGATAAATTATGCAAGAAACTAAGTACAAGAAAACAAACAAATGAAAACACATCCAGGGATTTTTTTTTTTTTTTTTTTTGCAGAGAAAATAAACACAGCTGACTACATGGCTGAGATGTGATAGCGTCATGATCATGTGAACCTGAGTAATCATTTAACTAAGATTATTATGTAGCTACGCTGGAAATATGAGTGTGGCGCAGTCACTTGTGTGGTGGGGGGTGTTGGGTGGAGGAGGACATGGAGGCAAAAACCTGCTTCCATGGTGGGGGGTCAACGGATGATGTCCACAACTGAAAAAAAAAAAGATCAAACATCAATAATACAAGTGTGTTTGAGATATGGGGTAAAATCAGATAGTAGGGCAGAATAAATAAATACGATTGCCCTGGAGAGGGCTAAATGGGGGGAAGGGGCAAGCACATGGTTTTGCTCTTTTTCTTCCTTCCTTTTTTTTTTTTATGAGACAGGGTCTCCCTATGTTGCCCAGGCTGGCCTCCAACTCATGGGCTTGAGCGATCCTCCTACCTCAGCCTCCCAAGTGGCTGCACCACCATGCCCAGCCCAACATCTGGTTTTCATATCAAGCTTCATCCACGTGTTTGACCCTTTAAATTATGGGCTAGCACATCTTTGTCAGGAAAAAAAAAAAAAAACTTCTTTAAAAGAAATGCATATACCATGGGTGGCTCGGAACAATGTCCCTTTCAGATGATGTTGTCTGGCTTGGACTTACTGGCATGTTTAAAGGATATTAGACCTGAGTCAAAAGCATGAAGGTGTCCATCCAGAGTGCTGTGCATTGGGTGCTCACTGTGTGCCAGATACACAGGACTTCAGAGTGTTAATTCTGAAAACAACTCAGGAAGGAAGGTGCTAGGCAGACAGGGGTATGGAAGATTGAAATAGTTTGTTAAATCTGGGGTTTGAACCTAGGAAAGTCCACTGTGAAGCCTATGTTCCTTAAGTCCTCTGTGGCTGAGCATCCCTTAGCTGAAATGCTCAGGACCAGAAGGGTTTGGGAACTTTTTAGGACTCTGGGACATATCTATCTATGTCTATATCTCTATATAATGAGATATTGTGGAACAGGACCTGAGTCTACACACGAATCCATTTATGCTTCATGTAAACTCTCACACACACAACAAAGGTAATTTTCTACACTATTTTTTTTTTTTTTTTTGGTACTGGGGATTGAACTCAGGGGTACTCTACCACTGAGCCACATCCCCAGCCCTATTTTGTGTTTTATGTAGAGACAGGGTCTCACTGAGTTGCTTAGTGCCTCACCGTTGCTGAGGCTGGCTTTGAACTCGCGATTCTCCTGTCTCAGCCTCCTTAAGTGCTGGGATTACAAGCGTGAGCCACCGCGCCCGGCTAATTTTCTACACTATTTTGAATAATTTTGTGCAGTCTGACGGCAACCCATCCCATGAGGTCAGGTGTGCAATTTTCGATTTGTTGCATTAAGTTGGTAACCAGTTTTGGGTTGTGGAGTCCTCTGCTGAATAGATTCTGTTTTGGTTTTGAAGACAGAGTCTTGCTGTGCTTCCCAGGCTGGCCCTGAACTCCTGGGCTCTGTGATCGGCCTGCCTCAGCCTCCCGAGTAGCTGGGATAACAGGTGCTCGCCACTGCACCTAGCTTGAGCACTTTGGATTTGGGTATCTGCAGTGACTCCTGGTGATGGGGAAAATGAAACCCACCATCCACAGCTCTGGAGACTCTGGGTCTCCCTGCCCCACCCCCTGCAGCTGGATGGAGGACAATCCTGGAGACTTACGGAGTAGGTGACGCCACTAGATGACACAGGGGACACCTCGTTGTTGGCAGAAGTGGTCACGACCAGAGAAGCCAGGGCGGGGAAGAGGCTTTCCATCTCGGGCTCCTCCGAGAGGTTGTCCTCGCTGTCCGCCTGGCTGTGCTTCTCCGCCTCGCTGCCCCGCCAGCCCGCCACTGCAGCACCGTTCTTTTCTGGCAGGGCCACGTCCATGCTGCCAGTGACGGACATGAACTCGTCCAGGCTCTCGTTGGCGAGGAGGTCGCTCTCCAGGCTGTCCTGGACAGCCAGCTCCTCACGAGGGGCCTCGTCCCGGGAAGTGGTGGCCTCGCTGCTCTGCCCATCGTCCACGCTGCTGTCCCCAGGTTGAAGTGCTGGGGGGATGCTCCGCTGGGCATCCAAGACGCTGTCCTCGGTGCTCAGGCTGGGCTCTGAGTGCTCGGAGAGGCCGGAGGAGAAATTGTGGGAAGATGGATGGCCAGAGTCTGGGGAACACGTGCCGTTCACCAGGTTCCCGTTGGGGATCTTGGGCTGTTTCTCCTCTAATCTGCCTTCTCCTTCCACCTGCTCTGCCTCATCCACGGACTCAAACACCTGAGGAGAAAGTGAACAGAGTCAGACGGGCTAGGTGTCCACTGCGACACTGTCGAGTAGCAACCTAGGTATTCAACAATTGGGGACTGGTTTCAGGATGGAACATGCATGCACTGGAATACTACACAGTCAGTGAAAAAAGTAGAAAAAGTGTATTTTATGATCCCTTTGTAACAAGTAACTAAGTGACCTATGCACTTGTGTATGCGTGAATAATTCACAAATAAACAAGAAAGCATTACAGCCCTCTGAAGAGGGATACCAGGGGATTGAAGTGGTGGAGAGAACATCATATAGACTTTCACCATGAAGCTTTTTTTTTTTTGGTACCAGAGATTGAACTCAGGGGTACTTAACCACTGAGCCACATCCCCAGCCCCGTACCTATTTTATTTAGAGACAGGGTCTTGCTGAGTTGCTTAGGACTTTTCCTAAGTTGCTGAGGCTGGCTTTGAACTTGCAATCCTCCTACCTCAGCCTCCCGAACTGCTGGGATTACAGGCGTGCGCCACCACACCTGGCTCACCATTAACGTTTTTAAAAACTCAAAAATTAGTGAATGGAAGGAATAAGCTCAAAAACATATCGCATCCATACTATGAAAGTATCTGCAGAATTTGATTTAAAGGCATATCAGTAGTTCTTTGTGTCCTTAGGCCATGTCCCTTTAAGGATAGACAGTAGAAGACTATGTTCCAAAGTCACTTGCAGGATTTCTTCTCTCTACTGACTTGATTTGTGGTTAATTTTGAATGTCTCTTTGTTTTTTAAAATTTCTTTTTCATTCAATTGACTTAATGTATATAATAGTTTGTCTAACCCCAGAGTGAAAATTTGAACTTTTTAACTCCAAAGTCAAACCTAGTCAGGGACTCACAGCTTCTCGCCCTGACCACTCTCTCCTGGGTCACCACTTTGGGTAGTTTGGGTTTCTCCTTCCACTGTTTTGAAAATGGATGTGAATTCACACATATACTGATATTTCCCCTTTCCGGAAAAAAGTTGTCATCCTGTGTACCTTATTTTCAAATTTTTTTTGTAGTTGTAGATGGATGACAGAATGCCTTTATTTCATTTATTTTTCTGCAGTGCTAAGGATCGAACCCAGTGCCTCACACATGCTAGGCAAGCGCTCTGTCACTGAGCTACAGGTCCAGCCCCTGGGGACTTTTTTTGCACCTTGTTTTTTTCTTTAATATTGAGAGAGATGGAATCAAGTGTTTTCATCGAGTGAAATGGAAAGCCACTGAAGAATTCACATGTCACTACAAAGTCCACTTTGAATGCTAGCATAAAAAACTAAAACACAGTAGGGGAGAAGAGACGTACTTTGGATTCGACAAAGGAGAAAGAAGGGAAGGAGGGGGACGGGAACACGAAAGACAGCAGAATGAACTGGACATGACTATTCCATGCACACGCGCTCACACGGCCAGCGTAACTCCACATCATGTCCAGCCAGAAGAATGAGAAGTCAAACTCCATAAAAATACATACATATATTTAAAAAAGGCTAAAACTCAAACCAAAAAGGGACCAGCAGATGAATGACATCCAATGCCCACTACCCGGGGGGATGTGGCTGGGTATGGGTGGAAAGGGGCAGGGCCTCTGGAAGGTCACCTGTGTGCTGCTACTGGAGTCGCTCTGCAGGCGGAGGTTCTGGCGACCAGAACTGCAGCTCTGGGAAGACTGAGAGAAAAAGGGGTGTCAGGAGAGTGGGTGAGGCTCTGCTCCGGAGGCAGTGCTGGGCTGGGAGCCAGGAAGTCTGGTTCCATCTCTGTTTCTGGTTAGGAGATGTCACCTTGGGAGATCTCAGCTTCCAGCTCTAAGATGAAGGAAGTGCCATCTCTGCTCCCCAGAGTCGCCTCAGAGATGACTTCAGCCTCTGCGTCCCCACCCCTCATCCTCTGCAAGGAGAGACTTTGGCTAAGGTTTTAGTTCGGCTCCCTGCTCACGCGCTGGCCCTGGAGCTTCACAGTCCCCGCCCACTCTGATGCTAGGCTCGGTCACTTGAATTGCCTCCATCAATGGATGTTAGCAACCTTGACAGAGCAGACACTCAGAACACATGTGTGCATGTCTGCCTTTTCCCTTAGCATCTGTTTTCCCGGGACAGCATGCCCAGGCCAGCCTGCAGGAGGGCAAGGCTCACGGAGCAGAGCCGAGTCCCCCACACAGGTGAGAGAGCCCAACCTAGATCAACAAGCTCAGGACCAGCCACTGACAGCTGGCATCAGAACGAGCCCCACCCAGGCCTGCTCAGAGCAGAGCCACTAGGCTGACCTGGAGACTTCTGAGCAAAGCTAATGAGAACCATGCTGATGGCTGACATCACTAGATCGGGGTGGCTGGTTGCTATGCCATGCTCCTGTGGCCACAGGAAGGACACATCACTGGTGAGGATAGCACTTTCTTCTGAGCTCCCGCTTTGACCTGTTCATCTGGTGGTTATGTAAGAGTGACATGTCTGCCTTGGCTACTGGAACATTCTGGATATTCTGGGACATTCCTGAGAGTACCTGGCACACAGTAGGTACTTGATAAGCACTGTTGAGTATATGGAAGCCAGGCACCGCGAGAGTCATTTGACATGCACTGTCTTGTTGGGGCTGTACACAGACCTCTGTATGACTAGATACAGAAATGAGGGCCAGGAGAAAGGGTCTTGCAGAAGACCCCAGGGCTGATGTTGGAATTTGAATTCAGGTATGGTTCCAAAGTTACCCCCTCAAAAAAATAAAAAAGCAATTAAGGGTGAGACAGTTGTCTGTCCCAAGGCCTGGGACACGCAGCCTCTGCCACTCCTCCCAAAACCAGCTGATGGAGAGACCCAGCCTCCCCTCCCCTCTGGCTCCCCAGGCCAGCTGTCCATTACCTCATTGCTGATGGTGGAGTCCCTGTGCATCATCCGGTGCAGGTGGCTGTCCAGGCTGGCCCCCGACGAGCACTTGGCCAGGGCGGCCGCATGAGACTCCCGCTCCCGCTGCCTCACGATTGCCTCGCATCCCAGCCACTCTGCCATCGTCTGTGCGTAGCAGGCGTGGATCTGCTCATCCACCTGTCAGGGCAGATGCAAGGTCAGCCATAGTGCAGGTGCTGGGCCCGTGGCAGAGTCAGCCCAGTCTGGAGGACGAGTCTGACCCGCCCAGCATTCCTGCAGTGAGCACCCCTTAACTGAGCACCTACTAGGTAATGCCGGGCACTAGCCAGACCTGAAAATACACAAGTGAGCGGGGCTCATCCCTTCCTTCCCTCCTTCCTGCCCTTCCTGGACAGTCTACTCAGCTCGGGAGGTAACAAGTGAGAAGGCTGCTTCTTTCATTATTTTATTACGGTCCTTCTCTGCTTCCTCATTCTTTTGCTATTCGTTTAACTTGAAAGTACCTACTGTGTGCCAGGCACCTCATTAGGCATGTGGAATACAAGACGAGCAAGATTTTAGCACCCATCCACCCATCCACTCAGTGTGTTTGCTGAGAGCTTCCTGCCCGTCCAACAGGGGCCCAGGAGCCGGGATACAAAGACCAGAAGAACCAACTGGCTTCCCTTCCCCGCAGGCATGGCCTGCAGGAAGGGCCACAGATTTCAAGTCGTTCCCCTGTGGGATGTCAGCAGGTAGGGGGAGCCCTCATTGTTCCTGGGTTACACAGGCCAGGTGACTGGGGCTGTGAGTCCACCAGACATCGGGACATGATGCAGCACTCAGCCGATGTGAGGTGTGCAGAGGAGAGAGGTGCAGGGGACGGTGCAGGGGCTCTCTCCTCGGGCTACTCAGAGAGGGGCTCCAGGCCCTCCCTGCCCAAGGGCCTGGACTCCTACTCACCTCCCTAGGACTCCTCCAGACCCACCCACCTCTCAGTTCCCAGCACCATCCCAGGCCAGGCTCCCCCTGCTGCACCCAGCAGTCTCCTCTCAGGTCCCTGCTTGTCCCAGCCTGGTCCCTCCTCTCCGTGCACCACCCGGCAGCCTTCAACCTCGTTTCCTCTCCAGCCCCAGCCCTTGCACTTCCCTGGACCCCCCAGCCCTTCATGTTCTAGCAACTCACAGTACTGCCCCCCAACACAACACGCACAGACACACTGTGATGCGCGGGCCTCTCCTGCAGGCCTTTGCTCTGCTCTTCCCTCTTCCTGAAAGCCCTTCCTCATCCTCTTGCCTAGAAAGCAATTCATTTGAGGACTTAGGTCCCTCTGGCTCCCCGAGGGGTCTTCTTCCACCTGCCTCTCTCTCCTGCATGGCTTAGGTGCCTCCTGTGGGCTCTTGCAGCCCTCAAGTTGGGTTCTGTCATATCAGTGACCACGGCAACCCCAACACACCTCAAGGAGCTTGCCTAGTGCCCTTCTGGGTCCCTAGCACCGAGCACAGGCTCAGCATCCCAGAGTCCCAGTTACTCTGGTTGAAGGTCACACTAGGACCGAGGTGACTCTGCTCAGTCCACTGATGGGAGTCCTCATGATACAGACCCCAGGAAATCTCTTAACGCTCCTTCGACTCCTCCATCAGGCCAGCCTAATACTACTGTGTCGTCACTACCTTCTCAACACTTGTGATTGCCCTTATTAAGAAGTCATTTTTACTGGACATGTAGGAATTGTGGATATTGATGGGTACAGTGTGATAACTCAATATGTGTGTCTACGCGTATGATCGGATCAGGGTCACCAGCATTTCCGTCTCCCTAAGCATTTATCATTGTGCTGGGAACCTTAGAGCTCCACCCTTTCAATCTGTAATCTACCCTCCTTTTTAACAAAGAGAGGGTAAACCTAAGCAGGCTGTGGCATCTGGGTACAACTGAGGGACGCCATTCAGTCTTATTCTACTTATTTGTATAGTTTCCTTCCCTTTCATAGCAAGTCACGTTGGTTTGCTATTGATGGCAGGGATATAAAGTATCTTCTAAAATAAGTTGTATGAATTTTAAGTGAGTTCATTTTCAAAAGACAAATGTCAAGTCGATAATAGTACAGGTGGAACACAGACAGGAAGTATAAAATACCAGTGGATTCTGAAAATTTAGAGAATGTAAAATACACATTAATAATGATAATACACTGGATACACTGGACTTAACAATAAAGTATATTTTTCACTTTGATGAAATGTCAGACCCCTCGCTCCCACAAGAAAATATAAACACTGGTGAAATCCTAGTGAGGCCTGGGGTCTGGCTAGTTGTACGGAGCCAGTGTTTTTGCTAACATTCTATCATACAAGACGAAAACTGGGGAAAACTGGGTGATGGGTACAAAAGACCCCTGTTATGGTTTAGGTATGAGTGTCCCCCAGCGATTACAGTGTGAGACAATGCAATCATTTTTAGAGGTAAAATGATTAGATTATAAAGGGTGTGACCTAATCGGGGGATATGGATCAACTGGGCAGTAACCTTGGGCAGGTAGGGGGCGGCAGCAGGAGGTGGGCCTATGGGGCCATGCCTTTGGAGTAGATATTTTGTCCCTGGTAACGGGAGGTCTCTCTCCACTTTGTTGCCATGTCCCCAGCTGCCTTCCCCCACCACGCCCTCTGCCATGGCGTTCTGCGTCACCTTAGGCCCAGAGCTGAGGACTAAGACCTCTGAAACTGAGTCAAAATAAGCCTTTTCTCTTCTACGTTGTCCTTATCAGGTCTTTTGGTCACAATAATGAAAAAGCTGATTAAAATAACCTGTATTATTTTTACAACCACTTGTGAACTTATAATTACTTCACAATAAAAAATTTAAACATAGTAGTTGCATTTATCTTTTTCCTTTTAAATATGTGACTACTAAGATATTTTCAACTGCATATCTGCCACTGTCATAGAGATGCCACCGTACTGGCAAGACAGACACAGATCAGTGGAACAGAAGGGAGGACCAGAAACAGACACTCCCAAACCTGCCAGCTGACTTTTGACAAAGGGCCAAGCCATGGGAGGAAGCTGACCTTTGTGACACACGGTGCTGGAGCCATTGGACACCCAGAGCCAAAACTCCACCTCAACCCAAATGAGACTTCAGACGCAACGATGAACTTGAAATGGATGACGGACTTAAAAATAAAATGTCAAACTAAATTTTTAGAAAAAATATAGAAGAGCTTTGGGAACTAGGGCTAGTCAAAAAAGTTCTTAGACATGAACCCCAAAGCACAATCTGTAAAAGGAAAAATGGGAAAACTGGACTTCCATCAAAACTATCAAAGGGGCTCAGGTGGAGCACTTGCCTAGCAGGTGTGAGGCCCTAGGTCCATCCCCAGCACCACAGAAAAATAAACAAATAAAATAATTAAAATTTGTTTTGCAGAAGACTCTGTTAAGAAGTTGAAAAGACAAGGTACAGACTGGGAGAGAGTATTTATAAACCACTTATCTGACAAAAGACTATCATCTAGAGTTCATGAAGAACTCTTAACTCAGCAGTCAAAACCCAAACAATCCAATTCAAAATGGACAAAAGACATGAGCAGACACTTCCTGAGGAAGATCCGTGGTGACCCATGTGCACAGGAAAATACGCTCAACCTCACGGCCCTTTGGGAAATGCAAATTAAAACCACAACGAAATGTCATTTACACAGTTGTCAGAGTAGTAAAATGAAAAACAGGGACACCACCAAACTCTGGAGCAGGTGCAGCTATGGACAGCTCCCACGGCTGGTGGCGGAAAATGGCCCAGCCACTGCAAAGGTCTAAACATGCAGCTACTGTAGGACCCGTCAAGTCGTACTGTCGAGCATTTATCCCAAGACCATGACAACTCACACTGACACAAAAACCTGCACAAAAATGTCCTTATCAGCAGCCTTGTTCAGATAGCCAAGAAACTGGTAGCGACAGAGCTCCCTGCTGACCGGTGAAGAGCTTGTGGTACCCAGACCAAGAAATACTGCTCAGCCAGGAAAAGGAATCGACTATTGATAGAGCGACCAGGAGGAGTCTCCAGAGGCTCGTGCTGAATGAGAAGTCAATCCCCAAAGGCCACATACTTGTGATTCCATTGGTCTAACGCTCTGGAACTGAGAAAATTATAGCAACGAAGAACAGATAAATAGTGTCCAGAGGCCAGGGGTGGCAGCGGGGCAAGGGAAATGTTCTGTGTGTCAACAGTGGTGGTGAACACAAACCTCCACTTGGGAGAAAACCAAGGAGAACTAAATCAACACACACCAGCGCCAACACTGAGGGCGTGGGAGACTGGGAAGCCCAAGCACGATAGGTGTGTCCTCCCAGTGCCGAGGCCCCGGATGTGCCGTGGCGCTACATTACATCGGTTCTGCTACCTGTTACCATGGGGGGCACTGGGTAAAGGACACTCAAGATCTCTGCTTTATTTCTTGGGAAATAAAGTGCCTACGAATGTACAATAACCTCAAAATAAAAGGTTTATTTAAAAAATGACATACAGCTTGTGTTGCAGTTTCATTAGACAGGAAATAAGGGGGAGCCATGAACCTTGAGGTCTCCCCCATATCTCCCTGCCTACCTCGGTCCAGCGAGGAAGCAGACCTGCCCAGGCCCACAGTGTCCAGCTCATTTTGTTGCACAAGACCCCGCAGCCTGCAGGGGGTAACCAACCTCCTTCCTGTCTGTTTCCGTCATCCCGAACTGATAATGGCCCAGGAGGAAGGGCCACACGGCCTTGCGGATCTCGGGCTGGATGCCTCCATAGTAGATGAGACGCAGCAGCTCCTGCTCCTCGTAACTCTGGGGTGGGGGAGGGGGCAGAGGGTTTAGTCATCAGAGAACCAGTGGGTGGGCTGAGGCTCAGCCCTCCTGCTCCTTGCAGCCAGCCCCAGAGATCCTGTGTGCACCAGCAGAGCGATGTGTATCTGAGTATCAACTGTGGCATCTTATGAAAAAGCCAAACTGAGGCGACCCCCTGGCTGCTCACCAATGGGAAACGTGCATCCCTACCTGGGTACCACACAGAGACTGAAGAAGGTGGGAGGGCATTTAGGAGGCTTGATGTCATGGGAGCTGATTTCTTGCTGGCTTAACAGCCCTGGGTGGGCACTTCTGGTGAAGGGCATCTCTCCTCCCCCAGAGGCTCAGGCTCCATCAATCTGTGCTCCCACCATTCTCCAGGGCCTCCTGGTCATCTGATGCAGCAGAGGAGAAGTAGACAGTGTGGAGGGAACTCACGTGAAAGCTTCAATGTATGTTAAGTGAAAAAAAGCATGATACAGAACAGGTCTGGGATGACCAGACGTGCCTAGGGTTTTTGTAAAAAGAAAAATGAACATCATGACTGTATTGTATAGTCATTATATATGATTGTATGTTAATCTGTGCATAATGAATTCACAGTATCTTTAATATTCAGCCAATGTTCTTATTGTGTATATTTGGAAAGATTGTCTTGCGGTTATTAGTCTTGATTCAGCTCTAAGAAAACTTGAAAGTGAATTAATCTAGAAGGAACATCTCCAGTTGCTACTTCACGCAGTAGCAACTTCTGTGCACACTAGGATGACCTTAGCAACTGTTTGCTGTATTGTGTGGAGTTGATTTTTTCACTTAAAAATAATCATTTCTATGTGAAGGCTTCACAGTGACAATTTGTTGTGCTGAGGGGCCAGCAGACCCCGACTGTACCTGTGCCTGTGGAAGGGACCACCGGGTGCTGGAGGCTGGTCTGAAGGGCCCCAGGGCCATCTCCTCCCACCTCTTCATTTCATATTGCAATGTCAAAAGCATACTTCACATGGGAAGGCTGGTCTTGGGTGTACCCAACAACAAAGAAAAGAACAGCCACTCCTTTGTCCTTTTTGGGAATTTTAATTTATATGATGTAGATGGCCTTGTCAAAGATGTTTAAAAACCAGAAAACTATTTGCAACAGACGCTCTGATCTCTTCATCACACATCCACTTCCTCTTCTGGATCCACCACAACACTCCACTTCCCAGCCTCCCTTGCAGTTAGGAGTGAGTGGTCACATGGCTAGGATCTGGCCAATGAACTGGGAGAGGATGTGATGGAAGCCCTTCTAGGCCAAGGCCAGGAGGAAGCAGGTGGGTTCCCTCCCTACTATTTCCCCTTCTACTGGAAGCACACGACCCCGAGGCCCTGGAGAATGGTGGGAGCACAGACTGAAGGAGTCTGAACCTCTGGGGGAAGAGAGACGTCCTTCACCAGAAATGCCCACCCAGGGCTCTTAAGTCAGCAAGAAGTCAGGCCCATGGTGTCAAGCAACTGCCAGAGTGGGCCTGTTCCTTACTGGTGCAGTCCACCCCAATGCCACTGTCAGCTAAAGGCAAAACATGGCCAAGCACCATGGCAACTCACCGCTGATCCATTTTGGGTCTCACCCAACTTGTCCTTAGACTGGTGGTTCCTCAACTGGGAGGATCACCAGAGCACTTGAGGAACTGTCAAAACAGACTCCAGGGCTGCATTCCCAGAGGTGCTAAATATGTAAAGCAGGAGTTGAGCCCAGAAATCTACAAATCTTTTACATTCCTCAGGAAATATGGACACTCAGAAACTGGCAGGGATTATGATCGTTATGAAATTCTGGGACAGTAAGCTGGCTTATCTATTTAAATTTTAATCACATATCAATCAATTTGACTTGTAGGAATCACTTGAAATAAAAGCACTAGTATAGAAAGCTATAAAGATGTTGATTGAAATACTGTTTAAAATAATTTTTGTTTAAAAAAAGAACCCAGCTATCTGTCATCAGGGGAGGACTTGAATAAATTATGACCCATCCACAGATGAGGTGCTAGGTTTTAACATTCAGAGATTTGAAAGATATCCTTGACGTGAAAGTAAAATGGTTACTTAAAATACAATTATAGGGGCTGGGGCTGTAGCTTAGTGGTAGAGCACTTGCCTTGCATGTGTGAGGCACTGGGTTCGATCCTCAACACCATATAAAATTAAGTAAATAAAGATATTGTGTCCATCTACAACTAAAAAAATATTTTAAAAAATACAATTATAATATTATATTATTTTAAAAAATAAGAGATATAAGGGAGGTCAATATTAATATGATAGAGGTGTAGATTTCTATCTATTAGATATACATATTTTTACATATCTACATATAAATCTAAATAAAAATAAGAGATCAAGATAAGATTTAAAGATATATAGCTATGTATATAAATATGTAGGTAGACACAAACATATACATAAATCTCCATCTCTCCATGTAGATTTGTATCTATACATAGAAAAATACAGGTAAAGTATATGTGTCATATATACCATAGATATTAGATACAGAAATATAAATAAGCTATGAAGATATGTATGGCTTTATATCTATAGGTATAGAAATATGGATAAAATACAAAAATATTCTTAGGGATAAACACAGGCAATATATGGAACATTCTATACCAAATTGAGGCCACTTATTCCAGGGATCAGAACTAGAAGAATGAAGCAGAGAGATGATATTTAAATTTCTTTTTGCTTCTTATACACCTGTGTTCATTCTTTGAATTCTTACAGTACATGGACATTACTTCTGTAATTTAAAAAACAAGTATTTTTGGCAATAAGCAAAACCACCTTTCTGTTAGTCCAGGCTTGGGAACTAGTTGGTCTTTCCCACCTAGTCCCCTGGCATCCCAGGAATTTGGTAACAAATAGCGCCTCCCTGCCCTACCCAGGTGGGCCAGCTGTGCCCTCTGCAGCACCTGGTGGAAGGGTGCACAGCCCATAGGTCCACTAGATCCACCCAGCGTGGAGACAGGCGCCTCCTCCACCATCTTGTTCTTGGCCCAAATTTGAGCTTCTCAAAGTGGGTTCCACCTTCCACTACCCATGGGAGACACTTTTACAACAGGTTTCTGTGGCCAAATGCATCTGAGGGAATGTTCCTCTTACTCTCCCTTATTCTTGAGCGTGACCAGGATATTAGCAGAGCCAGGGTTCAGAGAAGTCCCAAGACATAGAAAAGAATGTTCAACCTCAATGTTTCCCGAACTAGCTGACAATGAAACTTTTTTCAAACATCAACATTTTTCTTCCAGGGACATCTTTACTGCAATCAGGAAATCTTAGAGAGCATTTAAGCAATGCCTGTCTGTAGGTGAACTATGTAATCCTTGAACCTAGGCCACAAGGCGGAGATGGGAGAGAGTTTTGAGCTGTGGTGGGAAAGGTCCAGTGCCTGCCTTGAACTGAGCTGCTCTCATTCTAGGAGTTTGAACAGGACCGTAAACTCCTTGCAGCTGGATCCAAGTCACAGGACCTTGCACAGGACTGAGCACACAGCCGATACTTAATCATAAGCAGTTCCCCACTGATTCCTTCTTTACCCCTGCTGGGGAGGCATATAGGTCAAGTATCCCTTAAATGAAATGCTTGGGACCAGATTTGAAATGAAATGCTTGGGACCAAAATCTGTTTGTTCAGATTTTGGATTTCCTCAGATTTGGAAATATCTGCATCTACATAATGAGCTATCTTGGGGATGTGGTCCAAGTCCAAAGAAATCATTTGTTTTACATACACTTTATCACTTGAAGGCAATTACATGCATTATTTTTAGAGCAGCTGCATTGTGACTGGCACCTGTCACATGAGGTCAGGTATGGGATTATCCACTGTGGTGTTATGTCAATGCCCAAGTACTTCTGGAACATTTTGGATTTTCAGATTAGCTATGATTGACCCATATATGTCCTTCAATCTCTATCCTGCAAGGGAAAAAGTGAGCTATGGGTCTTGGAATTCTCGAGAAGAGGTGACCTTCAAGGTGCATGTATAGAACTCAGGTAGGCTGACTTGAGTCCCCATAAGGAGGGTCTATTTCTCAGATGACAGCAAGCCTTCCCTGCAGCCTGCCCCATGGCAGCCCAGGCCCCTCCAAGGCTTACCGTGCTGTCCCGAAGGTACTGCTCCCAGATTCCGGCCGTCAGCCCCTGCCCAGCATCACAGGGCAAGTCTGGAGACACAATCATGTGATTGACCAGAGCTGACAGGTGGGTCCTCACAGTGGACAAGTGTCTGCAGTAGGCCAGCCCTGTTGGAAAGGGAAGGGAAGTGTCACATTCTGCCATCCAGCGCCCCTGTCTGGCTCATGGAGTCTTCAAAGCGGTGCCTCTCTCCCCAGCCTATTGAACCTCCATACCCTGCAAATTCTCATCACCTCTTTTTCCAGAAAAGGAAAGTGAAGCCCAGAGGGGTGATGTCACTGGATGGCTTGACTGCTCAACCCTAGGGAAGTCTTGTCACCTTTCTCAGCCTCTGTCAGGCTGATGCCACCCTACTGGGTTGGAATCTGATGCATTTAACTGACAGGCTGCAGGCAGGGAAGGATCAGGAAGGAAGAGAGCCAGGGATGCCTCATGCTGACTGTGCCTCTGCCTCCAGTCCATCCAGAGAGAGCGAGAGGACTCCTGTTCAAACTGCAGCGGGACAAAGAAAGTCCCAGCAAGTCAGTGACCCAGCAACGCTGAGGGCACCCAGTCTGCTTTCCAGGATGGACCTGTCACCTTAAAGGTGCACCTGCCAATGTGCCATCCCTCATCTGCTGCACGCTGAGCCCCTGAGGGTGCCTGGCAACCAAGAAGCACTTGGCAAATGCCAGTGCCTGTGCCCTTTGCTGATGGCACTCCTTCCTCCTGGCTCTCTCCACAATCTCATGCTCAGTTACCAGAGAATACTGGACCCTCTAGAGCCTGAGGATTCACCCCCACCAACAACAGGAAGGTACAGTAATGGTGGTGGTGGCCACAGAATGTTTAACATTCACAGAGCACATGACCCCACACAGCACTGGCAGCCAGGGGCTGTTCCCCGAGTTTCCATAGTTAGGTATTTTTCACCACAACCCTATGAAGCAGCTATTAGCATAATCCTCAGTGTGTAGATGGGGAAACTGAGGCACACACTGGTTACAACATTTGCTCATGTCCCGTCACTCAGGGTTGGGATTTGTCCCCAGGCCTCCTCGTTTGAATGTGTCCTCTCAGGCAGCATGTGATCACCTCATTCCAGACTCATCTCCAGCCCTGCCCTTCCTTCAGGAAGCTCTTGCACTAGGATTTGATGAACACTTGCACAGGGCCTGCTCCATGCCAGGCTCTGCATTAAGCACTGCAGATGGCGGTCATGAAACACGCAAGAACCTCTGCCCAGGGGATCTTACACTCTGTCTCTCCAGGCACTCGGAGATGATGTGCACCCATGCAGGCCCGTCCAGGTTTGTCACACATTTGAGGAATGTTCCTCTTACTCTCCCAGGGCCTCAGTTTATTGAGTGTGACTGGGATATTAGCATAGCCACGTTTCTCCAAAGTCTCAAAGAATACAGAGAACTGTTTGGCCTCAACATTTCCCGAACTAGTCGTTGACAAGGAAACTATTTTCAAACATGAACATGCAGGCCCATGTGGGGTGTATTAAAACTTCTCTAGAATCCCTACAAGTGCATGCTTGATCTCCCCATCTAGGCTGTGAGGGCTGGGAAATAAAGTGTTCTGAGAAACAAGAAAGTAGACAGAAAACAAACAAAGCTTGTTGGCTGTGTGACCCTGGGCAAGTCACTTTGCCCCTCTGTGCCTTGCCTGATTAATGGGAATAATCACAATATCTGTGTTATTAGTTACAATTTTTAAGTTTGGGGGACATGATCAGGTCACCTTTCTCTTCTGCCTATGAAGTGATACTGACATTTTCTGAGCACCTAGGACATGAAATACGAGGTGCTAATGGCTTTACACATGCTTCTCGTTCCATCCTGGAAACAAACCCTCCGGGTAGGGCCTCAGGATGCAATGATGACCAAACCAAGCCCCCTCTCCCAGGGGCTCCAGCATCCACTGCCCTCTCTCAGGACCCAGAGACAAAATGTATCCCCCATCTGTCGACAAGGAAACTGAGCCTGAAACCAGACATCTAGAAGACAGGGGTGTTCAAACTCCAGAGCCAGGCTCTGTCCCCTGACATTTCTGGCATACAGTAGGCACTCAAAAGGTGCTCCATGGAGACCACACCAACAAATGAAGACCTATACGCACATCCATAAAAGGCTCTGGAGAGGATCTGGTACTTCATATTGTCACAGAGCAGCTTCAGAGGAGCCCTGCAGGTGGAGAAAGGACGATGTTTACAAGAGATGCACACAGCCAGGATTTCTGAAGAAAAACTCATTCTCTCAGGGGACAGAAGGGTGGCCTCCTGTGATTTCTATACAGCTGCACTGCCCTTCCTATCAGGACCCCAGTTTTTCTTTGCGGTATCACTTTTCCCATAAAACTCTGTCCCTGTGGTCTGGATAGGACAAATGACTACCTAGTATAGGACCCGGTTGAAGTCAAAATCATTGGCTCAGAGACAGTCATGTGTCTAACCTGGGCCAATGAGAATCAGCCCTGGGACTTTTGTCGGAACTACCAGGAAACACATGCTTTAATTTTATCTCCTGTCTGAGTTTCTAAGCCAGTAAAATATATGTGCATGGCTGCTGGGAGTCATCTTTGCTATTATGTAGGGAGGGCCTGCCTGAGAATGAAGTCCACACTTCAGATGGTGAAGCCACCATCTGAAGACACAGGCAGGGCTTCCTATTTTGACATCTATATCCAGCCAGGCCTAAAGCCACTGGCCTCTGAACTTCTCAGTTATGCCAACACATTGTATTTTCTCCTTGAATCAGTTTGAAATGGGTTTCTGATACTTTATTTAAGTGACCCAGTAGAACCAACCTGAGCTACACTGGGATTCAGTTGGGATGACCACAAAGCAGGTGACGTCTGTCAGCTTCCCCTTACATGGTCATTTCTGGGTGCTGTTTTGGCTGAGGAAGGGGTAAGTTCCAATAGCTAGAACTGGCACTGGTTGATTCTATAGCCTGTTTTTACTCCACCAAGATTTGGTGCAGGGCAAGAAGTGGGCATCCACAAAGCTCTGGGTAACCCTTCAGTCTCTTCCAACATCAGCACAAGCCCCTCCTACCTCTCATGGTTGCAGCCATTGGTTGAGCTGCCTCCAGCTGAGCCACTCTGTGAACAGGATGAGCAGGAGGATTTCCGGGGGCTGGGTTGCCATAGAGATGGGAGATTGTTCATGGAGACATCCATCAGATCCTGAGGGACTGTGGTGTATAGAAGAAGGGGCCAAAGAAGAGCCCTGGTTAGGTCTATATGGGTCACAGAAACCTCATCCCCAAAGCGAGCAGCTCCCCCGCCCTCCAGGCTGGCACAGGCAAAGGAAAAGACCCTGAAAGAGATAGTAGAAAAGGGTACTCGAGATCATAGTCCAACTGAGGTCCTTGAGCCTCCCTGATCCAATGAAAGCCACCACCAAGATTTGGAGGCCACAGAAGATGGGCAGAGCTAATGACAGCCAGAAAGAGGAAGAGAACAGAGACCAGAGCCAAGAAAACAGGCAGCCATGCCTCACCATGTTGTCATTTAGCTGTGCTCACAGGATGTGAGGGGAAGCAAGGGGGCCTCTGGGTGCTTCCGGGAATGAGTCCCCAGAGATGGGCCTCCTGGGGAGCTCCTGGTTGTCAGATAGAAGGGAGCCTGAATCCACCGAGGAGGCAGAGCACCTCAGGGCCAGAGGAGCATGCGGGTGCTGTCTGTGGTCCTGAGCCATAAACGTGCTCCTCCAAGTGCGTGCAGATGGACGGGCAACCCCCAGAATCAAAAAGTCATATGCCCATCCTGGACCCTTTGCCTACTGAATTAACCTCCTTGAGATGGATCCCTCAAATCTGTATTTTGTTTTGTTTTGTTTTGGTACCAGGGATTGAACCCAGGGGCCCTTAGCCACTCAGCCACATCCCCAGCCCTTTTTATTTTTTGAGACAAGATCTTGCTAAGTTCCTTAAGGCCTTGCTAAGTTGCTGAAGCTGGCTTTGAACAGTCTGTTGGGTGGTAAGTATTTTAGGCTCGTGAGCCATCTGGGCTGTGCCATAAACACTCGACTCTGCTATCACAGTGCAAAAGTTGTCATATATGAAATGTAAGCAGAGGAACCTGGGTGTGTTCCAAGGCAACTTTGTTGATGGACACTGAAATGTGAACTTTGCATCATTTTCACATGTCATAAAATATCATTTTTGATTTTTTTCAATTACTGAAATAAGTAAAAACCATCCCCAGCTCATAGCTGTACAGAATGAGGACAGATTTGGCACATGGGTCATGGTTTTCTTATTCTTGTTCCAGGAATTCAGAGAGGTGTACATTTTCCCCATATGCCAAGGCTCCTGGATGACACATCCTATTTTGACTCTCCCCTTGAGCTTTAGGGGGAGAGGGAGCTGGGGACATGACCCCACTGGGCATCAGAGCTTGGTACCCAATAGCGTCTCCTCCTGCCCACTGACACAGAAAGAAGCTGCCACAGAATGTGGTTCTTGCAGCCACATAAAGTGGCTTATCACACTCTTCCTCCCCATGGAGAGTCACCAATGAGATCGTCAAGAAAGGTCAGTGATTCTTGTTGTCTGTTCTAGAAAGACATCCCCAGTTCCTAGCCAGTCTCAGGGAAGCACTAATGGGTTTAGCCCATGTAGGGACACACATGGCTCCATCCCAGCCCCTCATGCCAGCAGACTTCACCAAGGGATCCTTTCACTGTTGAACCCACACGGCTGCCAGCTGTGTGCTGCAGGGTGGACAGCTGAAGTTATCGATTTGTCCCTTCCTTCCATCTCCCTTAGAACCAAGACTCAAATGACAACATGGCAGAGGCGGCTGGGACCCAGCCCTTGGGGAAATGGGGAGCCCAGACATTACAGGGGGGCTGCTCCTTCAGGCCCGGTGTGGGGAGGGTGGTATTCCATCTGGCTTGTGCCCACTGACTCCCTCTGGCCACTACCAGCATGGACTGACCAGCAGGAACCATCATCCAGGTGGGGCCCACAGAGATGGGGCAAGCGCTGGCCAAGAGGTCGGGGGCAACTTGGAACAAAACAAAAAGTATTGGTGAAGGGGACGTCTGGGGTGGTGGGACAGGAAGATGGCCCTAAGAACCAATTCCTTGGGGGTCAAACCATCCCCCCGCCTGCTCTGCACAGCCCCACCCCCATGCACACTGTGTTTGATTAGAGGAATAAGGAATGCTCATGTTTATGAAGTGATACTCTGTGTGGGTGTGGGCGAGGCAGCGCTCCATCTTAGAATCCACAGTGATCCTGTAACAGGGACATTTATTTTCTTATTTTGCAGAAGTAATTGAGGCTCTGAATGATGATGTAATTTCATCACCCTAAGGACCCATCAGGGAGTAACTGGCAAGGCTGGACTTCTTGACTGAAGTCCTCCTTCTCTTTCCTCTAATGACAGTGGCCTCTCAGTGAGCGCAGTTACCCTCGTTGTCCCCTTTTACAGATTGGGAGACTGAGGCACACAGACCAGCAGGTCTGAGCTATCCAGCTACAGAGTGAAATTCCAATCTAGGAGGACTGACTCTGAGCTCCAACTCCAAGCCCTGCTGCTGTTTCCCACTGGCTCCGGTGTCCCCACACCTTCGGTTCTCAACTGGGGCAATTCTGGAGATGTCTGGGGACTTCAGTTGTCATGGCTTGCAGATAAGGTCAGTGCTATGGGCACTTGGTGGCTGGAGGCCAGGGATGCTGCTCAACACCCCACAATGCACAAGAGAACCTCATGCTCAGAGAATTATTCAGCCCACCAGGCCAACAGTGCTGAGGTTGAGAAAGCTGCCCCAGAGTAGTGCTGTCCAATGGGGACATGAGGGTGCCATGCACATAATTCAAAACATAAAACAGGTGAAAAGAAACAGGGGAAAACAGCTCCGACAACACATTTTGTTCAAGCCAACATTTCCAAAATGTTATTTCAACGTATAATCAATATAAAATTATTCATGCAAAAATTCACATTCTCTCTCTTTTTCATATAAAGTCTTCAAAATCTGGGGTGTGTTTCACACCCACAGCATAACTCAATTGCACTAGCCACACACCTTTTGAGTGCTCAGTTGGCAAATGTGCCTTGTGGCCACCCCAGCACAGTGACGACCTCAGCAACAGAGGAGTCTGAAATGTCAGTGTCTGACTGTGACCCTGTCCACACTTTAGTGCTTGTCTTTGCCCCTCTGTGCATAAAGACAGGCCAGAAACCAAGGTGTGCAGACAGGTGTATATGACAGCGGAAGGCAGTTTAGAAGCAGCTACAGCCACATCTTCCTCCTACATGGTGACATAACTGTCTTCCTGTTTAAGGCAAGTGTCTACACGTTTTCTCTATGCAAGGCCAGATAATATGTATTTCTGGCCTTATGGCCTGATGATCTCTGTCACGATTATTGATCCGTACTGTTGTGGCATGACATGGCCACAGACAATATATAAATGAGTGGATGCGGCCGTGTTCCAACACAACTCTACAAACTATGGCCCACAGGAAGGGGCTTGTTAACTTCTGATTTTTCTTTTTTTAAATTGGTAAACCCTGCGTGGCTCAGGCCCCTGTGAATTTCCACCAAGGATGGGGATGAGGTCACCATTTCGAGGGCTGGCTCTGACCTTGAGGATGAAGAGGGTGAAACCACTTTGCCCTCTCCCCACTTTCAAGACCATATGCATAGAGTGGTGCTTAGAGGCACAGGCTCTGGAGCCAGTCCACCTGTGTTCAAAGCTCAGCCATGCCAAAATTCAGCTGTGTGACCTTGCACCAGTTGCTTTACCTTTCTGTGCCTCAGATTTTTCCTCTGTACAACAGAGGATGGTGATTACATCCTGCCTGGGAGGGCTATTCTGGGGATGAGATGAATTAAGACACGGAGAGTGCAGAAGTGGACCTGGCACATGTGGCACTCGGTACAGGAAACCTGTGACTGTGACCTGAGCATCTGCCAAGGAATGGGCCTTCATCTGGTGAAAGGTTTCACAACTCATCGCTCTGACCCCTCAGAACATGACCTGGTGGACAGTGTTGTTACCCTGTTCTCCAGACAAGGAGAGAAGACCTGAGCAGGAAGGATCACGGGAGCGTCCTGCAGTGGCAGAGCGGAATTCAGAGATGGGTTCTTTTCTGGAAGGAGGAGCAATTCTGCACACACACCCTGCCCACCTTGAGGATACATGGCAATGTCGGGAGATATTTCTTGTCACAACTTGGAGGAACGTGAGAACTTTGCTCACTTGGCCTCCGGGGCTGGAACCCAGGGATGCTGCTCAGCATCCTCCATGCATAGGATGCTTCCAGCCATCACATCAGCAGGGCTGAGCTGAAGGATCTCTGGCCTAAGTACACTGCTGCATCGGGGTTCCCTCAAAGGCAGGCAAAGACCCCAGTGCAAGTCAATTATTTGGGAGGTGCTCCTAGGAAGCACGGGCAGCAGGGAGGTGGAGACAGGCTAGGAAAGGCCAAGAGTAGGGCTATTACCTACTCATGGGGAGAAGGACCCTGGTGGCCAGAGAATCCTTTCACATAAAGAGATACCGAGACAGGGATCTGGCAATTAAGCCACATGCCCAGAATGGGCAGTGCGAAGGACTGTGGGTGAGCACTGCTGGCCTCTGTTCCTCTGGCCACACTGATCTCCAACAGGATAACATCCAGCACCCAGCGGGGCACCCAGCAGGAGTGTGCAAATTATTTCTTGGGTGAGAATCTGCAGAAAGCATTTCCTGAGAAGAGCTCAGTGGCTCTGGCCTCTGACACACCAGCTCACCAGTGGGGTGTTATGGTGCATGTCAGGCACCAGGGGCGGGAGCCCAGGTTCTAGAGAAAGGGAACAGAAGCCAGTTCCGCATCCTGGGGGATTCTGCTCTCACAGATGGAGCCTTTTCAGCACTTGGCCAGAACAGTCTTGGTGTAGGGCCAGGGGTACCTGAGAGGCCTGCCTCCATGGGGAGGCTGGGAGGGCTCCACAGCCTGATGTTGGACAGCAATGGCCATGGTAATGGCTCTGAACACCTGGGTGAGGTGGGAACACGAGGCTTGGCTTAGCCATGAAAGAACATCATGGGTGAAAACACAAGCTAAGCCAAGAGACATCATACCTGATGGCCAAGCCCCAGAATACAGATCTCGTGTCTTCTCGTTCCAAACACCTGGGGTCCTTTGCAGGCTCAGTTAACAGGTAGATCCCTGGGTCCCAGGGACAGGGCAGCTTACCAAATTCGGTCTGCGTGCCGGGGTAGATGATCCGGAACACGTAATCTGTGGCTTCCTCGTCTTCCTTGTCTGAAGATGTGGACTCAGATGAACCCTGAGGGCTTCGCTTGCGCAGCTTGGGAAACACTTTGCCCTGAAAGGACATGTTCCAATGCAAGGACACACCTGTCCCCAAGCCTGCACAGCCTGAGGGTCTTGGTGGGGTGCATACCAGCCTGTGAAGTCATGTGAGGGCCCACAGGAATGGAAGACCTCCCAGCCTCCCCAAACCCCCATGGCCACTCACCTTTCCCCGCTGGGACCAGAGAGGCGGGTCCAGCTGCCCGTGGGGAAGCAGCCCGTTCTCTAGGCACGAGAGGAACTGCAGGAGGTGCCCACCCTTGGGGAAGCGGAAGGGTGGCCTCTGGATCCCGTCCTGGCTGACCAACACCACTGTCCCACCGCTGTCCACTGCCACCATGACCAGCAGAGAAGACCCAGTGGGAAGTCACGATGAGCACGGCGACAAGCCCCCCGACTCTGGGGGGTGCAAACACCCCTAGAGGTGCCAAGCCAGACCCAGGTGTCTGAGGCTCTGGGCCAGCCCTGGGCAAAAGGTCAGGGCAGCTTTTACCTGTCCTGTGTCCCACTCATTGTACTCACAATCCACCTGGCTGGGAACTATAGGACAAGGTCAGGAACAGTGTGATTGGCCTCCCTAAAGCTACCCACCAAAGGAAAGAAGCCCCCAAACACCCATGCTCCTCAAGAATCTGCTGCAAATCCACCTGACTCACTGTGGCATGGAGTGTCCAGATCTCACCCCTTATCAGGCCCCTCGGTGTCTCTGGCTAGTATGGGGAACATTTCCTGTGCACCAGCAAAACACAGTACTAGAACTTTCTTGCCTAATACTCACAATATCCCCGTGAGGTCTAGCTACGATTTCCTATTTTACAAATGAAACCCAGGCCCCAAGAAGGTAAGTAACTTCCTGAATGTCACACAGATCTGAACCCAGGTCTATCTTGTTAAGGAGTTGAACCGCAGTGTGTCATGCCTTGGTGAGACACACACCACTTGCTTTCTAAAGCAGGATGGCCCTCTTCTTCTTTTGACTGTAGCTTCTTCTGACTTGAAACACCCACTGCAGAGCACTGACTGGGGAGTCACAAAGACCTGGTTCAAGTCCAGGCTCTGGAGCTTAAAGGCCACGTGGTTTTGTGTCAAGTTGCTACTTCATTTCTAAACTGGAGCACACCTATCACTGGGTTGTCATGACAATCAAATAACAGGCATTGTCATTTTACAGAAGAGGAAACACAGGCTCAGAGAGGTATTGCCACTTGCTTGAGTTGCACAGGTAACAGGAGATGCCCGCCACCTTGTCTCATGGTGCTAATGAATGCACAGGGCTAGAGGCAGGCAGGGGATCCAAGATGAGAACCAGCCAGTCCCCGACTCTCCTGTGGTCCCTACCTTGCTGGTGACAGTGCAGGTAGACAATCTCCTCCAAGCGGATGGTCATGGCGTAGTCCCAGTAGACGCTGAAAGGGAGGGAGGGCTGGGCTTGCAGAAGCCCACCTAGTGGGGAGGGGCTCTGAAAGCCAGAGGACCACTCCTGAGGTCCTCCGCTCTCACCTGGACCTACTCATCCCCAACTTCTGTGTCCCAGTCTTCCCAGCTCTCTCCTCTTCTTTTGGTTCTAGCACCTCAATTTCTGAGGGAAGCACCCTCCCCCAGCCCATGTGGCCCAGGTGAGGATGATCCCACCAACTCTACCCCATGACTCCAGCAATGATCACCTGACCCAGGCCTGGCCAATTAGCATGTCCCACTATCTCAGTGACAGTGACGGCTGCAGGATGGCCCCATGACCCAAGCAGAACCATTGAGACTCAGTGATCTGTTATATCCGCGCTCTGCTTTTAGTTGGAGCTACTAGGAATAATGCTAAAATGGACATTTATGTGCAAGTTTTTGCGTAGATGAGTTACCATGCTCCTGGGTAGATCCCCAGGCATGCAGTTGCTGGGGCCTCTCGTAACGGTGTGTCGTGTGAACCTGCCAAACAGCAAAGTGGTTCTGACACTGCTCCACACAGCGGGGCAGAGACCTGAGGCAAGCCCAGCCTGACTCCAGAGGCTGAATAGCCACCTCTTGGTGATATTTCTTCTTTAACACCAAGAACCCCAGCTGGGGAGTTAATGACCATGGTCGCACAAGAGGCTTGGCTAGAAAAAGACAAGAGCTGCTGTGCTTTCCAGACAAGGAGCACCCCCTTTATCTTCATTTGCCTCTTGGTCCCAAAGGGCATACTGAAGCCCTTGGTCATCTTTCTTCTCTACATTCCAACATTATGCTTCTGATTCCTGCCTGTTTCTTACTTTGTTAAGTGGCAGGGAGTTCAGAGCTCAGAGATGTCCCTAAACCCAGGATGGTGACCTTGAAGGTCCAGATTCAGTTGGAACTCAGTATCACAGCACCTATGTTGTGCCTGTTCCCAGAGGAAAAGATGATGTGAAAACGTGGAGCCCCCGGTGCTGGGAGCTGGAGTGGGCGGGGAGTGAGCTGCTCCAGTGCCTGTCTCCAAACACTGGCATCCCAGGTTTCCTGCCCACACACTCCTGGGCTTCTGTCCAAGTAATTAGCAGGGTCCTGGGGCTGTCTAAAGCTCTGATGTTAGGAAGAACGTGCCTTGGTTCAGAAGGACTTATTAGACCCTCTGGCAATCCCTTCAATCCTGGGGAGACCACCTTGTCCACTTCCCTCACTGGAGAGAAGGGGGAAAACTGAGGCTCATAGAAAGGGAGTGACATACTCTGGGTCATCCAGCAAGTGATAGCTGAGCAAGAACCTATATTTACATCTATTTGATTATTTGTTTTCTTCTCCAGCATAATGTGAGCTCTGAGAAAGGAAAGCTTTTGCTCTCCTTTGATTGAATTGCTACATTCCTTGTGTCTATTACAGTGGCTGGCAAGGAGTGGGTGCTTGGTAAATATTTAATGAGTACACTGTCTGAGCACCTACTGTGTGCTCCAATCTGTGGCAGGTATCAGCAATCAGCTGTGTGCAAGGCAGGGTCCTGGTCTTCAAGGAACTGAAGTTGGAGGGAGGCAGGAGATAGAGAACTATGCACAGTGGATCATGTGACTACTATTTGGCAAATGCTAGGAAGGAGATTCAGGGCTGGCCTGAGCCACTCTCAGCTAGGAGGCCAGGGAAAGCCCAGTTCTAAGGTTCAAGATGGAGAGGTGAGTTCCAGGCCAAGGTCCTCTCCTCAGGCCCTACACTGTTCTTCCACAAGGCCCGCTTCATTAGAAACTCCAGAGTCTGGCAGGGACAGAGTTACCCAGGCCAGCCTGGGACCACTGGTACTTTCCATTGACCACATCTGAGGACAGGTGGTAACCTCTGAGCAGGATAACCAGCCCAGAGAATGTAATAAATAACCCCAAGACCTAATGTGGACCACGCTGAGTTGATATTAAGAAGAAAACAAGAAGTGTTTTGGCCATGTTTCTTGAACAGAGTCCTTATTTTTTTTTAAATGTTTTTAGTTGTTGATGGATCTTTATTTTATTCATTTATTATTTATATATGGTGCTGAGGATCGAACCCAGTGCCTCACGCATGCTAGGCAAGTGCTCTACCACTGAGCTACAGCCCCAGCTCCCAGAGTCCTTATTTTTTTAAAGATACTTTTGAAAGCACAAATGAAATCATATGTCATGACTGGCTTTGGAGTCATATTGTAAAGAACCACCACCTGGGGGCTCCCTCCTGCAATACCTGTGTTCTAGCCCAACAAGGGACGGCTTTGAGAAAAGCAGAGGGCAGCCATGGGGCTGAAGTGGCCAGCCCATCATTCCAGCCTCGGGAGTCTTGGCTGCTGGTGGGAGAAGCAGTGATTTGGGTGGCTCTGAATCCACATCAGATCCAAAGCCTCTGTGGGGTTGTAGGGTTGTACATATTGTGGGTACCAAAGGAGAGACAGCTCCAGGGACCAGAAACCCAGTAACAACTCCCATCCCCTTTTATGGAGTGAGGAGAAAGGATGGGCAGAGACTGGTGATTATCTTGCATTTG
>CM053407.1:110992316-111029245 GCA_028644305.1 Xerus rutilus
AGGGATGGCCGGTCGTCCATGCTTCCGCTTGAATGTCTCTTCTGGATCTGGTAGTGTGATGGGAGACAGGTGGCCCTGGAGTGACCTTCAGGGCCTCTACCCTGTTCCCTGGCCCCAAGCCCCTCCCACAGCCCTGCCGCCCAGCCCACTCACACAGAGGGCCGGCCGCTTGCTGGGCGAGTCCTGCCGCAGGTGTGAGCTGTGGATGCGGTGCCTCTGCACCAACTCGTCAGCCGAGGGGTCAGTCCAGAAGTGATCCGCGGTCTTCATCTTGGTGTACTCCAGGGCACAGGGCCCCACTGCAGAGCACATGGGGCTAGGAACCTGTAGCGCCAGGGAGCCCACCCCCCACTGCTGCAGGATGGGCCACTCATTTCACTATGCCCCCCTCCCGCCAGCGAGGATGCCCCCGGGTTCCTCGAAGAAAAGACCAGGATGAGGCCTGGGGAGCAAGAAGCTGTGAACGATTTTGATGGAGGTTGCTGGATAGGAGCGAGGGGGCCCTTAGGAGGCACCCCTGATACCAAGACCGGATGGAACTCAGAGCACCAGACCACTCACCCAACAGAGACGCTAGGATGGGGCCATCCACAGGGTCCACCAGCAGAGCTTCCTTCTCATAGTATTTACTAGAAGAGGAAGGACACACAGGTTGGGACAGAGGCCAGCAGAGGACACACTGACAACTAGGTTCAGTGCCCAGTTGCCCTCTTAACTGCGAGAGCTTTGGCTGCCCCATGTGTAAAATGGGGACCATCATAATATGCGTAATGAGCAGGAGGCTGGATGATTCCACCTGCTTCTACCATGTCTTCTGTTGAAGACCGAAGTCCTGAGAGGCTCCGCTGATGTCTGCGTTTCTCACTCTGAGGCAATGAAATGCTCCTTAACTGCACTGTGCTCCCAAAGGCTGTGCTAACAGGCTTTCCTGCCCTGACAACTAATGCTGATCATGCCAGCCTGAGATGCTCAGAAAAGCCCCCTGAAATCCGGCTCTGAAAAGCATTACGTGACACCATCAAGATGAGGATTGCACTGAATGTTTCTGCATTTGTGTGGCTTACAGCGTAATGGTCTCTAATTCCTTGAGAACTCATGCAACCCCAAGACCAACAGAATTTCAAAGTTGGAAAGGACCTTGTTTTGGCCTCCTAAGGATGTCAGATCCAGAGAGGGTAAGTGACTTGCTAGAGGTGACACATGTCAGGTCACTCCATCTGCAGACCTATGCAGGCTTGGGCTACATCCAGCTGGCTTGGCCCTTGCTGTCATACAGGAGTGGGTGAAAGACACAGGATGTGCAGTCAGACAGACTGCATGGGAGGGAGCCCGGCTCAGCCACCTTCCACCTTGCTGTGGCTCCCTGGGTAAGTGAATAGCCTCTCTAAGCTTCAGGGTTCTCTGTTGTGAAATGGGAAGAGTAACAGGGCACATCTGCTAAGGTTGTTCTCTCCAGCTCCCCTAAGGCCACATGGTTATCAAGTGGAGTCATCTACAGGAGAAGGAAGAAACCCAGGATCCCTTCACCCTGCCCTGCACTGGTATCAAACATCCAAATCCTCCCAAATTTTTAAGCCAGCCTAGCTCAGCGTTGAACCTCCCAGAGGTATGTCCAAAACCTCTTTCAAACCTACTTGCATTGTCAATGGGAAAAAGAAAGGCACTCTGTGCACGAGGGTGCGGTTCCCAGAACCGGCAGCGGGCCGAGCCAGAGCACACTGGGCATGTGGCCTCTCCCTCTCACCTGCTGTTTTCCACAAGGTAATGCACAATTTTGTCCAGGACCTTCTCAAACAAGGCAGTGCGGATCCACAGGTGCTTGATGGCGAGTGGGGACAGGTTGGGTAGCTTTGGCAGCTTCCGAGAATTTTCCTGGAGGCCCTGGATCTGGTTTCGCCTTCAAGACCAATTGGAAAGAGCAAATACAGAAAAGGAAATCCACAGGCCAATATACAAATGGAAAAATGCTCACTCTCTCTAGAAAATGAAGGAATGGCAGCTAAACCAGAGCCCATATTGCGTGAATCAAATGGGTCCAGTGTTGAAAAACTAATAATACCCAGTGAGTGCGGAGATGTGGTTAAACAGAGGGTTTCAGATACTGTTGACAGGCAAGCCAGGCTCTGACCTCCCTCTCTCCCTGGCTCCTTCCCTCTCTCTCCTGGAATTAAATGCTGACCAAGAGTCTTGGCCTATGAATCCTTCACAGGCTCCCCAGTGCCACTGCAAGGGAAGGTCTTCCCCGTGACTGGAAGCTGCTCCAGAACCCCCTCCCCACCTCTCCAGCAGCACCTTACGCTACCCACTCACTCCAAGATTCACAGAGCAGTGAGAAGACTCCTGAGGCTGCCAGGCTCAGGCTGACGCTGCTTCCTGGTTTGCCTCCTGCCCCATTCCTGGGCTGACCCCTTCTCACCCTTTGGGTCTCAGCAAGGCCATCTTCTATAGGAAGCCCTCTTGAACCAGACAAAACTGTTCTCTCCCCCTAAGTTGCTCCATTGTCTGTCTTCCCCTCTGTGATCTTAAGAATATAGACCAAGCAATTCAATTTGGGGAAAAAAACCCAACTTACTGAAAGTTCCCCATGTGACAAGCATGGAACCCCTTCCTGTCTGTACCTCCAGGGCCTAGCACGGTGCCTGGCATACAGGGGCTGCTCAGCAATCACGTTCATGAATGAGTGATCACACAAGTGAAGGAATGGTTCTCTCACTGCCTGGCAAGGGCAGCTCTGGTCCCTCCCTAGGGAAGTCAGTCCCCACACCGTAGGAGGCCCTGGATATCCAGCTCCTTAGGACGTTATCTGCAAACACCCAGGAGTCCAGCAGGTGAACTGGAAGGAACCTAAGGACCAGGTGGCTGAAAAATCATTCCAAATGGGAGCTGGCCAAGCCGAATTCTGAGCTCTGTTCACCATGCAGTTCTGGAGCAGCCCTGGGCAGGCAGGGCCCCAGGGCAAGAGAAAAGAGGGGCTGTTTCTCACTCAGTGGAGTGCAGTGATCAGCCTAGGCAGAGATGGCAAACTTAGGGCACGCTATAGTTTGGGTCTGAAATGTCCCCCAAAGGTCCTCAGCTTGGTGCTAGTGGGAGGTGGTGGAACCTTTCATAGGGGAGCCTGGTGGAAGGTTTTAGGTTATTGGGGGAGTGCCCTCAAATGCCACTGTGGGATGTGGGTCTCCTCCTCCTTTAAAATTTTTTTTTTTTTTTGCATCCTGGCCATAAGGTGGATTGATAGCACACATAGGCTCAATTATGGGGCCATTAAAAAACCTTCAAGGGCTGGGGTTGTGGCTCAGTGGTAGAGCGCCTGCCTCGCATGCGTGAGGCACTGGGTTTGATCCTCAGCGCCACATACAAATAAATAAAGATATTGTGTCCATCTACAACTAAAAAAAAATTTTTTTAAAAATAACAAAAACAAAAACAAAAAACCTTCAAAACTGTGAGCCAAAGTCAACCTTTCCTCTTTTTAAGTTGATTATCTGAGGTATTTTGTTGCATTCACAGAGAGCTGACAAACACAGAGAATGCTTGTCTCTCCCTTTCCTCCTTTTCCTTGCCTGTAATAGACACAGCCAGTCAATCCACACACATTTCCCCGTGATGCCCAACCACAGCTTCAGAGTCCTTCACTGCATGGTTTCTGGAAGCCACAGGCACCAACTGGAGCTAAAACCTATTTACCATCCCTGACCAGGCCTCAAGTTAGGGGTTTGGCTGTACATTCAGGACTCAAGGGTGTGACTATGGCAACAGAGGCCATGTGGTACAATCAGTCCATAAACCTGCCCAACTCATTAACCAGTCACCATGACAGGTGACTGACAGCCCTCCCCCTTCAATGGCTGCCTCCAAGAGAGTTTTAACCAGAGGTCCCAGCAGCTGGTTCATGCAGACAGAGCAGATTGCTTCTATGAAACTCTGCACTGAGAACAGGGTGTGGTCCCAGCACCAACTGTTTCATGGGCATTTTCCAGGTGCTAGACACTGCCCCAAAGGCTGGGGACATAACAGGGTGGCATAGATGCAGCTGCTGTTCCTCATCCAGAGAGACAATAATCAAGTTAACAATAAAACAAGGAATAGCTAATTCCTGATGGCAAGAACAAGTGGGAAGAAAGTAATCAGGTGATGTGAAAGAGAAGATGGGGTGAGGGCTGGCAGTGACTGAGCTGGGGAAGTCCGAATGATGGCAAAGAACCAGCCATGGAAGACCAAGCAGGTAAGCCTGCTGGAGGTACAGCATGTGCCAAGGTCCTGAGGTGGAAAAAGGCTGGAGGGTCTGTGGAGCAGAGACAGTGGCAGGGGCTGTGGACTCCTGCAGGGCCTGGGGAGAGTTGGGACTACTCTCCAGGGGACTGTCCAGCCTGTTCCCCACACTTACGTGCTCTCGATCAGCTGCTCCAGGTCCTGGACCTTGCGGCTCAGCTCCTCGGCCGGTGGAAAGCTCTTGCCCACCTTCATGAACAGAGCTGCGATCTTGTTGCTGCGTAGGAAGCCAGCCGCCCGCCGCCGCAGCCCATGCAGGACGCAGGCCTCCACTGCCGCTGCAGGGGCATGGTGGTTATCAGGCCCTATCCAGTCCATGTTCCCAGCACCCAGCATGGCTCAGAGCTCCAGTGAGACATGGGCTCCTTGGATAGCCAGCACCCCAGTATCACCTGGCTCTGGCCAGCACTGTAGGATAAACACATACGCCCCCCCACCCTGGCCTGCCTCACCCTCTAATGAAGCAAGAGAGCTTAGTGGATAACACACAGCTGTGGCTCAAGGCTGGACCACCTGTACTCAGGTCCTCTGCCAGCCACTAACCAGCTGGGCAATGACTTCCCCTCGGTGCCTCAGCTTCCTCACCTGGAAAGGGCAGCAGTGGAGCATTAGCTTCAGAGCTGCTGTTAGGAAAGAGAAAAGAACGCATGGGAAGTACTTAGCAGAGCCAGGCACACAGTGGGTGCTTTATGAATGCTAGCTTCTACCCCTGTCAGAGAGGGAGAGATGGGCCGCAGGACTGTTGAGCTCTACTGGGCCAAGGAATATCATCATCATCATCATCATCACTGACACTGTGACTGTAGCAAGCGAACATGTATGGGTCTCCTTCATTCTCTGCTGTGGCCTGAGAAGGAAGGAAAACTACCCCTACTTCTCCGATGTAGACACCAAGGACCAGAGAGGTGAACTGAACTGCTCAAGGCCACCCAGCAAATGAGTGATAGTCAAGACTCAAACCCAGTCCGAGGTCAAGGTGTGCCATACCTAACACTTATGAGGATTTCATAGCAATCTTCTTGCCTCTACGTTTCCCCTGGAGGCTCTGCCCAGCTCTCCTCAGAACAGGACCCCTGGGTTATATAGCCTGTCCTCTACCGTTAACTCACTGTGTGACCTCAGGCAAACCACTTTCCCTCTCTGGGCTGAAGGGAGCCATTCTGGGAAACTGACCCTGTGCAGACCATTCTGATGGCCTTTATCTTACTCCTGGTACTACCGGGAGCCTTCCATCTCCTCACCTTCTCCTCACGTCAGTATACAACAGGTACACCTTTAATGCTTACTGAAAAAGTGAGTATATAATAGCAGCTACTCCTTATTGGGAACCTGTTGGGTATCAGATAACTGTTAAGATTTATCTCACTTAATTCTTGAGACAACACCCATGAAGAGCTCTAGTGAACCATGCAGGGTGGGCAGCTTGGTCAAGGTCATGTGCAAGGAGAGACAGGGAGAGGTTTTAGGTTCATGGCTTGTCTGTTTGAGTCAGCAATTACTTGTTTGAATGAACGTCCAAATCATATTACCTAATCTGCTCATGCATTTAAAATATTTTGAGTGAAACACCTTTTACAATCTTAATTTTAAGTTGTACCTATAATACTTTCCATTTGTTTATACTGAAATAAGTTAATCATTTCTCAGGCTCTGTGTACAGTGTTTGGTTCTTTCTGACAAAGGATCCTGAGAATGGATAAAAGAAACCTTCATGGGGCCCTTCTGGCCTCAGTTACTGCCATCTGATTTCTCTCACACAGAAACTTTGGTCAGAGAGCACTATTACTATTATTCTTTTTATCATTTTCTCTTTCTCTAAAGCTTTAATTGATAGGTATGTTAGCAAGTCTTGACATAGATATGTATGTTTTTCACTTGCAAATAAAAATGTCCAGGAGAAAATAAAAAGCTACATAAATATAATAAAATATAAATGTTTTATATAAACATAGATATATAATATTCCTATAAATGCATTTATATGTATGTATTCATATATGCAGATATAAAAATACATACATTTATATACACATATATAAATACCAGAGTGTGTATATATGTGCGTATATTTAAATAAACACATTCCACTTAAAAAATAAGATTTTGCTGGGTGTAGTGGAACATGCGTATAATCCCAGTGGCTTGGGAGGCTGAGACAGGAGGATTGCCAAGTTCATGGCCAGCCTCAGCAAAAGCGAGGTGCTAAGCAACTAACTCAATGAGACTCTGTCTCAAAATAAAATGCAAAATAGGGCTGGGGATATGGCTCAGTGACTGAGTGCCCCTGAGTTCAATCCCTGGTACCAAAAAAATAAAAATAAGTAACCAAAAGATCTTACCCAAAGTCACCCAACAAAAAGAGACAGAGGTGGGATTTGAACCCAGGTCTTCCTGGGTGAAAAGTGGGTGAACTGAGGCTCTGGTCCCCCAGGTCATGAGCATGCTCAGCATTTCGTGAGCCCCTGTGTGACGCCCCAGCCATCTGCATGGAGTTGGAAGGCTGGCCGGTTGCCCTTGCTCAGGCCCCTCCATGGGGCTGAGGTCACAGGGAGGGGGACTGCAGCAAGCCTTCACCAGGAGACGCTCCTATCATTAAAGACAAAGTTCTCAGGTAGGAAGAGAATCTGCCCCACTGACCGTGAGCTTAGTGCTGACTTCAGACTCATGCAGAGTGCCTATCTCTAGCCACCGTCAAAGCACAGCACGAACCTGGCGGTGCCGTTATTTCTGGAACCTTATGAGCAGAGCTGGTTTAGGGAGAGAAGTCTGAGTCATGCTCCCAGCCCCAGGCCTGCCTCCTTTGCTGAGCCAGCTGGCCATGGTCCCTTGGGATGTCTCAGCGGCTCTTCATGTGTCTTTAAAAAGTCCCCATCTGCCCTATTCCTTTATCTCACAAGCTCATGGGCAGAGCCAAGAACCAGCACGGAGATCGCTGCTCAGGTGCCAGAATGCTCACGGCTAGATGTGTGGGTCGGTGTGAGCCATGCCCACGTGGAGGGCCCAATGTGAGCTATGGTGACCTCCCAACGAGGTGTGGAAGTCACTGTCAACTGGTTTTCTCACTGGTATTCTGTATTTCCAGGTTCTCCAATTGAGTCCCTTCAAGATCCAGAATTAACTTTGGAGTCACAAACCGAATCATGATGTGAGAATTCTGGCTCGAAGACGTGCCTTTCCTGAGGCAGCTCCCAGGAAAAGAAGAAACCACTTTCCAGGCCACAGATGGGCCACCAACTCACCACAGAAGGAGATGATGTGGCTGCTGTCTTCGTGCACAAACTTGCGCGTGACGGCCTCTTCCATGATCTGCTTCACCTGCAAGGAAGAGGGGGCGAGACCAATGCTGCCAGGTACAGCTCCCCAGAGGGCTGTGACGCTCCCTGGGAGCCTTTCCAGGCCATATGGGGGCATTGTGGTAACTGGATTCCTGCCTTTGGCAGGTCTGAGGCTTCCGTAACCACCTGCTTCCCATGTTGATTATCTGCATGGGCTTTTGCATGGTAGGCTGCTGCTTCTCTCAGATCTCACACCAAATGCCCTCTCCTTCCCTGACCTCGGTACCTGAGCAGCCCACATCCTGGCCCTTATCATGACCACCCTTCCTGTGCCTTTTCTCTGTTGGCTTCCTGCCTGCATTCCCCTTCCAGAATAGAAGCTCCACGAGAGCAGGAACCTCCTCTCTTGTCTTCACTGCAGAATAACCAGAACACAGTGGGTGCTCAATAAAGATCTCAATGAGTGGGTGTTTGGATGAGTCAGGCAGGTAAATCAATCAGGAGGTGGGATTTAGGCAATCAGCCCTGGAATCCAGTCGACCTGGGTTCAAATCTCAGCTCAGGCACCTGCCATGTGGGTTTCTGAACTCAGTTTGGGAAAAGGAGGCTCAGCAAGGGGAAGCGATCACCCAGGGATGTGCAGCTGGCCCAGAGAGGGGACATAAATCCACCTCATATCCCACACCTCAGGCTGTGGGCTTTTCTCCCCATACCTGCTCACTCAATAATATTACCTGTGTTCCCCACTGTGCCAAGCACAGGGAACAGTGGGGAAGGGCAGAGAAGCCTCTGCTCATGCAGTCGACCCTCTGGTGGCTTCCCTGGATTGCAGATCCCAATCTGCTCAGAGTCAGTATGGGACTTAAGCAAAGCCCCTCTCTTCTATGGGCCCATATACCCACCTTGAGCTTGAGGATGTTGAAAGAAGACCACAAAGGGCTACCCAGCTCTGAATCACTGGGCTCTGAGGTCAGGGAGGAAGGGGCAAAGTCCAGAGTCACCCCAGGCAGAGGTCCCTTCCCTGTGGTCTCTGCACTCAGCCTTCCAGCACATCTGTGCACCTGTCTGTGCAGTCCGGGTCCCACCGCCCACTCTCCTTTGCATCTGAATGTCTCCTGGGGATGAGGGCAGAGCTCAGGGCACCCCTGGCTGTGGCGATGGAGGAACACAGGGCACACTCGGCTGGCCTGCTGGACCACCCGCCTCCATCCCGTCAGCACCAGCCCTGTGAAGAGCTCCCGATCTCCAAGCGCAGAGAGCTCAGGCTGGGCTTTGCTTGTAGCATTTCTAAGTGTGAAAATCTAGCAAGACCCTGGGGAGCTGGCTCTGTTTTATAGATGTGAAAACTGAGGCTCAGGGAGGCAAAGTGGTCCACTCTGTGTCACAGAGCTAGGAAAAGGCACAGCTGGAATTCAAGCTTAAAAGAGTTTTTCCATTGTGGCTCCAGCTGCCATAGCCTGGTTCTTAGAGCTACTAGCTGTGTTACCTCGGGCAAATCGCATCACGTCTCTGAACCTTGGCTTGTTAGTAATGGGAGAACAGAATAAGATAGGGAACATCAGATGCTAAGTGCAGAGGCTGCCACATAGTGAGCCTGTGACAAATGTCACCTCTGCCTAGAGCTTCACCTGTCTCTTCTTACCATTTTTCTGGCCCTGGCTGGAATGTCATCTGTTCAGAACATTAAATTCTCTTGCTAGCATTCCCACGGCAGCTGCTTTTATAACACTTAACAGACTTACAATGCTTTGGTCAGCACCTGGCTCATCATCAGGACAAGCACTGTGGCTCCCAGCTTTACCACTATGGCAACATCCACTTGAGTTCTGGCACACAGTAGGTACTCAATAAATTATGAATGTGCTGACTCTGCACACAAATGTTTGACTGACAGGCTGGCCTACTCTGCACAATGGCCCAGCTGGCCTGCCTAGGTGACAGTGTCTGCGGTGGCTCTTAGGATCTGTGCTAGCGTGGCTCCTACCCAAAGGTGCAGACTCCAGCCCTCTCCAATGGCTGACCCTTCTTAAGCAGGTTGTCACTCTGCTGCCAATGTTCTCCTATTCTTCAGGGGCAGCCATCTGCCCATCACTCTCTGGAGCAGCTCTGACTCAGGCACCGTAGCCTGTGTCCTCCCTCATGCTGGGTGCAGAGAGCACCAGGCCTCATCTGCTCCATGTCCACAGAAGCAAGCAGTGAGCTCCCTCAGGATATGTGGCAAATCAGAGCTCGGGAAGAGGGAAGGAACCAGGCCTGGAAAGTTCCAGCTCAATCACCATCTAGTCGGTGCTCTCAGGCTGCCACTTACCATTCTGGCTTCAAAGATCTGCCCAACTCCCACTTTCTAGGATGCCACCTCCTGCCTTTCCTTTCCCTGTCACTTCTCTTCCAACCCTTGGAATCTGATCCTACAATCTGCCACCTCCCCCACTGTGATAGGCTGAGTTGCATCTTTTTAAATATAATGTTATTGTATTTTTATTCCTTTATTTGCTTATATTTATGTGGTGCTGAGAATCGAACCCAGTGCCTCATGCATGTTAGGCAGGCGCTCTACCACTGAGCCCCAGCCCCAGCCCCAGGCTGAGTTGCATCTTTATCTCCACCCCAAATTCATATGTTGAAATCTTAACTCCTGGTAGCTCAGAACGTGACTGTGTAGAAAGATAAGATTGTGTGCCCCTAAGGAGAGGGCACCAGGACTCAGACACACACCAAGGGAAGCCCATGTGCACACACAGGGAGAAAGCAGCTCTCTACATGCTAAGGAGACAAGTCCAGAGCAGACTGATCTGTCACAGACCTCAGTAGGAACCAACCCAGCAGACATCTTGAACTTGGAATTTCTGCCTCCAGAACTAAGACAGAAAACATTTGTTTGTTAAATGGCCCATTCTCTAGTACCTCTGCCCTCAGCATCACATCCTCATCCCTATGGCTGAGCTGCCCACTGGAGATACTCAGCAGAGGGTCAGGGGTGGCCTCAGTGCAGAGAGCCTCCTCCAGATCTCACCCCTTCCCAGGGTGGCCCACATCCAACCACTGATGTGTGTGGGGCATAAAGATCCAGCACCTTCTCCCATCTCAGGACAGCTGTGACAGGCAGCCTCAGCTTCCCTCAGAGGGCTCTATGGGGCTTCCACTGAGGGGGCATCACGGCCCACTGTCCCTCTACCCGCTCCTGCTTGCTGACCTTCCTTCCCTGGTGTCGATCCCAAGAGTACGCCTCATAAACCCCCTGCACGCTGAGACCCCTCAGCCAGGACTGCTAAGCTGTGGCATGGGGAGGTCGGAACAATGGTCAAGGAAATCAGGGGCAAATGTTGCGTCTGGAGGATGCGACTGCCTCCTTCTGGTCACTTCTCCGGCCTACCCCTTTCCAGTTGTAAGGGTGGCAATGGTTCCTGTTGCCAGCCATGCAGGGCTATGTCCTGCTTTGCAGACTCCCAGCCTTCTTCCCCATGTTAGTCAACGGCCCTTCTATTAAAGTTGCCTTCATGTGCTGAGTTTGGGGGACCATGTCGCCTATTGCACCCTGACTGTAGGCACACACTATCTCAAGTCCGAGCCTGCAGAATTGGAGAAGGCTCTCTGTTTCCAGCTGTGGATCCTGAAGCTCAGAGAGGTGAAGCCCCTCCCCTAGGTGACATGGCAGGGAGGAGCCCATGGCTGTCTGGCTCCAAGCCTCTCAGCTGGGCACAGATCCAGGGCAGGGTGAGGAATGGGGGTGTGTGCAGGGGAGGACTCCTCCCACCTCCAAAGCTCGGGGCTATCAGTTAGGATCTCTCAGCAGAAGTTAATAACCGGCAGACCGCCCGAGGCCAGGAGAGGAAATGAAAACGGCTGGTGACTAGACCAGGGGCGGACGCCTAGCACAGAAGGTGGCTAAGAGGCTTTCTCCATGCAGCAGAAAGAGGCTGCTGCCCACCCCGAGGGGAGGAGCCTACCCTGGGATGGACCAGAGCAGTGGGTGGGCAGCAGCCACAGCCCACGAGGAGGGAGATCCAGAATCCAGGGGCCTGCGTACAATGGGGGCTTTAGGATGACAGTGCTCATTTCAGAACATCCACTAAGTGCCAGGGGCACTGTGTAAGGTTGTTTCCAAATTATTCCTCTTTACAGGTGGGGAAACCGAGGCACAGGTTTTAGAGGAGAACCCATACGTGGTCACTCGGAGGCAGCAGGAGGCAGACCAAGGGCTTCATTCTAATGGATACCTTGTCCGTAGCAGAGAACAAAGGCCATTTAGAACCAAGACTTTTGTTACCCCACCCCCAGCTTAGAGTAAGAGAGGCTTACTGAACACCTACTCTGTGCCAGGTGCTTTGTAAGAGAACACCTTACTCAGTCCTCACTAGAGTACTAATTAGCATCCTCATTTTAAAGGTGCTTAGATCTGGGGTAGCTCAGTGACACAGCATGTGTTTAGCATGTGTGAGGCCCTGGGTTCCATCCCCAGCATCCAAAGAAGTACAAAATGTAAAAACCAAGGCTCAGAGGATTTATGCAAAATTGCCAGGGTCACACAGCCAGGAAAGGGGCACAGCTGGGACTCGAACCCAGGTCTTTGTAAAGGTCTGACCTAGAGCTTCATCTTCAGGCACCCTCACCCAGTACTGGGTCATCTCAAAACCCAAGATGCCTGGAAACCTGTGAAAAGGGACCCTTCAGTCTCTCCAACTTAGGAACCAAAAGAAATGCTGAATTTTATGTCAGGAGACTCAACAAGGGGCTGCCTGGGTAAAACTGCCGACCACACCCTGTGGGCCTCTTCCAGAAGAGGGGACCTAAGGTCAGAGTGGTCAGGAAGGTCTTCCTCCTCTCAGCATCCTTTCTACAAGGCCCCTCGACAGCTGTTTGCATTCCTCCAATGATGGGGAGCTCACTCCTTTTGGGACCAGCACATTAGCATTCAGGATAGGTGTTAGGACGCAGCTGAGAGGTGCTAAGAGTCCAGAATGCAGAGTCACTGGCCTGGGTTTGGATCCTTGGCTACTGTCTGTGATTTTGGGCATGTTTTCAGCGTCGTGTGGAGTCTATCAAGTGACGTTGCTGACAGCAGCAGCGTGACCTATGGGAAACTGTGAGGCTGGACTGAGGCCAGGAGGACAGTCTGACATGCAGGATTGGCCCTACAAACATACACGTGACAACAAGGAGCTTGGGAAGACAGCCCCGCGCCCCCAGCTCCCAGCCTGGCCCATGCTAGGTGCTCATCAGGTGAATGCTAGTGGCAGAGAAGCTGTCCAGTGCTGCTCCCTCTTGCCTGAGCCTCGGCCACAGGCCAGGAGGCATGGCTGGCCACCTCTGGGCACTGCCCCCCTCTCCACGGCAAGCCTCAGAGCACCTGCCCCACCCATCCTGCCTCCATTCAGAGGCCAGGCGGTACTCCCTCCCTCCCTCCCTCCAACTGCAAATATTTAAACAGCATGGAAGTAGAATTAGTCTCAGGAGAGAGTCAGGGCAGACAGGGAAACCAGGCCAGTCATGAAGCTGGAAGGCGGCTCTTGGGGCTCCTCACACCAGCCACCTGCCCACATCCAGATACCCTCATGTGGCCCACCTTGAGCCCTGCCAGGTTTGCAATCAGCTCACATCCTCCCTGCCTGGCTGTGCCGGGCCCTGTTTATTCCTCTAAGCCCCAGATGGGACTGTCAGGCCCCAGGGTGCAGGGCGGTGGTAAGGTGGATGGAAAACACAGGGAGAGGGCCTCCAGCAGGGCCCAGCACACAGCAGGCCCAAGGCAAGGGAGGCCCTCCAGGGCGTGAGTAGGAGCAAGACCTTCAGAGCTGCCAGGCAGGCCCGGGTCCAGCTCCAGCGCTGCCACGTGTGGGGTGAACTCAGACCTCAGTTTCCTGGTGGTGACATGGGGATGCTGCTCATGACACTTTACAAGGATACTGTGGGAGGGGACTGTGAGCAAGGCAGGCACAGCTCAGAACGTAGCCAGACACACCAAGAGTGCTTGGAGTGGGAGCTCCAGACAGCAGTGTCCCCTGACCCCTCGTTCAGGGGTCCACACAAGTCTTCTTCTTGGGGCAGCTGCCTGATGACCCTGTCTAAAACAGGGCCTCTTGAAAGCCACCTCACCCCTCCAACTCTTCCTCCTTTCACTTAGGACTCATGGCTTGACGCTCTTCAAATATCTCTGGGCTCATCTGTTTAATGTCCATCTCTCCCAGGAAGACCTCGAGCCACAGCATACAGCAGGCACTTAATACATGTTGGTGATCATATTCCTAACACTAACACCAGCAGCGCATGCTCCTGGACCTCTGCTCCATCACGTGTCCCAAGCTCTCTCCATTCCTGGTCACACTGATAAGTTTAAGACCAGAGTCACCAGAGTTTTTCTACAAAGGGTCAGACAGCAAATCTTCCAGGATTTGGGGTAGGACCTATAGATAGAATATGAGATGCTCAAATCTAAAACTCAGCTATATAAGGAACCCTTTTTTAGTAAAAGTATCTCTCAGAGGTTGCGGAGCACGGCATGATACTGCAGCTTCTCTGCCACTCACGCTTAACCGCGTGTTCTCCAGCTGTATTTGCTGACTCTGGCAAATTATTTTTATTTGCTGAATCAGGAAAACCTATTTTTGGCCACGTATAGTCTAAATCACATGGTCTCCTTTGTTTTTTGTTTACAATCCTTTTTAAAAAAACACTCCCAGCTTAAAGATGAACACAGCACACAATTTGACCCACGGGGACCAGCACAGGGCCGAGGCACCCAGTAAGGACCTAAGTGAAAGGCACTAGAGCCGCAAGGGGCTCCTCAGAGGCCACATGTCTCCACACAACTCAGAGCCCCACCTCAGCCCACCTGAGTCTCAGGTGATTGGCACCTGGTAGGGGAGAGAGGGGGCGCGATGAGGGTGGGGTGAATGAGGCTGATCCAGCGCTCAGGTCAGGAGCTGCTGTCTCCAGGGATCCTGGTTTTTACCTCCATGAGAGAATCACAGGGGACAGGAGGCTAAACCATGGTGTCTGGAGGGCTTTGCAGGTGGCTGTAAAAAACCCTGAGTATGAACAACGTGGGGCCAAGAAGGGGTGACACGAATGCCCCTTGGCAACCACTGGAGCAAGGGAGGTGAGAGGAGGGTAGGTAGGTGACACCCTACCTGCCTCAAGGACACCTGGGGTTATGGGGTGACAGGCAGGCCTTCACAAGCCAACATTCCCAGCTACCTGGACCACTGGCCCTAGAACCCAGGTTTCTGAAGGTGGCAGGGGCTGAGGGCTCGCCTCCACGCCTTTGCTTATGCAGGGTCTCCCGCCAGGTTCTGTCCAAGCTGGCCACCTGCAACTCAGGCTTCAAGCTCTAGCCAAGGCATAACCTCCTTCTAGAAGCTTCCTAGACTCTTGGTGCATCCTACTCCATGTTCCACTAATACCTCTTCTTGGCACTTCTCATAAGAACCCAAACTGTCATTCATTCACTAACGTGGTGTTTCTCCGGTGCCTTCTGCATGCCCAGTGAGATAGGAAGACATAAACTAAACCATGCGAATGGACAGACAGTGACAACCTGAGGCCAGTTCTCTACAGCAAAAACCTTTGTTCTATGGGAACAAATAACCAAGAAACCAGACCTGACAGGGTAGCAGGGAGGTTGGAGAGGGCTTCCTAGAGGTAGTGATGGCACAAGATCTGAAATACAAGTAGAAATGACTTCCCTGGGCCGCAGTGTCTCCAGCTCAGAAGCAGAGACACCCTGTGTGGCACCCACGACTGCCCGTATAGAGCTGACTTGGAGTTCAAGAACAGACGTAAAAACAAGGTGCCGGGGAAAAGAGGTTAAAAAAAAAAAAAAAAAAAAAAAAGCTAGCGGCTTTGAATTTTTTAACTTGTTATAGGCAAGGCAGGGAGAGGTGAGAGCTGGAAGGGCTGGAATAGGGCCATTGGTGGTGGTGGGGACAGGAGTATTTTGGGAAGCTCCAGGCACAGATACGACCTGGAGGGTGGAGAGGGGAGAGATGGTGCCACCCTGCCAGTTCTGGCTGTTTCCACGCTGTGGCCCAACCTCCTTTCCTTCTGAATCCCGTCCCTCTCCCTCCCTGCACCCCAAGGTGCGCACAGGTGTCCTTCCTTCCCCCGACCCACAGGATTCCCGCTGCCTGGCCTTCCTCACGCAGCTCCTTCACTTGATCCCACTCCTTTCTGTCTCCAGCTTGGGATAAATTCGTCTCTGAGTCCCCCACCCCTAGCTGATGGGCTCCCCCTCTTCTGAGCTTCTAGCGTCAGGCCTCCACTGCATGGTTTTTGTGCATCAGGCTCTCGAACCAGATTTCCAGAATTCCAATCCCAGCTCTTGCAGGCATGACCTTAGCTAACTCACAATTCATGTCCTTTCCCTGGGCCTCACCTTCACCACCAGTGAAATGGTGATATCACTGTCTGCGTCACAGGCTAAGATGACCAGTTGACCCTCCGTATCCAAGTGTTCTATATCTACAGATTCAACCAAAGGGGATTGAAAATATTTTTTAAAAATTGTTTTTTTTCTCATCTTGTTCCCTACGTAACAGAACATAACAACTGTTCCTATAGTACTTGCAGTGTATCAGGTATTGTGTTATCTAGGGATGATTTGGGACAGGACTAGATTATATGTAAATACTCTGCCCTTTTATATAAGAGACTTCGGCATCCAAGGATTTGGGCATTGCAGGGGGTCTTGGAACCTACCTCCCACGATGGTCCTTTCAAGCACTGAATACAACAGCTGCTGCATCGTGTCTGTACCGTTGTTTTAGTAGCCCCACCCAGCACATACCTCTAAAGTGTTCACTATTTCTGACCCCATGCTCAGGGAGAAGATTTCTTGAACTCTTCATGGTAACTCACTGAGATGGGTACACCTCCCTTTTATAGATGAGGAAACTGAGTCATGGTCAGGTTAAATGATTTGCCACAGAATACTCAGCTTGGAGTGCCAGGGTGGGAATTCAAATGCAGGCTTATCTGTCCCTCATTCACTCATTCTACAGACTCCTATGGGTGCTTCCTAGAAGTGGGTGCTTCCCATGTAAGCCCAAAGATCCACAGCAACTATGCAATTTAGATATCACTGTTACTTTTCCCAAGTTCCCAATGGCTGCTGACCTGGGAAGGGGAATGCATTTTGCATCAGCGGAGCCCCAGGTGGCTTCAGGTTGCTTTGACCAGGTGGCCAATGCACCTGCTTCCTCAGCTCACTGCAGCTGAACATCATGGTCATGGCCAATTCCCTGCTCCCTGAGCCAGGGTCCAGCAGCACCTGCCAGCTCTGTTTCTGCCCTGGGCCAACAATTTTCACTGTCAAGCTCTCCTAACACATCTGGCACTTCCCACCTCTCTCCAGCCCCAAGCAAGATCTTTGAAGGGAACAGTCCTAACAAAAACAAATCTCTAACTTTCATGCTTATTCCTAAGCAAAGAGGCTGATCTGTAAAGGCTGCAGATGATATGACCCAATGAGATGGCACTCAGGAAAAGAGAAAGCTAAAGAGATCGAGGAAAGATCAGTGGTCACCAGGGTCTGGCAGGGGACAGGATGAGCAGGTGGAGCATCGAGGGCATGTGGAAATGCTGGGTGAGAGGGCAAAGGTGTACCGGTCAGTACACAACTGTCCAAGCCCACAGAATATGCATCATCAAGAGTGAAGATTAAGGTAAGCCACAGACCCTCAGTGACAAATGTGTAATGTGGGTTCCTGAATTGTAACAAACATGCCTCTCTGGTGGGCACGGATGGTAGAGGAGGCTGTGCATGTGCAGGGAGGGTGGCACTGGGGAAATCTCTGTATCTTCCTTCAATTTTGCTGTGAACCAAAAACTGCTCTACAAATTGTCTATTAAAAAAGAAAAAGAGGGGCTGGAATTGTGGCTCAGTGGTAGAGTGCTTGTCTTGCATGTGGGAGGCACTGGGGTCGATCCTCAGCACCACATATAAATAAATGAACAAATAAAGGTCAATCAACAACTAAATAAAAAATTAAAAAAAGAAAAAGAAAAAGAGCTGGGTGCAGTGGCCCATGCCTGTAATCGGCTGGGGTGACTGAGGCAGGAGGATTGAGAGTTCAAAGCTAGCCTCAGTAACTTAGTGAGGCCCTAAGCGGCTCAGCGAGAACCTGTCTCTAAATAAAATAAAGAAGAAAAAAAAAAAAGAGCTGGGGATGTGAACTACCTCAGTAGTTCAGTGCCCCTGGATTCAATCCTCAGGACCAAAAAAAAAAAGAAGAAGAAGAAGAAGTGTGCTTTGTCACTCTGCACTGAGGGAGGTCATAGGCAGGCAGCTAGAGCTCTGGGCAAACAGACCCAGCACCTCCTTCAAAACCAGCCTCTCCACATGGTCAGAGCAGCCTGGCCTGCAAGGCGCTTTGGGATCTTTGCAGAGAAGGTGTCTGATGGTGACATCTCAGAAGCCCTCCTGGAGGCCACTGGGGAAAACTCAGGGTCAGGAAGGCCAATTTCTTCCTGTCTGTCCCTGACCTGTCCCTACCTCCCCCCAGCTCATTCTGACCCCTTGCTTTCCCGAAAGGCTGCCAGGTGCTTCCTGCCTGAGCACCTTTCCTCTGCCATTCCCAGTTCTTGGCCCAGCAGCTCTGTTCTATCAATAAGCTCTTGGCTCCCATGACACCTAGTCTGAGAAGCCCACCCTGACTGCAGCCCATGCTCACCTTAGCCCTCTCTCTCCCCTTTGCTGCTTCCTCATCCATCTCTGGATTCATCCTATGTCTTCATCTGTTGGCTTGTCCTGTCAGTCCCTCCATCTAGACCATGGTCTCCAGGAGGGCAGGGGCCTTCCCTGTGCTGACTGTGGCCTCCCCAGCACCTCCAGCACTGCAGGAACTCAGCAAATGCTGGTGAATGAATCATATTTATTGCAGGGTGGACCTGCCCACCCTCACCCTTCCTGCTACTCCACACAGCACGGGGAATGAAAGCTGAGCCAGGGCTGGAGGGCATCCTGCAGCCCCAGGATGGCGAGAGCAGGGAGGAGAGATGGGGATGATAAGGATAAAGTGGTGGCCTGGGTCTTCAGGGTGCTACAAAAGTCCTTCCTCCAGCTCCTCTCCTCTGAACCTGCCTGAAGGTGGGTGTTGGGCATAAGGAGAAGCAAAGGCCTCTAACCCAACTGCCAGGCTGGCCCTGGGTAATGGTTCACTTTCTTGCTATAAATAGGCACTAGATATTGTCCCAACAGTGTAAGGACAGGCCAACGTGCCAAGAACCAACAGGATGTTCAGGGCCTGGGGATGTGGTTCCTACACTGGTGCCTCCTCTTGTCCTGTCCAGGTCCCTCAAACAGGCCTCCAAAGAGGCTCCCCTGGTGCCTGAATCTAGGGTGTTCACCTGGGGGCATTGTGGCATAAAGGTCCATAAGGCTAACCCCTCATGCACAGTCACCCATGGGGACTATGGGGCTGTGACCACGATCCTCACCCTCCACTAGCCTGATGGCTCAGGTTCCCAGCCCACACCCTTGAGAATGGCCAGCTTCTTCCTGAGTGTTCTGCCCACTGCACTTGGTGGGACTTCCCTGGCAACACACCCCCTCTTCCCCACCCAGGGGCTCAGGGCAACTCCATGGTAGGGCCAGGAGGCTCCCGCCAAAGGGCTTGTTCCTTTGGACATTGAGAAACACTCCTTCCATTCATTCTAGAGCACATCTCTGGGAGCTGCAGCACCCCTAATCAAGGACTTACCCAGGGAAGCAAACTCTGAGAGCATCTGCAAGGTCATCTGTGATCAGAGAGCAGCAAAGTGTCCCCTTTCAATGGAGTCTATTTTGCTCCCACCAGGGTGAACCAAGCACATCTTCCTGCATACAGATGGCCCTGCTGTGACAGCTCATCAGCACCACTGCATGGGGGCAGAGACTATCAACCCAGAGGTTCAAGCGCAACTAAATGGGCAGGGCCATGATTTGAACCCAGGACTGTCTGATTCCAAAGTCTGGCCCCTTGCCAACTCCACACTCCCAGTACAGGTCACCATTATTGTGGCTCATGGTCTCAGCTGCAGAGCAATGCAAAGCAGGGTTTGTAGCCAGACCCCTGGGTGAACCACTCACCATCTCTGGAACCTTAGGCAAGTTACCTGCCATCTCTGTGCCCCAATTTCCTAATCCCCAAGAGAAGGTGTTTTATTCACTGAACAGGGAATGGGGGTAAATGAGACTGTCCACAGAAAAGGCTTGGTTTCTGATTTTTTTTAAGCCTTTATTCCCTTAGGATGTTTTTAGCTGAGCCCTGGTTTTCCTGGAGGGGAGCAAGACTCCCAAAGCCATACCAGCTACTAAGTTTTATTACATCTTAAATGCAGACTTGGAAGATTGCAAGTAGAGGAACCAGGGAGGGCCTGGTTACAGAGGGTGGCACAGGCAAATCAGATGAGCTGAGGTGCTCAGACTCCTGCAGCTCTGCAACGTCCTGCTTAGAAAGCAGGAACAGGGGTCTGTGAGCAGGGACCTGCTGAGAGTCACATGGTTGTTAGGGACAGAGGCCAGGGAACAAGGACTCAGGCCACATCCTGTCCCATCAGGGTTCTGTAGTCTTAGCAATTGCAGGGCCATGAGGGTGACAAAAGTGACCTTTACCTGTTAACCTGTGACAAAATGCTTCAAGCACCCCATGAGGCTGCTGCAGGGACACCCAGCTGGGTGGCACAGGAGACAAAAGGAAGCAAGAAAGCCAGGTCCTCCTGCCACCCTCACCACTGAGAACCAGGGTGCTCAAGTCTGCCACAGACACCTGTCACTATCCAAAGCTCCCAGGAGCTGCAGTGCCAAAGGCCTGAAAAAGCCTCAAAACACACCAGGTGTATTATTCATGAGGAGACTTTCTGCCCTCATAAGCCCGCAAACATGACACACACAGGCTCATCTAAGTCAATCGTACAGGATATGGGGGCCCCAGAAATGTCCCTCTTGGAAGTTCTGCACCCATTCAATGGACGAGCATTCTCCAGCACCTCCTCTGCATGTTGGGGAGGGAGGCTGGGCCTGGGGTTCCCAGCCCTGAATTAACACTCTGTGAAGAACAGGCAGAAGTGTCCTCTCCTGCGTGGTGGCCTGGCCTCCTTGCTTCCTCCCCACTCGTCCCCAGTACTTGCATGTTCCTCCCCTGCTCAAAACTCCCCCAGGGCTCCCATCTTACCAAGAGTGAGAGCCAAAGGCTTCAGCAGCCACGAGGCCCTGCATGATCCACCCCTGTTCTTTCTCTGACCTCATGGTCACCCTCCTTCTCTCTGCTCTGGATTCATCAGCCTCCTTGCGGCTCTCTCTCCAACTCCAGGTCTTTGCATATCCTGATCCTTCTGCCAGGAACACCCTTCCTGTAGATGTCTACACCCCTCTTCTTCAGCTCTGCTCAAATGTCATCCCCTCAAAGGACAACCCTGACCACCACCTCTGGGGAGCCCTTTCCCTCTCTCACCAGCCTTTATTTTCCCCATGGCACTTATCATCTTTGATACATATTATTTACCCACATGTCACCAGACTAGAATGAACAGTCAATGAAAGCATGTGAGTAAGTGCTCAACCTGCAGATTCTGGAACAGAGTCTGGAACCTAGTAGATGCTCAATAAATATTCACGGAAGGAAGAAAAGGAGTGAGAGGGGGAGAAAAGGAAGTTTTCTTTTATGACCTAGCAGACAATGTCTACCCTCATTCTTGCTATTAGCTGAGACATCCTGAAGGGCAGCTCTAAGCAAACCCTCCCTTGCTCTTACATCTTCTATAGCTCCCTGTTACCTGTTCAGGTTGAGTACAAATGCTGCAGCCTGGCTTTCACAGTCCTGCACACACTGGGATGAATGGACCTCCCTCCTTCACTTGTTCCTCTGCATGTACCTGACCCCAAGCCATGTTCCCAGGGACCTGCCCAAAGTTCAAAGCTCCCTCCTGCTGCCTTCCATGTGCCAGGGTCGCAGGAGCCTGGAAAAGTGGTGCTTGAATCCTGACTGCTCCATGGACAGGCTGTGTGACCTCAAAACAGACTGCTTAATATCTCTGTGCCTTTGGTTCCTCACATATCAAGTGAAGGAGATGATGGTCCTCGTGGGCCTGTGGTGAGGAGTGAAGGAGATCTGGCTTGGGATCCCCTGAGCATGGTGCCCAGCACCACGTAACCCTTCCATGAGCTGGGAGGAATTAGGCAATGCAAACATTAGCACAGAGTCCATCCTCACCAATGGCCCAAGACACTTCACAGGTGAGACACTGAGGCAGGCTCAGGAAGTTTGTCCCAGACTACACAGCTAAGCAACCACTGCCCCCACTTTTCCTCTGAACCCCAAACACACATATGAAACAATTTAAAAGAAGTTGAGAATGAGTTACTCAAGAAGCGGACATGCACATCAGACTAGCTAGAAGGGGTGCGGTGGGGTCAGGTACATCAGCAGTAGGTGACAGCAGCTTTTCCAACTTTACCAGTACAGCTTGAGCATCCCTAAGCCAAGAATCCAAAATCTGAACCTGTCTGATGTCAACATGATGCCATGGGTGGAAAATTCCACACCTGACCTCATGTGACAGTTCACATCAAAGTGCAGCTTCACTAAGGATACCACATAAAGTTCCCTTCGGGCTGTGGGGATTAGGTGCAAATGAAGCATAAAAGAAGTTCATGTGCAGATCTCCATTTGTGTATGCAAATATTCCAAAATCTAAAAGACATCCAAAATACTCTGTTCCCCAGCAGTTGGGAAAAGCGACAGTACTGCTGTTCTGGGCTGGATACTCCCTGTTGAGGATGTGGTTGGGGCACGAAGAGTCTTGGGCAGTGCAGGGTGTCGTGAACCCACGCCTGGCCCTTTCCTGCTGGATGCTGGGGACAGTCCCAGTTGTGACAACCAGAGTGTTCCAGACATTGCCAAACGTGCCCTGGGGTGGGGTTGCCATATTTAGCAACACATATTAAAAACCTATTCCTTGCTTTTCTGAAATTCATATCCAATGGGCAACCTGTAAATTACCTGGCAACCCAACTTTGGGGGAGGGGTCAAGCTAGCACCCTGGTGCATGAAGAAAGCCTGGGTTGAGTCACACCATGGAGTTCCCAAGGAAACAGCACGTACCTCCAGCCTTCCCGACTGCTCCACCTCTCCTATCCTGGGCTGGGCGGCTCACTTCCCCAAACACATTCTACTGGGCAGCTGTGCAGATGGCTTTGCAGCGAAATCCCTCTCACTAGCCCCAGTTCACAGATCTAAAAGCATCTTCCCCTGCAGGACCCGCCTCGTCTCCCTGCCTCCTTCCTGGGTCTCATCTGCTGCCCACAAGCCCCAGCCTTCTCTCCTCCAATTAAGAGGCCTCCCAGGCCCAGCCAGAGGCAGGAAAACAAGGCAGTTAGTCACTTTGCTTCCGTTATCAACGGGCATCACGTGGCTGGTTCCTTTAATGGCAGTTGTCATAGCAACTGGAAGCCAGTTACTGCTCACTCTGGGAACCCAAACAAAATTAAGGGGTGGCAGGGAGACAAGTTAGCCAGGAAGGAGCCACGGTAGAGCTGGCTGCACCTAACCAGAGGACATCATGCTGAGGCCACCCTGTCTCCAGCTCTGCCTCAGTGGCACACCGGGAACAGAGGAAAGTGATTCCCCTGCCCTGGAGAAGCTCAGAGGACACGGTGGGTGTTTCCACATGGGTTGATCCTGCCGTGAGTAATTTTCACTCCCATCATGAATAAACCCAAACTCTCACACTTGTGAAGGTAAAGACAGGTGCTTATCCAAGATGGTACAACCATGGAGCCATCAGTCTCGGCTCCGCTCCCTTTCTTCCATATTCCCAGCATCCTCCCCCTTCTTTCCCCTTTGCTTTTGGGGTGAGGCCATACACCCTGCTTCCCCTGCATCCTACACATTTCTCCCTCCTCTCTGCTCCAGCTACTTCGCTTCCTTCAAATCCACCATGCTCCATCCAGCCACGAAGCCTCCGGCCCCTACAGTTCCCTGTCTGGCATGGATTTCCCTCCTCCAGCTACTTCACACCGCCACCTGAAAGGCCCACTCGTCTCCACACAGCTTCTTCTACGTCACACCCCCAGGGAAGCCTTGCCTGACCCCCTGGGCACGTGCAGTTCTTCCTGTTTCTGTTCTGTGTCTTCTTGCTTCTTTTCTTTTTGTGGTGCTGGTGATGGAACCCAGGGCCTCCTGCATGCTAGGCAAATGCTCTACCTGTAAGCGATACTGCTACCCCCGTTGGATGCTCGTATGATGCCATGTACCTCCTGTAATTATTGTCATAATTTTTCTTGAGAATCTGCCAGGGTCTGTCTCTTCCAGGAGAATGCCAGCCGCAGGAGGGCAGGGCTTGAGCATGTCTGGTTCACTTGCTCATAGAACCAATTCATGACAGACCACAACCCTCAGTTTGTGAGGTTTGGAACCTCCAGGACTGGAACCCAGCTCTGGCTGAGACTGAAGTACCTTATTGACCTGCTTCATTGGTCCTGGGTCCTTTTAGGCCCAGGTCAGCACTGGACAGATCTTCCAGCCTCATAGCCTGTGCCAGCCCCTTAGTGGCTGCAGAGGCTCAGGCCAAGCTTGCAAGGTCCCCAGCTCATCTAGGGAAGCTGATTAAGACACGCCTTCCAGAAAAAAGGGTGAGGCTGTGACAGTCAGGGACATGGCTCCTCAGAACCCAGAGGGAAGGGAGATTTCAGTTCTATCCCACTGAAGACTGGCTCTCTGACATTTGAAGAGATGTCCCATGCCTAGGAAGTGAGCATATGAAGGAAAGAATGGAGAAGGTCCTCTTGGGGAAACAGAATTTTTTTTTTTTTTTTTACCAAGCCCTTAGAGGAACCCATACTCAAAAGAGAGCTCAAAGATGGCAAATTTGAACCAGTTCCTCTCCACTGGATCTGTGACCTTGAAACATCCCTTACTTACCAAGGCACATGATTTGCTTCTATAGAATGCAAACTATGTCCCCCTCACATTCCAAGGTTGTGGCACTGTGTAGGTGTGGATGGAAGCATTTGTGGTATGGGGGGTGGGTAAGAGCTGGGCTCTGATGTCAGAAAGACCCAGGCGGTAAGTCCTGAATCTGCCCCTTCTTGGTTGGATGTTCTTGGGCAAGTCATTCCCTCCTGTGAGCCTCGGTTGACCTGTCTGTAAAATGACCTGTCTACCCACCTCATAAGTCTACTGTGCACTCACAGCAAGGCACGTAGTAGCCCCCAGTATATGGACACTCTTGTTCCAGAAACACAGGATTTAGAAAGCACCACCAATTTGCAACTGTGATTCTAGATCTAGAGTTCAAAGGATCTGGCCAACCTAGTGAGGTTAGGCCCCTGCCCCTCCCAGGCACCACGCAGGGTGACAAGAAGTCCCTCTGACCAGGAACTGGCTTCAGCCTAAAGCCACACAGAAGATTCATTCCTACCCCAAACCTGGTGGACCCCAGGACAGAGGTCCAGACTTCTGACCACTGGGGGCAATGCATGCCCCACAGCCTACCCTCTAAACCAAGCCACACTAACAAGAACCAGGCTGGGAAAATAAGAAACATGCACCCTTCTGCACATAGGGGAACTGAGTCCTAGACAAGGGAAGGGACTGGAGGAGGGTTCTGAGGGAGCTGGTGGCAGAGCTGGGAGCAGGATCTGAGCCAGAGCCCTCCCAGATGCTTTGCTGACAGTCTCCTGCCTGCCATTTCTCAATTCCGTCCTCCTCAACTGGACCAACCTGCCATTTCATTATAAACCAGGACTGGGCAGAAAACCTCTGGGCCTTTCTGAGGGATCTCAGATATCATGCACATTTCCTTAGTGGAAAAGACTAGAATGTGCAACCAGCCCTGGAGCTGACTCTTAAGACAAAAAGGGAAAATACACACACACACACACACACACACACACACACAAACACACACACACACATGCTCCCTGAGCAGGGGGCAGCAACAGGTCCCAGCCTCCAGGCTGCCCTAGAGGGCTGCTTGCCTGCTCGCGGGAAGGGGCTCCTCAGTGCTGCTCAGTGCTGCCACCACATGCTGCCACCCCTAACACACACACACACACACACACACACACACACACACACACACCCCTACACCCACACCCATGCACACACAAGGACCAGGCTGGCCCACAAGGTCTAGGGCTGACAACTCACAAGATGGAAACATGGCTGCAATGGGGTGCCATTGTGGGGTGGGTGAAGAGGGGAGGGAAATACACATCCACCCCCCCCCACACACCATTGCCTTATTCATTCACATGTACTTATGCATCACACAGACTCACAACAACAGTTCACACATGCAGATACACATACACACAATACCTAGAAATACATTTGGACATCTCCAGACAGATGCACATACATTCTCATATATGCAAATGCCATCCTCAGCCCCCACCACTATAAAGGCTCCTCACCTCTACAGGGACCTAGGTGGTGGCTGGCTATGAATCCAGAGGCCAGGCGAAGCTCCAGGCTGGCCCAAGGCAGAGTGAAAGGGCAGAGGGGCAGCCGAGGCCTGTCTGTCACTCCTTTGTGGGGAGGAAGGGGTAAGGAGACCCTGCCTGTCATGAGAGCAATGCACAGACCCTGACCTGGGACCCTCAGAGAGGAGGCCTCCTGGCTCCTGGAGGTGGCTCCCAGGACTAGGAATATAGGGGTGCAGGAGGGAGTCTTTATGTTCCCAAACTGAAATTCCTCCTTTGCTGAGGCTGGGCCCCCTTTGGCATCCCCATTCAACATCGCCCCACCAACAGGCCTGCCTGTCCCCAGAAGCTTGTCTCTCCTTTAAGACCTCCTCACTGGGACCCACACACCTGTTCCTCCAGAAAACGAGGTCCTACTCAGATACCTCAAGCTATGCCCCCCACCTGGAGGATCCTCACACAGCCTCCGCCGCAGCACACAACTTAAAAGACACTAGAGGTACCCCCACATCTACAGCCCCGCAACCCCCAAACCCGCGGGCCACACCTACAGGCCCATGGAGGTAGATGCCTGCCCCAGGTGAGCCCGCCTCTAATGTGGCGACCCCCGCCACCAAGGAGCAACCCTGCAGGAGCCGCTGCCTCCCACCCAAGGTGGCTTCGCCCTCCCCTAGGGGCGCCCGGCACCTACCTCCTTCTTCACGGTGCGCAGCAGCTTCTGCCGGGTCTCCGCCCCTGGGGGACAAGCCGTAGGGCGCGGGTGAGCACGCGGTGGGAGCGACCGGGGCTGTCCTCCCTCCCGCCTGCGCCCACCTTACCCGCAGGGGCCGCAGCCATGGCTCGCGCAGCGTCCTCTCGGCTCAGGTCCTGTAGGAGGAGGCGGCAGTGGCGGCGGAGCGGCTGCAGAGGCTCCGCGGCTTGGCGCTCTGCTGCAGCTGCGCGGGGCGGGGCGAACGCCAGGGACCGCCCAGGGCGTGACGTCATGGCGCGGCGGCCCCGCCCTTGGGAACACACCCGCCAGACCTCCAGGCAGGAGTATGCTCTAAGCCAGCCAACCCTGGCCCGCCGCCCCATGCCTAATGTCGCCGTCCACCTGCTGCACGGGGCCGGGAGGGCAAGCATCCTTCATGGAGTGTCTGATGGGTGCTGGGCGCGTGCAAGTCGTGGAGAGATGGTGGGGCTGCCACTGCCATTTTCTGAGCCTGTATCTGCATTCTCTTTTTTTAAAAAAAAACATTTTCTTTCATTTTTTTTAACACATAGAAAACTTTCATTGCATCAGAAGATATAATACAAATTATGGTGACCTTCAAATGAAACCTGGCTCCAAACATGGCCTTTGGGCAATGTGCATTTATAAAAATGTGCATTAGCGGCTGCACCGGAACACAGTGCAGAAGTTAACTGACAGCCCAACATGGGTGCCTGCCCAGGTGGGTCTGCCCTGTGGACTCGGAAAGCTCTTGGTTCTCCAGCTTCAGGGATGAGCCCTACGTGAACACAGCCTGCTCTGAAAAGGAGCCAGGAGATCTTGTATTTGAAGGCTGAAGCCCAGTGAACACGAAAATATTACACGTGTGGCATAAAACAAAATTGGTGCTGGGAAGAGAGGCGGGGCAAGACAGATCATTCTTATTTTCCTAACAACTACAGTTTTAAGGAACTATATATGGACTTAACATTTGACACGTGGCAAATGCTAAACTGCTTTCTTTCTTTCTTTCTTTTTTTTGGTACCGGGGATTGAACTCAGGGGCACTCGACCACTGAGCCGCATCCCCAGCCCTATTTTGTGTTTTATGTAGAGACACGGTCTCACTGAGTTGCTTAGTGCCTCGCCGTTGCTGAGGCTGGCTTTGAACTTACGATTCTCCTGTCTCAGCCTCCCTAAGTGCTGGGATGACAGGATTGAGCCACTGTGCCCAGCCTAAACTGCATTCTTAAAATGGGCAAAAGTAGGGTTTGTTTTCTGAAATAGGGTGGTCAAAGGAGGCGGGTCCAGAGGTAAGGCAGTTCCAGAGAACAAAACAGTAAGTGCAAAGATCCTGAGGGAGGAGTGTGCCCTCTGAGGGTGACAGAGAGAGGAGACCCATGGGGCTGGAGAGGCATTAGCAAAGGCTGGTGAGATATGGGCCAGAGGGCTGGTGGCCAAGATCCTGTTAGGGCCTCAAGGCTGCTTTCCTGCAGGGCTGCCATTGCACCCAGGCTTTGGTCCTCCCTTCAGAAGGACTGAGGGACAGCTCAGAGAGTGCCGTCTCCCTGCAGTGGTAGATCCAGGGTTCCTTTTTTCCATTTGTCACTAGCAGGGGTCTCTGATTATGTATTACAGAGCCAATTGCAGCTTATCTGGGCAAAATGGAAAAGCTGGAAAAATGATCATTATTCCCAGAGTCCATAGGAGTCTGGAGATCTTGGAAATGGGGTAAAACCAAGGTAGGTCCACAAGGTCACAAAGGGGAGACCCTTGAGAATATCCACGCGGCAAGGGCAGCATGGTTGGTGTGCTCTCACTCAGGTGAACAGAGTACCGTCTATCTAAGATCCTCAGTCCCAGACATGCCTATTGCTTGGCTGGAAGAAGGGGTCTCTCACTGTCCCCAGAGCTGATGTGCTGAGTCCACAGGAGACTGGAGAATGGGAGATGCTTGCTTGACAGCAAAAAATAAATGACACTATGGTTTTGATCTGAGATGTCCCCCACAGCTCATGTGTTGAAAGTGTGGTCCCCAAAGCAGCAAAGTTCAGAGTGGGGCTCTTAGGCAGTGATCACATCATGAGGACTCCGGCCTCAGGAGTGGCTTAATCCACTTGATGGATTAATCCATTGATAACTGGATGGACTTCTGGGGTATGGGACCTAGATGAAGGAAGTAGGTCACAGGCACCTGCCCTGGAAGGCTCTGCGTCATCCATGGCCCCTTCCTCTTCCTCTCTCTTGCTTCCTGGCTGCCTTGAGTTGAGCAGCGAGGCTTCACCTCACCCTTCCCCTGTGTCTCAGCTTGCAGCTGGCTGACCATGAACTGAATCCTCTGAAATCATCAGACAAAACAAATCGAGGGCACCATCACCTAAGATCAGCTTGGAAAGGGTTGGGAAGGTCTTCCTGGAGACCAAAGCCTTGCTCAGGATCTGAGAATCCCATCACCGGATCCACGCCGTCCTGGCACAACTCATCCCAGCATCACGGAGCAATGGTGCAGCGGCTTAACCATGGGGTCTCTGCTTCCCGAACTGTCTCTCAGCGCCCTCTGCTGAGCAAGCCCGCTCATGCACAGTGTAAATGGGACATGGTTTAAAAGCCAGGCTATTTACGGAGGAGCAAACACTAAAGGAAGGAAATAATTAGGATCAGAGCCAAAGTTAATGAACTTGAGAATAAAAAATAACAATCCAAAAGATCAATGAAACAGAGTTGTTTCTTGGAAAAGATAAACAAGATTGATAAGCCTTATGCAAACCTAACCAAGAGAAAAACAGAAAAATTTATAAAATTAGAGATAAAAAAGGAGAAATCACCATAGATATCACAGAAATCCAGCAGACCATTAGGGACTATTTTGAAAACTTGTATTCCAATATATTGGAAAACCTGGAAGAAATGGATACGTTTCAAGATAAATATGATCTGCCAAAACTGAATCAAGAGGAGAAAGAAAATATAAACAGACCAATAACTTGTAATAGAGATAGAGGCAGTGATGAGAAATCTTCCAGCGGCTACAACAAAAAAACCCAGGCCTGGATGGACTCCCAGCTAAGTACTACCAAAACCTTTAAAGAGAAGTAATGCCAAAACTCCTTAAGTTATTCCATGAAATAGAAATTTCCAAATTAATTTTATGAAGCCAGTATTGTACACATACCAAAACCAGATAAGGACACATCAAGGAAAAACCTACAAACCAACATCCCTGAAGAACTTAAGATGCACAAACATGAGATGTATATTTTCTCTCATATTCAGAAGACAGAGAAGAAAAAGGAAAAGAAGGGTGTGGTGGCACCTCATGGAAATCAAAGAAAGATCATTAGAGAAAAGCAACCAAGGGGTAGGAGGGCTTGGGGTTCTGTGGAGTGATATTGGCCAAATTATATTGTTATATTGAATGAATATATGAATATGTAACAATAAATCCCACCATTATGTATAACTATCCTGCACCAGTAAAAACAGGGGGAAAATGTTAAGGATTTCCAGGAAGTCTCATTTTGATTCTAACCACTACCCTGGCAATGGACCAGCTGTCTAACACTGAATGGTATCAGAATTCACATGAAACTGCTGTTTTGGGGGGAGGGGTGTGCTGTCAGCCAGTCTACATACTTTAAAGATAGGAGAATGGACACAAGGTATTTTTTATTGTTAATTTTCATTGTTGATGGACCTTTATTTAACTTATTTATTTATATGTGGTGCTGAGAATCAAACCCAGTGTCTCATACATGCGAGGCAAATGCTCCGCCACTGAGCCACAACCCCAGCCTGCCACAAGGTATTTGATGAAACCTGAGGAGGTGCTAAAAGCAATACCAGTGCTAGTCTTTACTTAGTGGCAGCCTTCTGGGCAGCTATGTGCCTCTCTGTAAATTAAGTGTCCTGGTCAAAATGGGAAGGGATGGAAGTCAAGCTGAATGAGACAGAGCTGCTCCTTAGGACTGTGTGTCTCCCACTCTGTTCTGCTGGCCATTACGAAGGTTTTATTTTTTCCTCACAGAAATTATAAAACAAGTGGAGAATAAACATCATAGTGTATTTTTTTTTTTTTTTTTTTTGGTACCAGGGATTGAACTCAGGGACACTTAACCCCTGAGCCACATCCCCAGCCCTATTTTGTGTTTTATGTAGAGGCAGGGTCTCACTGAGTTGCTTAGTGCCTCGCCATTGCTGGGGCTGGCTTTAAACTCGCGATTCTCCTGTCTCAGCCTCCCTAAGTGCTGGGATGACAGGCTTGAGCCACCGCGCCCGGCTTCATAGTGTATTCTGATGTGAGTGAGGAGATGTGATGGGTATTTCAAAAGCCAGCTTTGTGTGCCACTGTACAAGTCACCACTCATAAAAACTGTCAGACAGCCCAGTCCAGGGACACACCTCTCCTGGTCCCTTAATCCAGAGGGATGTATTGTCAGTTTCACGGGGTAGCCAACAACCTCAAAATCTCAGTGGCTACTAGAACAAACATTTGTGACTTTGCAGGTGGGCTTGGGCTTTCTCTTGGTCTTGGCTGAACTTGGTCCAGGCGGCCAGTTGGGTTTAGACTCCCCCGTGGGTCTCCTCTTTCTGGATACATCGGAGCGTGTTCTTCTCATGGCAAATGATGAAAGCACAAAAGGAAGAGGGTGGCATGCAAGGCCAGGGCTGGCACCTGCTCATGTCACATCCTTCTTTGATCTGAGCATTGGCCATGTCCTAAGCCAGTAAGGTGGAGATGTGCTCTCTGCTGTTCTTCTAGGAGATACCTCAGTGTCACATGGTTCAGAAAGAAACACTTGAACGACAGCTCTATCCATCCCAAATGACCGACCTCCTCACTGCTGCTCTCTCTGGAATACATTCATTGCATGTTGTCCCTAGAGCCTGCCTGGCCTGTGCTTCTCAACTTATGTTGGGACTGCATTGTGATGAACCCATCCAAAAACACTAAAAGTCAGAACTGCACTCAATGCAGCGACCCGACCACACACCCTCGCCCAGCAGCACAGACCCCTGTAGAGGGTCAGTTGTTTACCCTCCAATCCCGAGGCTGACTGGGAGCAGGTCTTGCCGCCACTGTCCAGCATCACGAGAGAACATCATATTATCACCAGCCCAGGAAAGGATCCAAATTCAATATATGGTTTTTACTGAGTGTGTATCACTTCTACATCATTGTAAAGTCAAAAAATCCTGTTGATCAGTAAATGGTGTCTCCTGGGTGCAGCTGCAGTGGCTCCCTGACCATGCCCAGCTGTGGCCAAGTGGCTCTGGCAGAGCTTGTGGCAGCCGTGACCCCTCAAGGGCTCCAGACCACTGATTAATTGGAGCGCCCATTGCTGAGTGTTGTATCTCCCTGGCCAAGCAGCGCTGCTGGAGGATGACAACCTGCAGTTCAACTCTGCCTGGCAGGAGATGGTGAATCTTTGAGGTGGAGCAGACCAAGAGGAGGAGCAAGCTGGCCATAAGGAAACTGCAGCCGGGTAAGGCCACATGCGACACCTGGAGAAGAAACTCAAGAGAGCCCTCAACAAGTCCAAACTTTATTTTGAACTCAAGGGAAAGTACTATGTGCAGCTTGAGCATCTGAAGAAGACTGTGGATGGTCTGCAGGCCAAACTGACCCTGGCAAAGGGCGAGGACAAGGCAGCCCTGAAGAACCTGGAGAGGATCTTGGACTAGATCTGAGAGCAGTGGTGCTCCAGCGCCATGGGGTTCGGGGCTGTGGTGTGAGGGCCCAAGGGCAGCAGCAGCTCTGTGGAGGACCTGGGGGGAGCCAGCCTGAGCCAGATGCTGCTTCTGTAGCAACTTTGTGTCTGAAGATGACTCAGAGACCCAGTCTGAGTCCAGGTTTAGTTCAGGACCAAGGAGCCCATCTGAGATACCCGACCAGTTCCCTGCAGTCACAAGACCTGGCAGCCTGGATCTGTCCAGCCCCATGTCCCTGTCAGAGTTTAGGATGATGTTCTCGGTGCAGGGTCCTCAAAGTGAATGCGGCAAGGCATCCCCCACTGAATGTGAGGAGAGTGAGGAGACAGGACAGATGGGGCAAGGGATAAAATGAGGTACAAAGCCAACACTATGAAGGCTTCAAATGGTGGTAGTCGCAGGGGCAAGAGCCAAAGCAACACCTCCCCTGAGGGCCAGGCCTTGGAGACCCGGATGAAGCAGCTCTCCCTCCAGGGCCCCAAGGGAAGTGATGGGATTAATGCTGACCTATAAATGGTGCAGATTAGCTGACCCATCCAGGCCTACGACCCATGTGCAAATCAATATTTATACATGAAACTGGAGAACTGTGTGCCAATAATCACTTACTATATGCCAAATCCTAAGCATGTACTCTAAACTACACTAACAAAGTGTCAGTGACCTTGAGGGCTGAAGAATTTACATTTGGTAAGAACTCTTGGGCTGGTTTTACAGAGTAGGGTTGTTGCAGGTGGACTATGACTGCGGTCACAGCATTTGCAGAGAGTCCCTGTAACAGCTGAGAAGCAAGGCAGAGTTGAACTGCAGGTTGTCATCCTCCAGCAGCGCTGCTTGGCCAGGGAGATACAACACTCAGCAATGGGCGCTCCAATTAATCAGTGGCCTTTTCGTAGTTCCTGTGAAAAGAACCAAGCTGGGAAGACGGCTGGAAGCTCAGCCAAACTGGGTGCCTCAAATTGCATCTCTTCCCTTCTGACCCTCAATTTCTTTGGGGAAACCATGATATTCTCTCCCATTATATCCCAGAGCATCTAAATATATTTTTAAAAATGCCACACACACAACAAAAATTTAAATACTCAGCACACACCTTTTTGACCTAGTGAAGGCTTAAAATGAAATGCAAGAACACAATTTATTTCTATTACCTCTCGTGTTCAGAGGTGGGTTTTTAAAAAACATGCCTGCTGGGACATTCATCAAAACCACTTTCTAGGAAGGCTACTATGAACTGCACATTTTTGGGGAGAAGGTGAATGTCATTGTGGGGAAGGGGGGATGACTGTAGAAGGACCAGGTCATAGAAGGGGATTTGTGGCTTTGGGGAGAAGTTTCTATAGCATAACCTTATCCTGCCAGCCAAGGGGATTCATTCTAAGAGAAATGCATATGAAGAATGGTTGCCATTGTTATAGCGAGATTGACAAGGTGATAATTTCTCTGTAGGTTGTAACTTTAAAAAATAAATCCTGTAAGGTTATGCTGCACTAGTATTCCTGAGAGGAGATTGTCCTTAAAGCTAGGAAAGGGAGTAGGCCTGTGTTGGCTAAGGCTGTTAAATAGAACTAATGGAGTCTATTATGCATAGAAATGTTAAGACTGCTCTTCTTTATTTTCATGGTTATGCATATCTATCTATCTATTTATTTATTTTTATTTTTTTGGTACTGGAGATTGAACTCAGGGGCACTCGACCACTGAGCCACATCCCCAGCCCTATTTTGTGTTTTATGTAGAGACAGGGTCTCACTGAGTTGCTTAGCGCCTCGCCATTGCTGAGGCTGGCTTTGAACTCGCGATTCTCCTGTCTCAGCCTCCCTAAGTGCTGGGATGACAGGCTTGCACCCCTGCGCCCGGCTTGATTATGCATATTTAGAGGACTGTATTTTATTTATCCTGTTTTAAGAAAATTTAGCATTTCTCAAAGAAAGCAACCTCCCATTTCAAGTTGTCTGTTAAATATCAGAGCTGTGTCCTTTGGTCATTTGTGTATCTCTCCATACTGTAGTGGTTTCTCCTTCTTTATTGACTGATATAGTATCCTGATTATTACAAGGTGATTTTGTACTTTTCTTAATACATTGAGTGTAATAAAAAGTGTTTAAGAAAAAAAAATTGTAAGTCCAACTGTCTTCAGTAGGAGACTGCCTGCACCTGTAAATAATTCAGACACGTGTTATTTTTATTTGCTATTGCATTGCTTTAATATATTTGTGGTGTTGTAATCACGTATCAAAACTCCTCAACTTAGCCCCTGCAGGGATGACAACAGTTCTTGCTAGGACCTGAAGAACCCTGCACTCCATCATGGAATTGAGCCACCATGAATTGAATACTTCCTCTGGCCCCAGCTTGTGGTGGATAAGAACCAGATTCACAGAAACAACATCCTGTCTTCACTGAGCTCATGCTCCGTTCTGTGCCCTGTGCTCAACTCTGTGCTACAACCTCATGTAGCGACTATAGCCAATCTGGACTGAATGTTCAGTTACTAGTCCAAAACAAGGAAACTGATACTCAGAGTAGTAAAGTGATTTGCTTCAAGTCAATTACATAGGAGGCCAAAAGACAGGATTTCCACCAGCTCCTTCTGGCTCCACAGCCCTTTCCTCTTGTGCTTGCCAGCCTCCTATTGCCAAAAAAATAAGTGTTTTGCAAATGTAACCCCACGAAGACCCTATCTTTGTGGAGAAGGTTCATTTACAATGCCCATTTGGTAGATGAGAAAACTGAATCCCAGGGAATTGAACTTAATTCTTCAGAGTTTCTTAGCTATGAATTTGTAAAGCTGAAATACAAATTTAGTTCCACCAGAATCCCAAATCCAGCTCATGGCCGACCTTATCTACTCTCTTACCTAGACTCCATCCTGAGCAGGTCTCAGAAGGAAATCTGGCTGGCTCTGCCCACAGCCCCCTGGACACAGGTTGGCCTCCTCCACCCTTAGCGTCATCTCTCCTCTGATTGCCTGGCTCTTTCCAGGCTCTTCACGCTCTGCACTCCCGTGTCATTTGTTCAGTGACATCACCTGTCATTCATATTTTTACAGGCCTCTGAGGAAGAGAAAATCCATATTGAATTCAGAATGGCTCAAGATGTAAATGACTGGCCACAATTGACATGGCCACCCTAAAAGAGGATGGTATTGACTGGGCCAGGGGTATAAATCTCATTATGGCCCAGAAAACTAATTTATAGAGCAGCCAAAGGTCTTATGTAGATCCTTAAAATGGCCACGAGCTACCTGAAAATCTGGGTAGCACCTCATCTAGAGCAGCCCATAGCCTCTGTCTGCTTGATCAAAGTTCAGTCGCTTCTTTTGGATTTGTATTAGGTGTGAAAATAGCTCCCATTTCATTTGGTTATGAAAAAATGATAATGATGTAGATGATGATGCAATAGCTAACATTCATACACCACTTTGCAAATATTATTTCATTTTAATACTCACAAAGTACCTTCACTTGCTGTCCTAGTCAGTTCCAGCTGCTACAACAAAAATACCCTAAACTGAGAAGCTTAAAAAACATTTATTTCTCCCCATTTGAGAGGGTGGGAAGTTCAAGGTCAAGGTTCTGGCAGATTGAGTTCTTGGAAAGAGCCCTCTTCTTTTTTTCTTGGGGGGGTAGGGAACTGGAGATTGAACTCAAGGGACCTCGACCACTGAGCCACATCCCCAGCCCTATTTGTGTCTTACGTAGAGACAGGGTCTCACTGAATTGCTTAGCGCTTCGCCGTTGCTGAGGCTGGCTTTGAACTTGTGATTCTCCTGTCCCAGCCTCCCTAAGTGCTGGGGTTACAGGCGTGCGCCACTGCACCCAGCTACAACCCTCTTCTTGCTCATAGCTGGCTGCCTTCTCACTGTGTCCTCACTTGGCAGAGAGCAAGTGAGCTCTCTTCCTCATCTTCTAAGAATGCTAATCTCATCTTGGGAGCCATGCCCCCAGGGCCTATCTAAATCAAATGGCCTCCCAAAGGCCCCACTTCTCATGCCATCTCACTGGTATTAGGGTTTCAACATATAAATTTGGGGGAGATACCAGCACTCAATAGGGAATGCCACTGTGGGGTCCTGGGCATGTTTTGTAGCTTCTCTGTGCTTCTCTTTCCTCAAGCAGAAAACAGGTGATAACACCTGACCCATGTAGGTGTGTGTGTGTGTGTGTGTGTGTGTGTGTGTGTGTATCATTGCATTCCACGTAAAAACAGATTATTAGATGGTATGTGCAAATAACTCTAGATTTTTTAAAAAATGTATATACAACCATAAGAATTCAAATAAAAGCTGAACCTAATTCTAAGACAAAATTTCAGTGTGGAAATAAAAAATATTTCCCAGCAAAAGAATAAAAATGAGAGTTTGTCCTGATGATATAAACTTTTAAAGAGATCAAATACATACTTATGAAATTTAACTTGATAATTTAGAAGCAATTATATATTTATATTATACCTAATGAGAAATATGTATGACTATATTGTGCTTCCACATTTAGAAATCATTTTTAACACAAATTCTTCACAGTCATCTCCAACATCAGTATTTTTCTCATCTCCAAAGCAAATTTTGAGTCTTCAAAGGCAG
>CM053407.1:111029745-111108151 GCA_028644305.1 Xerus rutilus
CAAGAAGCAAGTGCTGAGCAGAAGCCACAACCAGTTACCAAGGAGACCCAGCTGAGCTACTGGATGAACACCTGTGTGGGTTTAGTCACTAGGTGTCCCCAAAAGCTCATGGTGACACAATGCAAGGTTGAGGGGTGAAATGACTTGGTTATGAGAGCCTTAACCCAATCAGTGAACTAATCCCCTGACAGGGATCCACAGGCTGCACACGTGCAAGGTGACGCCGGCCTCCCCAAGCCTGGAGGAGCAGGATACACATGAGCAAATGCCCAGGGCCTGTGGAGGAAGTCATGTTGCTGGGGCAGAAGTGTACAGTGGCCAGCCTCAGTGTGGCAGAGCAGGGTTCCACATTGGAAGTGCCAAGCAACCAAGGGTGGTGTCAGGATCCTGCAGCAGGGACATCCATCTGTGGTGAAGGCATCAATCAGCGAGCCTACACCTCCTGAGGCAGTTTGGGGAGTACAGTTCTATCAGTGGCAGCATGGAGACTCGGCCTCAGGCTTCGAGGACAGCCACTGGCAGCAGTGATGGGCAGGCCAGCCTTGGTGTTGGGCATCTGTGGGGACATGGGTGTCTGGAATTCGGTTATGGCAGTGGTGACAAAGACACCTGAGTAGTCTGGAGGCAGCAGAGGCAGGGTAGGTGCCCATAGAGGAGCATCCTCATCCTTTGGTGGTGGCAGGAGTCTGGTTCCAGTGCAGCAGTGGTGGTGGTGGCATTGCTGGTGTCCATGTGGGGATGCCAGGGGCCACAGCTTTGAGCTCTGTTGGTGGCAGTAGTGACAGCATGGGGCAACAGACTTCAGAGTCAGAGGGCGACTGGAGACTGGGGTGGCCTCTTTGGTGGCTGCTCCAGGCCACTGTCTTGTTCTTGGTGGAGCCTGCCTGCTCAGGGAGCATCAAGTGGAAGGTGGCAGTACCCAGACAGCTGCTGAAGACTTTATGCTGCCCAATCCGGCTGCGCCTGGCACTGGCCTTGAGCCCACTGGGCAGCTGCCAGACCCACCCATGGTTCGCCCTGCCCCTCCCTGAGTTGTGGCCTCTGCGGGGGAGCAGGCCATTGCCAGCTAGGGCAGCCTTGAGAGGACGCCACCCTCCCAGCAGCATCTCCCCTGGGCTGTGGTAACAGGGAGTGGAGGTGGGCGGTGGGAGGGCCTAGCAGATTCTCACCCTCAAAGCACGTCCCTGCTGAGGACGAGGGTGGAGGGCATAGGTGGCGGAGGGCATAGGCGGCAGAGGGAGCCGGAGGCCGGAGCCCTGGGTGTTGGTCTTCTACTGCCCTCAGCCACAGAAATGCGCTTTGAGGATGAAAATGTCCTAGGTCCTCCGTCCTCTGTGTCCACAGCCCACGTGGGATGTTGCTGGGGGCGTGGGGGTTAGGATCCTCTCCCAAGGCCACCTCACTTGCCAGATGGCCTAGTTCTCCTGCAGAGGCCATAGCAGGGGATGGGACCAGCAGCCACCCGGTGAGCTCATGGTCATCGCCAGGCGCTACAGGCGTGGGCAGCATCAGGAGCAAGACTAAGGGCCTGGAGCAGCCACCACAGAGGCCATCCCAGGTACTGGTCACCCTCTCACTCTGACGCCCACTGGTGCATTACTTTATTGGCGCCGCCAGGCTGGAGCTCCTCCTGCAGCCACCAGACTCCACACATGGCCGCTGGATGCCACCTCCACCGCCCTGCAGCTGGACTTCTGTTACTGCTGCAGGATGAGGATGCTCACCACTGGACGCTGCTGTTGTCACTGCCCCTGCTTCTGGACTCTTCTGATGCCACTGCCACTGTGCAGCAACCAAACTCCCAAACCCCAGCTGGACTCCAAGACTGCCCATCAAGGCCCCAACGTCAGTGCACTTCACCCCACACCTGATGCCTGTCCCCTGTACCGGAGGCTGCACCCCAGATGCAGCTGTGTGTTGCTGCCACCACCGCCAGACTCTGCAGCTCCACTCTACTGCCACTGACTCTAATGTGGGCACAGACAGTGGCTCTCAGCACTGGATGTGGACTTCATTGTAACCACAGCTGGACTCCAGTCAGCATTGCAGAACGAAAACACTCCTGGCTGGATGCCTCTGTTGTCGCCAGCGCTGTTTTCGGACTCTTCTGCTGCCACCGCCATCATGAGGAGGAAGCACGGGAACTTCCTAACCACAGCTGGATGCTGACGCCTCCACAGACACACCCCACCCCACGCCAACACTCAACTCCTGACCTTCCAGCCTGAAGCCCTGTGCCCAAGGCAGCTGCATGTTGCTGCTGCTGCACCAGATGCCACCATTCCATGATGCTGTAGCTACTGGATCCCAAGGCTGCTGCTGTGCCACCCAAGACCACAGGAGCTGGGAAGTTGGGCATTCTCCATCACAGTTGCCGCACCAGTGTCCACTGCATGCCATCTGACTTCTGTCCCCCAGGACCAGCCACCTTGTCCTCTTCCCCCATCCCTCTCTACTCATTGACTGGACTCTGGGTCCTTGAGACAGAGCCCTCTGGGCACTGGGCCTCTGGGCAGTGGTACGAGGCCCAGCTACATTGCAACAGGCTGGGGACAGCCAGACTGGCTGGACTTGACCCACCTGGACGTGTGGAAAAGCAGCCTCTTGGGAAAATACCCTCCTTGATCTACCAAATTTATCCTGTCATTGGCTTCTTCCAAAAGATTATCAAGAAAGGAAAAATATAAGTTAGCAAGCTTTGTCTTGCTAAAGGTTAGTGTGAGGAGTGGCAAAGACTTCAGAGTTGGTAGAGATAAATTGAAATCCTCTTAACTGGGTGACATTGACCAGGGTATAGAACTAGGTACAACCTTGGCTTTGCATCTGATGAAATAAAGATGGTGAGGATGATAAGCCAGGGGTAAATTAAGCGGTTGAGTATTACCTAAACTTTGGGAGCCAGGTAGGCATTCAGCATTATTTTCTTGCAGAAATATATTCTGAGATTAAAGTTGACATACTTAGAAATGCACCTTTGGAAGAAAACTGGCCTGTGAGGTAGGGAGTTAAAATTTACTTCACATTTTTAGATGAAATAATAATATATGGAAGATCATAAACCAAAGCATGAAATGTTGGGTTAGGCTCATAAAATTATCGGATGTTTTGAAAGTTGTTTAAAGTTACATTGAGATAAATCTATGTAGTTCAACCTCCTGGGATATCCCCCACCTCTGCCACACACAGGTAGCTCTGTCTACTATTCCTTCCTCTCCTTTACAGTGTCACCAAGTATATCAATACATGTATATACACATACTCAGATATACATTATGTAATAGTTTGTACCTTTTGGCATGTTTTGAGATCTTCTGAAAATAGAATCTCATATTCTCATATACATTCTTTTGCAGCTTTCCTCCCTTAATTTGCACCTCTTTTCAGCTGACCATCAGGAAGGAGGAAACACCAGACAAGCTCGAGGATCAGAAGGACACCAGCCCTGCTCTAGTCATTCTGGAAGCTGACTACCCTGTACATGCCCAATGCTTGAGGAAACAGCCCTGATTCAGCCACTTCGAAACTGGCTGACCAATGCAAGGTGGAAGATAAACTACCAACAGGACAAATGGACTGTGTCATCCTTTAAGATGGCTCTTATGCTGTGATGCAGTGCCACCCATTACTACTGTCATATATAGTCTTTTCTTTGGTCTTTACTCTAGGACTGATAACAAACACATAGCTAACAATCTCAGAAATCTAGCACATGTACCAGTTCAAACCTGAAAGAGCATAAAGTCTTGGGATCCAAAGTCACTATTTGGAGGATGGTTTTCTATTCTTGGTGAATTCAAAAACTTAATTGACCTAGTAGGGAGTAATGATTTAGTCCCCAAAAGATCCCTACTTTAATTGTAACATATAAGCCTTTCTCCTAGTCAAGAGGATTTCTAGAAAGTTCACTGTGTTTTGAACTCCTCTTCGTTGTAAAGACCAGGTTTCTTTTTCTTGTAAAAGTTAGGTCTGCAGGGCTGGGGCTGGGGCTCAGTGGTAGAGCACTTGCCTATCATGCGTGAGGCACTGGGTTTGATTCTTAGCACCACATAAAAATAAATAAATAAATAAAGGTATAACTAAAAAAAAAAAGTTAGGTCACCAATCAAGTTTGTTGATGTGGGAAATTTCTTTTTTCTTAGTAAGTCTTGTGAAACATTTGTCCTACCCAAGAAGGTGGAACAAAAAGTAACTGTTACATTAACCATTGTGTTGGGTAGCCACTCACTGAGTAGAAATCTCCAAGAATTTCCAGTACTGGAATCCAGGATGTTTTGGCAGTAGCCACCCTGGATTGCTGTAGCTTAAATAAATCTGCTTCCTGCAAATTCCTCAGGTGTCCAGCCTCATCTGTCCTACTTCAATGCCTGCTTGAAATGCTAGAATGTTCCCATTCTTGAAGGGCACACAGAAACAGAATCTCTGACTTTGCCACAGTCTAAATTCCATGCAAAGTCATTAATCACAAAAAAAAAAAAAAAAACTAAGGAGATTACACTATAGTGAGTTCTTGGAAGTAACGTCAATGTGGCATGATAAAACTTGTACATCTATATTGAATTACTGTGATATACCCCATAAAGATATACAAATGGTATATATGAATAAAGTTTTAATCTGGGGGAAAATGTGTTTTGTGAGAAATCTGAATACCATGTGTTGTTTTACATATTATGCTGTAATAATATTTAATGATACCATTGCATTTTTAAATCTGAAAAATATATCAGAATTTTGTACAATAATATTGTTAATAAAAGGAACACTTTATTGATTAGGACTTATGCTTTCTTGTTTTTAAAGCTAACAGTTGAATTAAAGTTTTGCACCAGACACCAACTCCATCAGAGCCTCTATCTGGTGAAGCCAAATCTTGGTGTCTTCCCAGGCAAGTGCCCATGTGTGTCTGGCTCTTTGCCACCCAGTATATAGGAGCCCTGACCCCTGTGTGGAGATGGATCTGGGAACACACCAGGCCTGGGAAGAGGAGACCAAGTTGATTAGCAATGTCTGCCACAAACACAGGAGGCTAGTGTCACAGAAAGCACGTCATTCATTTGCCAGAATCAGAAAATCACACCCCAAGTGGCTCTTTGTGATCCTGGATTCTGTTTCATTGCTTTGTGGCTTGAGACTCGCTGACCATGCGGAAAGGGGTTGTTTAAACAGGCCTGTGACTTGCATGAGGGCAGCAGAGTGCCCAGGGGCCAAACATAAAGACCTGCTTTCTCTCACTACTGTGAACATGCCAGCCCCTCCTGCATGACCATCAGAATGAGCCCCTCCTGGACTCTGGGCCCTGGGTGTCTCATTTGTCTCCCCAGAGTCCTGGCTTTGGTCCAAAGTTGCTTTTTCAAAAATCACCTCACATTCCATTAGGAAGTATCACCATCTCCATGCAGGAGTTCAGTGACTCTGTTTGTGATCACCCACCACCATTACGGCAGTGGATATTGATTGAAGCTTAGGAAAAACGAGAATGTGGTGTCTCCTAGAATTCAACAAGAAAGGTCTAGACTGGGACTCCTGGGAAATTCTCTTTCCATCCCTCACCCTTGCTTCATGCTTCTTTTGGGGTTGAATGGCTTCCTTGCTCCATCAGTTAGAAACTCAGAGGGTTTGGGAAATTCTCTTATTCATAAAATAAGAATAATATTCCTCACTTCCTAACTTCCTTACCACATAGGGTTGTAAAGAATGCATGTAAACCACTGAAGTGCCTGACAGTAAGAAAGTACATGGTGCATCTTGGCAATCATGACCACCACCACCATCACCACCATCACCACCACTACCATCACCATCATCACCACCACCATCGCCATCACCATCACCACCACCATCATCATCACCACCACTGCCATCATCCCCATCATCATCATCACCACCACCATCACCATCATCACCACCACTGCCATCATCCCCATCACCACCATTACCATCATCACCACCATCACCATCACCACCATCACCATCGCCATCATCCCCATCACCACTACTGCCATCACCATCACTGCCATCATCTCCATCGCCGCCACTGTCACTATCTTCATCATCATCACCATAACTACTATTGCTGTTGCCACCATCACCACCACCACCACCTCCTTCACTACCACCAACATCACTCCCATCACCACCACAACCATCCTCATCACTGTCACCATCATCAGTACCACTACCACCATTACACCATCCTCATTATCACCACTATCTGCTGCTATCATTTCATGTTCTCTGCTCCTGTAGTAGGTGGAGTGTGACTCTCCAGGACTTCTAAATATACACACTGCTGTTTCCAGTGTTTAGGCATACTGATTCTCCCCTGCAGCACCCATCCCCAGCTCCTCGGAAGGGCACTCCTGTTGGCCCCGATAGGGCTAGTTCTGATCCAATCAACGATGGCCCTATTGGGCATGGGCCTTCCAGGAGACTGTTACTGTAGATTGGGGCAATTAGTGATTAAGGGTGGGAGATAGGCAGATACCTCCAAAGTTGCCTAAGCTCCGGAATGTCCCGATTTGGTGGTGCTGATTTAACACTGAGAAAAGGGGGCAGGGCTCTTTTGCTCATTTTGATCTATCCTTCAATTCATCCCTTCAATGACCCAGCAATGCTTCAACCTACTCTGCAACTGGGCCAGGATAGCCCAAGTTTCTTTGTGGTTCAAGAAGGGCTACAATTGATTCAAAACTTGTTCTGATTTAGTAGATGCCACTGTACCCATTGCACCCAGGACAGATAGGTTTTTGGGGTGCTGGGGTGGCAGGGGTGAGAGAACAGCAGAAACAGAGAAAGTGAGAAGCTTGGAGTAACTTAAATCATGGTGGAGGTGGGGAGAGGAGAGATCCTAAACCTGAAATAGAATGGACTCCCATGGAGGGAAGATGACTGCAGAACGCAGATGGGAATGTGGACAAGAATGGAATTGTCTAGTGGTGAAAGAGGTGGAGGAGGAGATGAGAGAGGAGAAGGAAGGAGGGATGGGGATGAGGAGGATGAGCACCAGCAGCAGGAGTAGCAGATGATGAAAGAGAAGATGATCACGATGAGGAGGCCATTCCTGAGGGATGCCCAGCTTTGGTGACACCTCATTGCAATTAGCACAGACTTCTGGAAGTTTCCTTCTCCTTTGTTATTCCCTGACCTCCAAGTCAAAACCTGGCCTCTGCTACATCCTTCATTGTCACCAGGACAAGAGGGAGAGGCGATGAGATGCCCCAACGGTAATATCAAATTTTTGGTTCAAAGGAGGGTGGGGGTCTTGAACTTCTCTGTCCTCAGGTGGATAAAAGAGCTTAAGAGCAGCTAGTGAATCATTTACCTGTGTGCCTGGGTGGAGGAAATTGCTTATCCCATATCATTAAGCCCAGGAGGTGACACAGGCTGGTCCAGGTGTGGAAAATATGGTAGAAGCTCTGTTTCCAGTGGTGACATAAATATATCTCACTTCTTCCTTTATCCAGGAAATTCATGGAGATGATAATTAAACTAACCTCCAAGTCTGCTGGGCCCTGTGCTCAGCTGTTACACTATATTTGAATCCTCACATGAACACTCTGAGCAAGTTATTTGTATTAAATTAAAACTTACAAAATTGCAGAGATTCAAACATTTTTTAAGTATGAAACTGGCAATCTCCCACCATTCACCCTGTTATTGTCATGACTTGGAATCTCAGAGAGTGACATCACTTCCCCAGTGGTACCTAGCCCCACTGTAAGGACAAACTCCTTGTGTGATTGGGAATCTGGGATTTTCTGGATGCCTTGGTTCACCACCTCATTTCTCCCTTCTTTTCTAAGAGCCTCAGTTTCCTCATCTGTAAAAGGACCATAATAACAAGAAATTAAAGTTGCCATTTATTAAGCATTTAATATGCAGCAGGCACTCCACTGTCACCACCTAATGTTTTGTTCCCAGTTCCTCTCTGATGGAAGAGTTATTCAGAGCTCTCTGGGGTTGGGCAGAGCCCTGAGTGGAGGTGCATACAGGTCTGAACTCAGTGTTGACCATGGGTCTGCAGTCCAGAGAAGGCTGCTTTGACTGTCATAGCCCCTCTCTTGTGAGCCACAGCAACTGGACAGAAGGGAAGAGTACAGCCTGGGACTAGGACTTAAGCCACCTTTCTCCCCACCTCTCCTGAACATGTGCCAGCCCAAAGGAGGTTTTACTCCTAGGAAATCAAAGGCAGGGAAGGAAGGTAAGTCTTCCCAATTTCTTAGTGTGGAACATCAATACATCTCTCTTGATATCATGAATTACCCTTCATAATGAGTTTGATGACCTCTTCCTTTAGACCCTCTTCTGAAAGCACCTGGAGGCTAAGAGCGGGGGCCAGGATGACTCAAACACCTGGTCTTATTTTTAGTATTGTTCTCATCACTTTTTTCTACTATTGGTTCTTTGTCCAAATTATGGATAATAACATTAAAATTGCCATTTATTAAGCATTAATTATTGCATTAAATCACACAGTAAATCATTAACCATTTATTGAGCATCTACCAGATGCTAGTCACCATTCTAGGTATATGCAGGGCCCCTGATTTCATATTGCACACATTTTGTGTATTTGTATCTTTAATTCAATGAAGGTTGCATCTGCTCCTCCATTAGGAGCTAGTCCAGCTCCTGGGCATGCAGTAGGTACTTAAACACTGATGACTGAATTGGGTTCAATTGCACAGATAATTGCATCCAGTCATCCTGACACAGGAACAAAAGTAAGGATGCAGTTGGGGTCCACACTGGGAAGACACACCCTGCCCTCAAGCATCCTAGGAGGCTCATAGACCTGTTCATCAGAGACTCGCTGCAGACACACAGGAGATATTTTTCAGATGGAAGAAATTGGGGCACAGAAGTTTCCATTCATTTCCAAGTCTGGCTGGGGTTTAGGGGGAGGAGAGGTAGGCTTGTTTTTATTTGCTGTTGGTTAGGTTTGATTTTCACCTTGTCGACTTCCCTGGAAGGGGCCCCTCAGGTGTGTGTCAAGGAACCCAAATCAGGCCTGCCTTATCTTCTCATAACTCTCTCATATTACCAGCTCTGGATACCACTGCACAGCCCACCTCATTGTGTAAAAGTTCTCCAAGAATCCTGGTGAACCCTCTGACCATCCTAACTCCCACCATGGGAGCCCTCCAGCTATAACAGCCAGGAATTCCCTAAAGTGAGTGACCCCAAGCAAGCACTTAAAGGCTACAATTAATAGCTTCCCTTTATTTCACCTAATGCCTTCATGCAACACCATAAAGTATTTGATTTAGGATATTAAATGGCACTGGTGATGAGGATGTCATGTAAGATTTGCTTTATGCCTTCTTTCTTCTCACACTGTCACTAAAAATGATTTATAGGTGAGCCCAAGTCCATGCAACAACATGATTGGAACTGAGGATTTGGAAGGAGCTGGGGATCAGGTTTCCAGGGCAGCCTTGACCTGCTAGCCAGGGTCCCGGGATGGGAAACTGAGTGTGAGGCTGTATGGGGGAGGGTTGCATAAGGTAGGTCCGTGCAGGGAAGAAACACATGCCTTTGCACCATGCCTGGCCCCGGTGCAAACAAGGAGGCTGATTGTCTTGTCAGACATTTCAACAATCAGTTTCTAGAGGCTGATTCCAGAGCATCTGGCTAGAGAACGCTCCTTCTGTGGGAACTGAGGAAGGGAGACTTTCAATGATGCCACACTGACTAGTTTCAAACTAGACCTGCAATTGGGGCTGTTGTCAGGTTTGTAAGTAATGCCATAGGGCCTGATCCATATGTCACTTTTATTATGTGCTTGGCACTTGAGACAGCAAGCTGTTGTCAGGTTTGTAGGTAATGCCATAGGGCCTGATCCATATGTCACCTTTATTATGTGCTTAGCACTTGAGACAGCAAGCTTAGGTGTCAAATGGTACTGTGATTACTTATATTTTACAGATGAGGAGACTGAGGTTCAGAGAAGTCACATAGCTGAGGTGTTACAGCATAGAGACAGGATTCAAACCCAGGCACAGAGCCCCAGAACCCACATGTTTAATCCACTATTCCACACCAGGTCATAGCTTCTATTCTAAAGTGACCTCCCCTAGAGTCCCTCTTCCCCCAAAAAGCTGCCAACATGGGCCAAATCTCTTCAGGATACCTGCTATATGTTAAGCCTTATCTTCCTCTATAATCAGCAAGATTGGAGATATATTCGACCTGATGCACAGAAACTGCAGCCTAGCGTCACACAGCTGGTACGTGGCTACGTCGGAAGCAGAAACAAGCTGGCCAGAATCCAAAGCAAAACTGCCCCATCATGGAAAGTGACACAAGACCGAGGGTGGGGGGAGGGGTGAGAATAAACGATCCTGTGGATTAGAGGCTTCTAGAAACCAGAATTCAGAGGTAAGGGTGCGTTAGGGGTTAGGGGTTCTGGGGCTAGACCACTTTGCAGTCTGAACAACCTCCCTGTCGGGCCACAAGGGCGCACTGCTCTGGAGAAGCTGGTTGTCCAGGGTCAGCCTCATTGTTGTTGCTGTTGCTATGATACAGTTGCTAGGACATGATTAATAGTAGTTTTCCTTGGCAAGAGCTCCCTTTGTGCCCAGCACTTTCATCATTAGTGTTTAAAATTCTCTCAGCAACCCCTGTGATAAACACTGTTTACACCACTTTGCATGTGGGAAAACCAAGACCCATGCTCATGAAGCCCTGGTGGCTGGGACTCTGAAGCATCAGCTCCATTCCAAGGTGGATAGGAGGCGGCTCATCCTGTTGGACAATTTGGGAGACAGTGTTTCATTCTCTAATTGCACGTGGCCTCTTGTCTACCGGGTGGAAAGAAGGAGGAGGCTCCGAGGATGGGGAGGCTGTAGGTCCAGGCCAGGGAAAGGAGGACTTAGAGCCTCCTGCTTCCCACCACCAAGGATCCTCTTGGAGCCCCAAAGGTCTACTGTATCTTTTGACAATGGAAATTCCAGGAGGCCCCTTCCAACCTGAGGTTAGTGGGAAGAATGAGAGGCCCTCCTGGTTGAATTTCTAGCCATGAATCATTGTTTGGGGCACTGGCTGGCTGGGATGCAGATGGGGTAGGACAAACCACCTCTAAAGGAAATTGCAGGTTAATATCTTGAAGTTCAGAGTGGGTCCAAGTCAAGCCCTCAGGGCTGCCTTAGGAGGGTAGGTAAGGTCGCCATTAAGCACTGGTTTTGTACCCAGATAAACCTGGGTTTAAAAGGATCCTTAGTCTGCAAGGGACACAGTCTGTGTAGGCTTCAGTATCTTCACCTGTCAAGTATGAATGGCAATGAGTCCTTTGCAAGGTTCTGATGAGGACCACAGGAGATAATGCCCACTATAGCACATGGCCAGTCCCCTGCACATGTGGGGTGCCCCTTTGATGCCAGCTTTGATCACTTGTATTATTTTAGCCATTCCCCACCTTTTCCACCATGATATACACAACACCCTCATGATGAAGAGCTGTCCTTATGTTAATACAAGCTAAAGTTGATGTCAGGTGTGTACAGTGGCAGCAATGTTGTACTTGCTAAACTTAACTGCAGTGATCTTATGGTGGCAGTGCCAGCTTTATGCACACCTCCTACCATCCACCATGATCTCCCCTTCTCAGGAAAACATAGTGCGTTGTAAGTGCACATGGATGGGGTCAACTGCAAACCTATTTTAAGGAGAGAAAGAATAAAGGGAGGGAGAGAGGAAAAAGGAATTAAGGAAAAAAAAGAGAAGATGGAATAGAGGAAAAGGAAGAAGGAAGGAAAAGGAAGGAGGAAGGAAGGGAGGAAGGAAAAGGGTGGACCTTGATAATTTTCTATAGGTTATAAAACCTTGCAAAACATTTGCAACAGATTGGCCCACAACAATTGTGGCTTCAGAACATGCCACCTCACAATAGCTGTTCCAGTTTGAACTTGAACTAAAGTCAAATAAATAAAGTCTGAAAGGATTAACTGGTGCCCAGGACAGCACTCACCCTGAGCTTCCTCATTTGATGTGGAACTGTATACATCCTGTGAACTTGAGTGTCACAAGGGCAGGAACAGGTTTTTCTTGCTGTGGCTCCAGCACCCAGCATGTAGAAACCTTGAAAGTATTTGCTGAATGAGACGAATAAATAGGATGAAAGAGGGGAACATTAGGAAAACAAGGAAAGAGAAGAAAGACTCATTCAAAACTGTAAATTAGAGAGTCTGACCAAGGACATGTTTTGTGTCCTATCTCTGGACAGTGTTTGTGTCAGCCCAAATTGGATTTTGCTGTGTAACAAACAGCCCCCACATTTTAGAATTATAAATGGCAAGCATTTCTTTCTGGATCATGCTATATAGTCATCATCAAGATGAGAGGGAGACAGGGAAGAGAAGAAGGCAGAGAAGGGAGGAAAAAGAGAAAGAAGGGAGGAATCAGGAAGGAAGCTAAGAAACCCAGCTGAAGTCCTATCTCCTTGCTGGTTTCTACAGTGAATAAGGCAATGAGAAGCATTGGGTTTTTATAGTTTCCACCTACAACCAATGGGTGCCACCTCTGCTGACATTTCATTGAGTAGGGCAAGTCACATGGCCATGCCTAACTGTAAGGGAATTAAAGAAGTACAATTCTACTTTGCCTCTTGATGGGGACAGTTCTGGAAATATTCAGTAAGTAATTAAATATTCTTTCATTGCAAATACTTTATAACCAAATGTTTGATGTAAATACAGACACCTGGCTTCTCTGCACAGAACCAGGAGATGGGCAGCACTGACACTGGGGCCAAGCAGTGGCTGCCCATCAGGAGCATTCATTTGTGAGTTTGCCACCAACCCCACCAGATACCCTTCATTCTTGTCTGGTGCCTGGTTCCAGAGAGCATGTGGGGTTGTAGACTCCTGGTTTAAAAGGACAGAAGTGGCCACTCCAGGCTTGCTCCAGCATTCTGTCCCAAGCAATGCTAATTCCCTGGAAGTTCCTTCTGTGGGAGGGATCAGGCTCACTTGCTTGAGCACTCAAGGTGGTTAGTGACAGTGGGACCATGTAAACCCACTATGTGGTGCATTTAAAGTATTCACAAAGTGGAGGGAGTTGAAGGAACAGCAGAGCCCATGTGAGGGATGCCCAGACTAGTCGGGGCAAAGCAGGCAGCTACTTAAGAGAGTCTCCTATTCTGTCTGAGCTTCCACTGCCCACACAACCCCCTTTGGATTCTCAGCATTCTTGTCTGGAAGAATCATGAGAACCTTCTTTTGCAACCAACCAGCAGCTTGGGTTTTGTTCTCAATTGTGACCTAAACCCAGTAGGGTGTGGAAGGATGATGGTGAGAAGGTGTAACACCAAAAGTGAATCTGTCAGTCAGGATAGGTTATATTGTGCTGCTGTTAACACACAGCCCCAGAATCCCAGTAATTTAAAACAGCCAGAGATTATTACCACTCATGATTTTCATGCACTCTGCATGTCAACCTTGGGTCAGCAGTGTGGCTGATTCACTGAAGTCACTCAGGTTCCTAGGATAAAGGATTAGCCACCACCTGCAAAATCATCAGTCTCCATCCCAGAACAAGAGAGCTCTGTTGTGTCTCACATCAGTAATATAATGTGATTTCAAACGTGACACATACCTTATTGGGAGAGCAGACTATTGGTTTTATAAATGCTACTTTCTAAATATGAGGAATGTATTAGACTGGAAATGTAGCTCAGTGATAGACACTTGCCTAGCATGCATGAGGCCCTGGATTCAAACCCTAGAGAAGCAGGAAAAAATGACTCTATTAGAAAAGGGGCTTCATCATCATCAATAAGTCAATGCATCAGTTTTGAAGGCCACAGGGCGTTTGTGCATGCTGTTCCAAGAGCACCATTCCCTCACCTCAAATCTCATCACTGTGCCCAGGCCTCTCCAGGCCACATTTCTAGTAGGGCCCCAAACTCCCCAGTCCTTCTATTGCATACTGTTTTTTGTGTTTTTTTAAATAATTTTTTAAGGTGTTGATGAACCTTTATTTTTTTCATTTATTTATATGTGGTGTCAAGAATTGAACCCAGTGCCTCACACATGCTAGGTGAGTGCTCTACCACTGAGCCAAAACCCCAGCCCCCTATTGCATACTGTTTTTGAAAATTGTTGTTTCTCTTATTACTGTCTAGAATTATCTTTTTAGAAGAAATTATGTGTACATGTTTATACTTACTTCTCATCTCTTTTCAGTCTCCCATACTATGGACTGTGTATGAAAGCTACCACTACTTTGTAACTTTCTCGCACCCCCCTGTCCAGGCAGGTGTTAGGGTCAGTCCCATTTTGCAGAGAAGACTGAGGCTCAGAGAGAGATAATTAAAGCTAAAACAAGAAAAGGCAGAGTTGGTACTTAAACCGGGGTTTTGCCAAAGCACACAAAATTTCTACTGGGTTTCACTGGCCCTTGTGGGGCAACTATTTATGAGGCCTCCTAGGGGTGTGGCATGGGCTCATTCCTGATCCTTTGTCTTCTCATCCACAGAATCCCATTTAGTGGTTTATGTCACATTTAATATTTGGTTTGCAGGATATGGTGGGCTGAACCATGGTCCCTGCCTTCCAAAACCATATCCATGTCCTAATGCTGAGAGGCTATTTGGGAAAAGGGTCTTTGGAGTAGTAATTGAAGATTTCAGAGTGAGGTTATCCTGGTTGCCCAGGTGAGCCCTAAATCCAGTGACAAGCATCCTTATGAAAGACAGAGAAGATGCAGACGAGGAGAAAATCTTGTGCAGACAAAGGCAGAGAGGAGATTTATGTGGCCATAGCTCAGGGATGTCTGCAGTCTCCAGAAACCAGAAAAAGTGAGACAGGCATCTCCCCTGGAGCCTTCCCAGGAAGTGCAGATCTGTGAACACCTTGATTAGCAAACTAAGTGGCCAGAGAGGGTGTGAGTGAAATACCAGAGTTTGTAAATGCTTCTCCCAGCTCTGCCACTCACCAAGTCCTGCTTTCCTCTTCTGCACAATAGGTACCTTAGTAACTTCCTAGCATAGAGGTGAAGTCTAAATGAAAACATCAGCAGAACGCTGATACTCAAGGCATGCTAGCAATGACTGGTGTTATGGGACCCACTGAAAAAATGTAATTATTGACAAGCTACTTTAATGCACCCAGTTCAATGTGTTTTTTTTTCTGTTATAAAGTGATTTTAGTAAATCGATTTAGACATTCTGTAGATCAAATAACGTTTTCTGAAGGTAACAATTATGGACTTTAAAGCTTGACATAAAATTAGTAGCTTCAAAAATGTTAGTCATATTCCCCAGCAACAGTATAATAAAATAACTAAACTATGTAGAAATATAGAACTCTAGGACTAGTTGGAAACTCAGAAATCATTTAGCCTAATACCCTCATTTTGTGAGAAAACTAGACTCAAAGATCAAGCAATTTGCCCAGGCTCACATACCTAATAGTAATAAAACTAGAAATCAAACCAATTTTTCCTAAACACTAAAATTCTATCAGTGATATTTCAACTGGCTCTCTATCAACTAAAAGTCTAGGTGTTTCTTTAATGTTCCACGCTACTGTGACATGAAAGAGTGCTAAGACACTACAGTAAACCGCAGCTGTGGACTTCAGGCCTGGAAGGGGCTTCAGCAGATAACTAAACCAGGCATCTCTGTTGCAAAAAGGAGGAAATACCTGTGAAGCAACTTAGCAAACTCTTGGCAGAGGCATCTGGACTACATGCATCTCCGAGTTCCACCTCGTATCTCGGGGGCCTACCCACTGACTCATGTGCTTCTTTTAAATCTCCTTTATGCTCAGAGGTTTTAGTTATGCAAAAACCCCTTTAAGCCAAACAGAAGAAACTAATCCAAACATGGAGGGAAAACCAAGTATTTCCTTGACTATCTTGAGTTCATTTTCCAACTTAAGACGGCTGACGGACACCACCAACCTGACCACCCATTTCAGAGCTTCAAGGGTCTCTAGTTTCTCCAAAGACTTCCTGAGCAAAAGGCCTGCGTGTGGGAAATCAATGACAGGAATGAGAAGAGAAATGAGGGTAAACAGGGGTTGCGTTTTGTTCTTGTCATTGGGGACTTTTGGTTTTCTAAACATTCCTTGAGTTCCTCCACATGAATTTTTAATAGCTAGCAAAACAAACAAAACAAAACAGGCCTACAAAAATCTGGACACTGGGAGGTCAGCATCCCTCCTGCTCCTGCCACTGCTACCTCTAGTGCCTGCCTTTCATCCTCAGGGAAAGCAGCACCAAGCAGCACCTGCATGGCCTCACTGGTGCACCACCTCCTTGCCTGCTCAGTCCTAGCTGCCCTCAGTAAGGTCTCCCCTGACCCTAGCTAATGCCCCCCACCCCCACCACTCTACATCACCACCTAGTTTATTTTCTTCATAGCACTTAACCACTACTTCAGACTACATTATTTATGTTTACTTGCTTAACATCCGTTTCCACCAGAAGTAAACTCTGAGAGCAGGGACCTTGTCTGTCAGGTTCTGGGGCATTCCCAGGACCCACCAGGGCCCGGTGCCCAGGAGGTATTCAATAAATTCCTGTCCAATGATGAAGAATGAAAATAATCATGGATTGACAACATTCATGCCTAGAAAGAGCTGGGACCTGACACCTGATGGCTCCTACACAGTACTGCCCAAGGTGACACAGACAGACACACATCCTTAGTGACTTCTCTAACACCTGTTCTAAGGGCTCCTTGGCTTAGAGGAGTTCCCCACAGGGAATGAGGGAGCCTGAGAGGGTGCTTCTGGAGGGAAGAGAAGCTCACAGCTAGCTTTGCTTTTTTCTCCCTATTTACATTCAGCTATTTCAAAAAAAAATTCAAGTTAAAAAAATGTGATGCATCCACTAGAAAATAAGGCTAAAATAGAGACACAGTGATTAGCAGAATCCAAAAAATTAAAGTCCCAGGGCATCTACATCTGCCAATGAATTCTCTGAGAGGCTGAGTGAGTGGATATAAGTTGCCTAAAATCTAAAATAAAATTTAATGCCACCTAGGAAGGGCTGGGGACTTATGGGTACTGTGAAGATGTAAGGTAAAGTGGGTTCAGAAGTAATGGGATATATGGAAAGCTATGTAGGGCTGTCATGTGGCAAGCTCAAAATGCCAGAACACATCTTAGCTGTCCATTTTCAAATGCATTGACCAGAAGGCTCAAGAGGAAGGAAGGGGCATGAGCTCCTGAGAGGGAGCACCTGGGGTCACTTCTAAGCACAGCACAAACACAAGGTGATCTGGAGGCTGGCAATGATCATGGTTTCTGAGCAGTACTTCAACTACTGAGGCATTGTGGGAATCCCAGGATACAAAATCCACACCTGGGATGCAAGACACCCACCTGTCTTGGGCATTGCTCAGAAGGACTGTGTATTCAAAGTCAAGCTGTGGGACACACCTAGTGTGAATCAATGGATCAAAAACTCAAACTCACCTATGCCTCCTCAAAAAGAACATTCTGCTAGGGACTGCTGTGAATACTCCTTGGGTCAATGCAGGTATGTACAGGGTTTCCTTCCTACTGGCACTTACAGGTTTTAAGATTTTTTAACTCTTAGAAAAACATTTTATATAACTGATGTTGAGATGGTTTCTCTCCTTCATGTGGCTCTGATGGATGCAGAGGTTGGTAATCTAAACGCCTTCCTACACTCATCACATTTCAAAGGTTTTTCTCCTGTGTGTATCCTCTGATGGATGCAGAGGCTGGAGCTCTGCCTGAAGGCCTTCACACACCCATAACATTTATTAGGTTTCTCTCTGGTGTGGACTCTTTGATGCACGCAGAGGCTGGAGGTGTGCCTGAAGGCCTTCCCACATTTCACATTTGAAGGGTTTCTCTCCAGCGTGGACTCTAGTGCATGCAAAGGTTTTAACTGTTACTGAAGCCCCTTCCACACTCACTGCAGACACAGGGTTTCTCACCTATGTGACTCTCATATGAATTTGAAGATGGGAGCTCCAACTGAAGGCTTTGTCACACTCATATTTATATGGCTTCTCCATTTTCTTATGTCAATCATCAAATGGAAGGAATGTGTCTCCTTAAGATCACATAAAATATGGGACAGAATCAGAACTCAAAATTCAGGTCTTGAAGCCACAGCGCTCCCTTCTACCCTAGAAGGCTTCTTGGGGGACAGCTCCCTATCTCCCCTTTCTATAGTCTCAGTTTCTCCAAGGATGACCAGCAGTTGTTCTGGCTTCTTATTTATCCACTGTGGAGATTGATATGTTTTTTCCTTTGATGTCTTCAACTCTTCTCTTCCCATTTAAGGTAAAGGCTTTTTGATGCAGACCATGATTGAGGCTTGGTCACAGCAGGGGTCATGCAAGCTGAGACTCAAGCAGCACTGAGGTGGGGCTGAGGTTGTGGCTCAGTGGCAGAGCGCTTGTCTCACATGTGTGAGGCACTCACTGGGTTCGATACTCAGCACCACATAAAAATAAGTAAACAAAATAAAGACATTGTGTCCATGTATAACTAAAAAATACTAAAAAAAAGCAGCACTGAGGTATCTGGTTGCTTTGCTCTCTGTGGGGTCCCGCCATCATCCTATAAACTAATGTGGGCTCCCCAAGGAAAGCAAAGGAGGTGCTGGAGAGCCCAGCTGTCCCAGCCATGGTCATTCTAGATCAGCCAGTCCCCAGCCAATCGTATCCATAAAAGCAAGGCCACCCTGAATCAACTGAACTTTGCCAAGACAGAAGCATGCAGCCTAGATCCTGTGAGCTGTGTGAGAGGCTGAGACAGGAAGTCTTTGGCACTGGTATTCTGCAGAATTGCAGACATGGAAAAAAATTTTAGGATTGGGCCTTGTTAGCCAAACAGTAGTGTTCTCCACAGTGTCAAAGGGTGCCTGGGTACAACGGGCATTTGAGAACTGACACTCTGCCCCATGATGCAGCTCCTTAACTTTGCATCTTCCAATAGCTCTAAAGGAGAGGAAGAGAAATTTTTTCTGCTCAGAGTTTTTTCCAAGTTGTAGAAGAAAATTCTCTGTGCTCATCAATTCCTACCATGGTCTGGAGTCACACATCTCATTCCCTGGCCCCAACTTTGGGTCTCTGTATCTCCCTCAGTCCAACCCTGTAAGCCTGGTGAGGCTGCTCATGATACCACTTCACCACTTCTTTCAGCCTCTTTATTGTATCACCAATACAAACTTGATTACAGATCATTTGGGAAACACAGGAAAATGCAGATTCCCCAGGCCAGAGCTATAGAAATCCTGGGTCAGTTGGGCAAGCTGAGAAAATGAATATTTAATTCATACCCATACGGTCTTTGGAACAGTCTTTGGAAAACATTGTCCTAGGACCCTGAAGCCCAAAGCACATGAGCCTGGAGCACCGGATGCATGGAGAACATTGGAGTGCAGGAAGAGATACGGAGGCAGCCTGCAGAGACACAGAGTACAGAAGCACAGAGACAGGGAGAGCCTGGGGAGGAGTCCTTAGACCCCTGGGCTCTGAGGCCAGCTCTCTCCTTTCTTTTCCTGAGGTTTTAGGTTTTACTTATATAATTCAGATTATTTCTTATTCCTTCACAGACTTTGAACTTTAATTTCTGTCACTTCCATTACACTCTTCCTTTGTAACCTCCTCTGCAGGTCACAACATTCCTTGTGTTCACAGGATACTGATGGTTCTTTAAGGACAACTATTTACCCCAAAACATAAAGCTCAGGGAAGACCCCCCTAAAAGCAGAACTCTCGTTCTTTGACTTACAGGCCAAGGTTATTGTCCTTTACACTCTTGGGCTACTCTGTAGCTATGGTGAAAATGAGAAAGTATATGGGTATTTTACCAAGAGAAATGCTTTCATTTGTAATGTAAATCTCTCTGAAAGGATTACCCATAACATTCTTAATGAAAACTGCATTTAATAACACCAAGTGAATTGGGCAGAATGGGCTAAGCTCTGCTGCTGTAACAAACAAGATCAAATCTCAGTGGCTTAGTATAAAATGAGATGATTTCTCTTTCACACTATATACACCCTATGGGTAGGCTGAGGGGTTTCTGCTCCTTAAAATCTCTTGGAAATTAAGGTTGATAGAGTTTGTCTGGACATGTGCTTTCCTTGTCAACAATAAACATGGTGAATCACTTATCATGACTCAAAGTTGCTGTTTCAAAATGACACATTTTCCTTCTGCTCATATTTCATTGTCCAATGCAAGTCACATGGCCATGCCTAACTTTAAAAGGCATAGAGAAGTACATTCCCTCCAGGCTCCTAGAAAGCAGAGAATTAGAAATATTTGATGTGTAGCATTATTGGCTACTGTGGAGGTGAAATTTAGTAATTTCAGATTCTGAATAAAAACACAAGCTAGAATATATTGACAGCCTAATGTTGACCAGGGACTTTGCATACACTATGCCCTAAGCCAAGAAGACATACCTGTCCATGACATGTGAATGGGAATGCTGAAATTCTGAAGTTGGTTCCCTGGTCAACAACTGATATCTTTAGTTTCTGAATCTTGTTTTTCTCCAAACCCTTACTATTTATGTGTTTATTTATTTTTGGTACCAGGGACTGAACCCAGGCTTAACCACTGAGCTGCATCCCCAGGGAGCTGCATCCCCTTTTTTTATATTTTATTTAGAGTCAGCATCTCACTGAGTTGCTTAAGGCCTCACTAATTTGCTGAGGCTGGCTTTGAACTTGTGATCTTCCTGCCTCAGCCTCCTAAGCTGCTGGCATCACAAGTGTGCATTACCAGGCTCTGGTTCTTAATCATCAAGTTTTTAAAATTTATTCAACATCTTCTTTCAAAAGCACCATATATTTTCACAAGACCAGGAGGAGTAAAGTAGTATTAAGAAAGACATCATATATACTGTTCATTGAAAGTGCATATAAAGGTGTTTAATATGAAGAATTTAAAAAGCCGGGCGCGGTGGCTCAAGCCTGTAATCCCAGCACTTAGGGAGGCTGAGACAGGAGAATCGCGAGTTCAAAGCCAGCCTCAGCGATGGTGAGGTGCTAAGCAACTTAGTGAGACCCTGTCTCTACATAAAACACAAAATAGGGCTGAGGATGTGGCTCAGTGGTCAAGTACCCCTGAGTTCAATCCCTGGTACCAAAAAAAAAAAAAAAGAATTTAATCTGCTTATAATGTTGTGCAAAGTTAGAAAAATTATGATTGTAACAATTTTTTCTATTCGCCTCAACAAATGTTTTCAGTGAACAGTGTGTACAGCTTCTGAAAATTTGTTTTTTTCTGTTATGTTTGATAACATGTATTAAAATGCAATTTTTGAGAAAAAATAAAATAAAATAAAAAAAAGAAAGACATCATGAGCTCACTGTATGGCCATTAAAATATTTATAATCCATTTTTCATTGGATGAGAATTCCCACATCAGGCTTTTCTTGAAGCAGAGGAAATCACCGATAAAACCAGTGAGCTGACATTAACGTAATACATGACTTAGTTTTCTCAGTGACTTGGTCAGGTGCTCAACACCTTATCAACTTTTTCTAGTGAGAGCCTCATATAGCCTTGCTGTCAAGAAAAACTTCTGCTTATCCTAACACTTATTAAAAGGTTTATTGATATTTTAAAGTTTTCATTATTCAGCAAATATTCACTGCTCTCACCTCCTGCATGACTTATGCTAGGCCATTGACTTTGGGCTTCTGTGGGTCAATATAAGCAGAGTTCTGAAAGACACATGCTGTGACTTGGTTTTAACCTTCTTACCCTTTTTCTTTCCTTTGGGAGTGCTAGGGCAGAATCCAGGGCCTTAAGCATGCCAATGCTCTAGCACTGAGCTCCCTCCCTAACCCTTCCTGAGCTACCTAAATCTACCATTAGAAAAACCCAGCTTGCCCAGTCCTTTGAATTCCCACCAGAGTCCAAATAAACACTCTCACAGCAGACACAAGATCATCAAAAAGACAAGTCTGCATCAACTGAACCCAGGTTGATTGCAGACCTGCTTCTATTAGTTGTGGCTGGTAGAAGGTTTCATCGTGCAACATTATTAGGGCAACAGTGAACTGTACTTGTACACTGGTGGGAGTTGAAAGACGGCTACTGGGACATTTCTTGGGTTATTTATTTAGGCCTATTTGATCTAGAGAGGTGGAGTGAATCTGCAGAGACCAAGGGACATAAGGAACCCTAGGCTGTGACTAACATTCTGTTTGAAGATGGCTAGGCCACTTTTCCTCTCTATTTTGAGAAAAAAAGAAACTTTTCTAGATCAGAATGGCAAGTAGGTCAAGGTGGTCCACTGAGGTTTATTAAGGACGGTTATCTTAAGAACTTACAAATTTGGAGGATATACTCAGGCACAGGATTAAAGTTCTGTGATTGATTATTTTTTTTAAAGATTTTTTTTAAACAGTTATTTTATTTATTTATGTATTTTGTATGTGGTGCTGAGGATCGAATCCAGTGCCTCACATGTGCGAGGCAGGCGCTCTACCACTGAGCCACAACCCCAGCCCCTGTGATTGATTATTGATGTCTGCCATGGGTACAGATTTGTGTGCGTGTGTGCGTGCATGTCTGCACTTTTGTCTACTTTTTACATCTGAAACTCTAGGGACCTAAGAAGTCAGACAGTTGTCCTTGTGTTCAAGTCAAGGAGAAATCGGATCTCCTATGAAAGAATAAGAAAGAATAAGAGGGACCAGAGTTCAGTGTGAGGTTAGGGTGACCCTTTTGTCAAATTCCTTGCATTTCTGCAGCAGAGTGTCAATGGAAGGCTGCAGCTGTGATGGTGATGCTGGTGGGCATACACATCCCTCTGCCCTCCAAACAGTGGGGAATCTAAGCTGACCAAGTCCCAGGCTTTAAGAATTAAAGCTGATCCAGGAGCATTCAAAGGGGGTGAGGGGAGTTGGCAGCTTTGGTTCCTTTAGGGGAAAGTGCAAGTCCTCACAATAGGGGTGACAGGTACCATTTGTTCACACAGCAAAATTGCCAAACGTGTGGCCAATCAGAGTTCAGCTAGAATCACAGCTGAGGACCTAGTTCCCCATTTGCCCATGCACTGTGCATCAGGAAATTTAATTGGCTGCTCCCAGGCACTGGTTTTGAAAATGCCCCCTCCTTTTTAAAAATGTGCTTACACCAGGCACCAGAGCTCTACTGCAGCTTTTGAGTTAACTGCTGAGCATCATATTTTAAAGCAGTTTACAGAACACAGATTCAAGTTTAGTCTGCACACAGGGTGGCTGTTGAAAAGGCATGCTCATCTTTTCATGTGGGTGAAGAAAGAACATCAGCCTGAAGTTTGCTGTAAGATGAAGAAGCCTGTAGGTCTCACTCTTCAGCCTTCAGATAGGTCACCTACTTGCACACTGTCCCTGCTTCTCCCTGAGGTCTGCTTGGCCAGTGGCCCATCCCAGAGCAGGAACATGGCATACCTTGTTTGGTCCTGCATGTCTGGATCCCAGCAAGGTGCCTGGCTCATGGGATCCAGCTCAGTAATTTCAGATTCTGAATAAAAACATAAGCTAGAATATATTGACAGACTAATGTATCTAGATAGTTATTTGCTGATGGAATGAATGCTGGCCAGGACAGCTGTGCTCAGGACTCAAGCAGGTCTGGGAACAGCATAAAGCAAAAGGGAGAAATAAAAGCCCATCCTGCTGTCTCTTTGGTAGTGAAGGAGTGCAGGTGACGATTGGGTGCTTAAGAATGAAGATGGAGAATGAGGATGTTACAGTGTATGGTAGTGGATTATATAAAGGGACAATAACCAGGATCAACAAATATCAATCAAAGACAAACTATGTTGCAGACACATTTAGCTAAGATTCTATAAACAGTTCAATTAGAGTCCTTGACCTCAACAAGTTCACATTCTTTAACAAAAAACATTAAACATCATTTTTGACACTATTTCACACACAGGCATTATATCAAACATTTAACTGGTATTAACTAGTTTACTGTTAGTTACAACTCTGAGTTCATACTGATATTCTTCCCATGTAACAGAACATAAAACTGCAGTCCACAGAGATAAAACAACTTGCCTAAGGTCACTCAAACCTAAGTCTGGATTACTCCTAAGTCTCTTATTAAACCAGTATGTTGCACATAGTTCTCCTGGTTATTAAATGCAGAACTAGATTTCTTCATTGAACTACCAAAGGTTTACTCATTAGCTGCTGCTACATGACAATCACCAAATCTCAGTGGCATATAAGCAGCATTTATTGCACTCCTGAGGGTTTCTTGGGATGTCTCTGATTTTAAGTGGGCTTGCTCCTATGTAGCTGCAGGAGGACTGGGGTGGGCTGATGTAGGTTGGGCTCAGTTGAATGGCTTTTGCTGCAAGTATCAAGTCCTCAGTCCATCTGGGTAGTTCTCCTCCCTGTGTTTCTTCTTTTGGGACCAGTGGTCTAACTAGGACTTGCACTTTCCCTGCAGATGATGGTTGAAGAGGACAGGGCATGGTGTGCAGAAACATTTCAAATCCTTGCCTGTGTCAGATCTGTTAACATCCCCTTGACTGAAATCAGTAATGTGCTGAACCCACAGTCACTAGCTTGTGCCTAACTGCACAGTTAGATGACAAGGGACACAGATCAAGAGGGGAAAGTTACGAGTCTGAGCCAATAATTCAATCAACTACAGAGCAGTAGGTTATTTTGGTAATAAAAGTGGGGCAGGAACTGGCCAAACACAATAACAAAGTCTTCAAAACTTTTTTCTAAGACTTAAAATTAGGGACCCAATCAGAGAAGTGATTCAGAGCCTATGGATGTCAGTGACAGCTTTATTCACACCAGTAAACAAATGGAAATGGCCTGGAATAAAGATAATTGTGACCCATTTACAAGATGGGGTATTTTGCATTTATAACAAAAATTTCATGTGTTATAAAATATTTGACAAAACACATGTTATGAAGTTGAGTGGGAAAAATGCAGGATGTAAAACTGCAAATATATGATGTCTTAATTAGTAAAGGTTTTACACACACAGAGAGAGACCACAGTGAAATGAAGGAAAGTAACAGTGACTATCTAAAAAGATGCAATTCAGGTTGATATTAACTCCTTTCTTTATTCTTTCTAATAGCAACTTTTCCATAATAAACACTTCTGTTTATGAACACACCACACAAGATGTGCTATTTAAAATACTCTTGCCAATGATACATTCATTCTGAGTTGTCTGAAAGCTTTTTCTGTCAAGAAAGTAAAATCACCAACAAGAGTTTTATGAAATAGAGAAAAAACAATACTACAAAATGGTATATATCAGACATTCAAAATATTTTCAAAAATCTTGTAACACATATGAATAATCGCAATTTTATAGCTTTACAAATGTCTGGTCATAGTACCTATATATCCGAATTGACAGTAAGTCCATCATGTAGCATAATGAATTTTTAAAATGCAGCATAAATCTGCTTCAAAAAATATCCAGATGGAGGGGGCTGGGGTTGTGGCTCAGTGGTAGAGCACCTGCCTAGCATGTGTGAGGCCCTGAGTTTGATTCTTAGCACCACATATAAATAAATAAAATAAAGGTCTATTGACAACTAATATATATATATATATATATATATATATATGTATATGTATTTTTTAAAAAGTATTCAGACAGTGGCTGGGGCTATAGCTCAGTGGTAGAGCGCTTGCCTATGAGGCAACTGGGTTCAATCCTCAGAACCACAAAAATATAAACAAAATAAAAGTATATAAAATAAAATAACACTTTTAAAAAGCATCCAGACAGCTCAAGGACAAGGCAAATTAAAAACTGCCATCAGTTCCTGGGTGAAAACCTCATGCCAGCAGCTCACAGACTTAGCAAGGGCAGGAGCAATCACAGTGAGTACCCTGCAGACAATCCACTCACAGGCCCTGGTTAGAGGACACTTCTATTCAAGTGAAGGGATAGGGATTATTTTCTCTTACTAAAACAAGAAAGAAGATGGAAATACTGGATGAAACTGGTCAAAGGTAAACACATCTTACACTGTGGAATCAGCAAGAAGCTTACTACTGTCCCCAAAACAGCTAAGCAATGAAGAGACAAGTCAAAAAACTGGAGAATCTTGATACCAAAATTCAAATAAAGTAGCCCAAACATGAATAAAACCAGATTTTGTGAGCACACAAGCTGAGTTTTTCTGGCTTCATACCTAGGAAAAGGACCATGTATGCAGGGCACCAGTCCCTCCCGCTGAACCCCTCAGACACTGGGTGGCACCCACACTGTGTTCTCAGCTGCTGTCCTCTCCAGTGTTCCCAGAGGGAAGTGCAGGAAAAAACACAGGCCCTGATCCTAAAGCTGCCACCACCTGTTGTAGATGCCACTCAGCCAGGAAACTTGCTCCCCAGCAGTTCCGCTTCCCTCTGGCCAGGCCCATGCCAGACAGCAGACAGCTCTCTGACAGCTCTGGGGCAGGGCATGGACAGAGGAATATTTTAAGAGCTCCTAGCTGTCAAACCCACCACCACCAGAGCAAAGCTAGACACAAATGCTAGCTCATACCTTCGCTGCTACAGGGGAAAACAGGGTGCCCTGTCCCATGCCCAGTGAGCAAGATATTGGAGCACCATCCCCACTTGCACACCTGCTGCAGACCAGTCCTGCGCTGGAGCACCACCTACCTAATGTCCTTGCTTCCCCTTTCAGAGGCCCTGGTGGCACCTGCTGGCTGCCCTACTCCAGCCAGCTGCCCTGCTCTACTCTTGGTGGCACATGGGGCATTCATGATAGGGCACACAACACAGCCCACCTTGCCACAGAACAGCCCCCCCAAGGAGGCATGGGCAACATGTCTCTGTACCAGAGGTGCAGGTACCACCAGCCAAACACCTGCTTGTGTCATCCCAGTCCCCACCAGTTCCAAGCCCCAAGAGCTGCCCCTCTCCTGCCAGACACAAGCTGCTCAGCCCTCCCACCACCTCGCACCTCCATTGGACTCCAGCCCACCTGTGCAGCCATCCTGGCCACCCCCGGGGGGGACACTGCATCAGCCTGAGGGGAAGGATCCCTGCCATTGCCATCACTGCTGACCCTCAAACCCAACATCTACAACCCTTCCCAGATGACTGGGTCACCTCACTCTATTAGCAGATGGACCAGCAGGATCTGGATCCACAGCCCCAGTGCCAGTGCTCAACAGTGCCCCCAGGACCCACGCATGCACCAAGCACACAGTTCCCGCATCTATCCCTCTTGCATCTGGTGCAAGCACGAGCAATTTGCACGTGGGCACACCCCTTCCTGGCTTGAGCCTGCCTCTCGTACCCTGTGTCAAGGTTTTCTGCACGTGCCCACTACTCATACCTTCCAAAGCTGCATCCTGGCAAAAACTTTGACATTGCCGTTTCACCTGAAGCCACTCTGGCAGCAGAAGAGGACCTTTTGTGCTCACTGCTGGAATTCCTGAATCCCTCCTTCCCTTGCCATGGGTACTTCCCAGGGCAAGCTTTGTCCCTCACCCCTGCCCCTATCCCTGGGGGACAGGGACCTGCCTTAAGGGTCCCACACGAAGCCCTGTCACGGTGCCCAGTGAAAACTGCCCCTGGGATGCTCTTCATCCCTAGGGATTCCCCAGAAGAAGGCCCAGTGTGAGAAGGTGGCAGAAGGCAGGGCAGGACAGTCATTGCCAAAGAAGAAGTGCTCATCCACGGGGACACTGGTAGGCCACGTAAACACAAGATTCCTCTGCTCACTGCTTCCCCTACACTGGCTGGCCACTCTGGGATGCCTGGCCCCGCAAGACCACTCGCAGGTCAATCTGCTGCCATCCCACAACTGCGTATCCACGGATGAGAAAAGCGCATCCCAGGTGCTTGTCCAGGGTCCTGCGGACCCTTGGATCCTTTCTAGGAAACCTGGATATTACTTCAACCCTCCACATGCCTGGTCTTCTAAAGAAGATGCTGCTGTCAGTTGCATCTTTCACCGATTCCTGCCGCCCAGACCATCGACTCAGCAAACAGACGCCTTGTATGGCACAGGAGCAGGAAGTCACTCCTTTTCATCTTGAAGCACTCTGGCCTACCCAAGACCCCTGCCCAGGGAAGACTGTACTCAGAGTCCCTGGAGACAGTGGCCAAGGAGTGGCTGAGCAAGCAGAGGACCCTGCAGATGGAGAACATCAGAGGGGGTGCCCCGATATCAGTAGAGAAGCACAATCTGCCTTTAGGCCCCTGGTGGCCCACAGTAGCCTGCCTTCCTTTGTGCCCAGGCCTGGGGCTCTTCAGGGAAACCTCAACACCCAGAGCTCCCAAGACAGAGCTGAGATCTCTTGGGCCATCTTTATGAGCTCCTGCCCCAAAAGAAATGCTATCAGCAGCTTCTATAGCTCCAAGCAAGGTCTCCCAGCCCTGAAGAGGAGGGCTCCAGGCCCGTCCGACTGAGAGCTGCCCTTGGGATGCTCTTTATCCCCAGGGATTCCCCGGAAGAAGGCAGGGCTGGGCAGTCATTGCCAAGGAAGAAGTGCTCATCCATGGGGACACTGGTAGGCCATGTAAATACAAGATTCCTCTGCACACGCCACCCCAGGGAACCTCTGAGGCTGCCACCACCTTTGAACCTGGCCTGTCCAGTCACCGCTGAGGACCTAGACTGGAAGAAGGAGAAAGCTCTGCAGCACATCAACTGCTTTCTGATGGGTGAGATCCAGGCCATCTAGGACAGCTGTACCATGTCCCCACAAGCCCATGTGTGGTCCCCCCTCTGCATGGGGAGGGGCCAGGCCTTTAGCATCAGATAGCCTCAGCCAGACCTTTCTCCACCACTCCAGAACCACTACCATGGTGGCCTCCACCCCAATGTGGGTGGGCTGTGCAGTCTCCTCCCAGAGACACACCTCCCGTGTGAGCATCCCACTCTTCCCCAGTCTGCCAATTGCTGCTTTGGCCCTTCCTTCAGGGCCCTTTCCCAGGACACTGGCAGGCTTGGGTCCACAGCCAGTGACCCCCTTTGGGGCCACCCTCATGAACACCATTACGCCTTCATAACTGGCCCCCCCAATCTGGGGTCTCTATCCACCTCTGATAGTAACTTCCACCCCTCTCACCAGAGACCAAAGCCCAACAATACTCACAGGGCCTCACCTGTAGACAGCTTCAGTCGGCCAGCTCGAAAGGTGCAGCAACATGCTCCACATGGGATGTAGCCTCTCATTCCTGGAGCCACCATCCCACCAATATCTGGGGTTCCTGATGTGAAGAAGTCCAAAGCCCTCACCTTTGCCAGCTGTCAGCAGCTTGAACACCTGGGAGCTCCAAGTCCAGGGGATGCCCCAATGCCACCCTTGACTGCAGGCCCCACACCCTTGGGCAGCCCAAACCACTCAGTCCTTGGGGCTGACAAACATAGAAATGCCACTGTGGGTACCCATGCCAGCACATATACATATTCTGCCTGCAGCCAGGCTGCAAGGCTCACTGCAGCATCAAGTACATTGGCCTCTGCCTCTAGCTGCCACTCAGAGACCAGGGCCTATGGCTAGAGTTTGTCCCAAGAACAGGCAGCCCCAGTCAACAAGGGACAAACAAGGCTCATCCCCTTCGGGACTGCCAGTGTTAGTAACCTCAATGGTAACTGAGAGGACAGACTTATCTCTGGGTCTAACATCTCCCATGGAAGTATTGAGCATCTGCTCAAAATGTACAGGAACCTCCAATTCCACAGTGTATACATATTTCAAAACCTAGTATTAGGGGTTGGGATATTGTTCAGTGGTAGAGCACATGCCTAGAATGAATGAGGCCCTGGGTTTGCCTCCCAGCACTGCAAAATAAAAACAAAATCATCAACGTAAATGATAAATAAATGTGATATTTACCAATTACAAATAATATATAAATAAATTAGAGACCACAAAGATATCCCAGTGTTTATGTCCAGTTATTTTCCAGATAACCAATTATCTTAGACCAGTTATCAATAATTTTTACTTTGTCCGGGTCCAGTTTTTTGGTTCTCAAACTCTCATAAGGAAGGGACCGTGCACTTTAAGTGACCTGGACCAAGGACAGAGAGCAGTCTTTATGATACACATATTACCCAGGAGGTCACTCTTTCCACTACTGCCTGGAACAGCTCAGTCCTTTGTGTGACCTGGGCAAAACATCAATCCTAGTTCCTGGCAAGCAGAGGGAAGCATTTCCTCTTGAAACTTAGAGATGAAGTTTGTATTGCTGGAGTGGATCTGAAGGTCAGAGCCTCTCTGTGTTTCCATATGTGTACAGTTAGCCAATGAGGCCTGGGAATTCTGAACACAACAGTCTACAAATTGTTTAGAGAACAAAGCCCAAGTAAAACCATTTGCAGCACAGAGCTTCAGGTAAAACTTCAACTCCAAAGTTAAATCCAACTGAGAAAACCTTTGCATTTGTTCCACACTTTTCTCCAATAAAGTAAAAAAATCTCTGGCAGTGTTGATGCTTGCCAGTTACCAAGTTGGGACAGAGATGCTCTGTCTCATCTGATGTTATTGTTTACAATGCACAGCTTCTGCACAGTTACCTGCTGAACACAGTCTTTAGCTTAAAAAGAAACAGGACAAAATACCTCCATGCCCTCCCTCACAATGACTTGCTTTTGGTTACAGATATGAAATGGTTGCCCAGCTGTTATTAGACTAACAGCAGATGGTGGTGTGGAAGAAGTAAAATAATTCTCTCAATAGTCTCATGATCAAGATCCAGTTGTAAGAGCAGAGCCGGGCAATGAAATGTCAGGCCTGAGAAGGATCACACTCAGGGACTAGGTGAGAAAGAAATGAAGTTAGAATCTAAACCCCACAAAAATTCAGACTCAAATGCAGGCAGGGTTTTTCAAAGCACCACCTCTAGAGGAAATAAACATGAGCCTGAATATAGCTCTTGAAAAAAAAAAACTGACCACAGCTTGTGAAGGTTTCTATAAGCATGAAGGGGAATGAGGGACCAATGAGGAACTAGGTGAATTTGGAGTTAGAGACTAGAAGGAAACACCGGGCAATAGGAAATCATGTGGATGGGTGGGGGAAGAATCTTCGGAGAAAAACCAGACTGGAAAGGGAAAAAATTGGCCTTGGCAGGCATTTGGATGTTTTCCTGCAAGGGCTGCTTCCTGGACAGGTTCAAAACATGAAAAGCCTTTGGCCTATACTTTCTCATACCTTTAGAATCCAAATAAAAAATAGTTGTCTATTCCTGAATTCATCCATCAAGAAGATAATGACCCCAAAATACTTGGCACAACTAAAGAGTAAGCTGTTTAAACAAAAAAGGGAGGCCGAGTAAGTCACTGCGATGGAGTGGCCTCTTCAGAGGCCAACCTTATACCCACTGAACAAACACAGAGGCAAGCCAAGGACTTAAACACAGTGGGAAAGAGTGTTTTCTAAGGAAGCACATCTCCTGAGTCCGAGAGAAAGAGAAAAATATTACCCACATTTTGTCTTCCTACCACCACTCATAATTTTATGGGTATTTTCTCACTTAGAATCTATTAAACTACTTCTCACTTTGACATTAACACAGGTAGCACCCTAGATATTTGTTAATGTAAGTGCAAAATTGAAGTTAACAGAAAAGTAGTCTTAAAATATAAAATAGGATCCTGTGCTTTCAAATCACTGTCTCCATGTTTTTATATCTGTATTAAATAACAAATAGAAACCTGAATTAATACTGTTCATGCTGCAATGGAAGGAGGTGGGTAGGGAATAACGCATGTTTCTTTCCAACTATTTGCCTTTGTATAAACTCAAAACACTTTTACTATGTCTGCTTCTCATTAATTATATCCAGGATCATTTAAATTAGTCTTACTCATGGGAATTATTTAGTGGGAAAAAGAGTCAAACAAAGGAGTAGATAACATGTGCTTGGATGCTGACTGCATGATATTATGACACATTATTCAGCATCTCCAGGTTTGCTTCCTCTTGGGTAAAATAGGGAAGATAATAAATTATCTTAGTTATTAGATACTCATCCAACAATGGCATAGGTTATTAAAAATTAGATGCGCTGGCTTTCAGTGGCCAAGCAAGTATGCAAGTGACTGAAGTGGGTGAGCTGAAAAGAAATACTGAGTGGTTTAGTTTCTACTGAAAGGCATCCCCATTTAAATACTTTTCAACATTGTTGTAGCAAACAACATTCTTTCTGTAGATAAATTTTCCCTTCTGATGAATGGCAGGAATGTTCTGAGACTCCTAGACTACAGTTAGCTGAACAACTATTGATGGCTGAGTTGCACAGCATATCAGTATAAATATAATGGGGGTCCACACAGATCATCAACTCATTCTCTCCTCACATTGTGAAGTGGGGCTTGTCTCCTGGGAAAAAAGACCAAAATACATCTATATCCTTAGGATCCTTTTTTTTTTTGTCTTAGTTCTTTAAATCTATTCTATTTGGTTCACTGTTTGATTGGTTCATTGGTATGGTGGTGGAAGTTTGGGAGAAAATTTTACCTTTTATGTGTCTGTGTGTAAGGGAATTCAGATAGGAAGCACAATGTAAAAATGCTGGTAAATGCTAACACTGTGATGCTAGAAAAGACAAGACAGTGGGTTAACACAGGTGCTATAAGTCTTCCTCTCCAAACAGATAGACCATCCCCCTGGTTTGTCAGTGCCTGACACTTTCACCACTTCATGCACCATATTTGCATTTTATACTTTTACCACTTCATGCACCATATTTGCATTTTATAGTCTACAGAAGGCCACCTGCAAACTGTGAATCATCTTATCTGAAGAGACACTTTATATCATACTTTAAATTTACTTTAAAAGGAAACAGATCCAAAGTCTTGGCCCTAGACTAGTAATTTTTGAAGGACGTAGAGGAAAGATAGGCAAAATTGGACACTGAATTAGGATGGTTTTAGTTGTATTAATAATCTGCATTAATAGGATGTAACAGGTGGCAAACACACTGCTGCAAAGTAGAATTGTGACATTTTCACACAGGTTTCAAACATATACGCTTTTTCAATGCTTGCATGAGTTTTATTTGGTAATTATGAATGTCCTGTTAACTCATTTTTGCTTGTCTTAAATTATATTCCTACCAAGAGAAGAAAACCACAAAGAACCAGAAAGCCACTGAAAGAGAACAACTTCCCCAGGACTTCTTTGGTTAATGTGAACTACAGGATTTCACTTCAGACATAAACTTTTAGGTAAACCTCTAGATAAATGATTAAAAATTCTCTCAGAATAAAACCATCTCAAATATCTTGCGCATGTGATACCTAGAGACATGCTGACAAACACATGTAATTATGTATGTTTAATAAATATGTTACTATCACATATAACAGATATTTATGTGTATTTATATTTCACTTGGAGTTGTTCTCATTTGGTTTGAAACAATTGAGAAATTGAGATAGGTTGTAGTAAATCCTACTTTTCATGTAGAAATCTTTTGACTTGTTAAATTTTCTTCTGATTAAATCATTCTCAATTTCATCATCAGCTTCCCTAGGAAAAGGTACTACTCATAATTTCTTTATATCCCACATGTAAAATTAGAAATTTTCTCATATTGTACTCCTTCCTTGTATTAAAAAAAATCTCATGGGAACTTTTAAAAAATTACAATAGTTTAATAATAATTTATAATAAGACTCCAAATTCTACCTCACATAGTTTTCCTTTTCAGGAAAAATTCTTTCTTTTTCATTTATTCCTTAAATTAAAACATAGTTTCATTTTATCTGATATAGCTAACCTTCCTCCAAAGATATTAATTCCAAGGGGACTTACATTTCTCAAGGAATTTTGCAATTTGATGTCATTCAAATATCATGCTAAGCAAAGTAAGACAATCCCAAAAATCCAAAGGTTAAATGTTCTGATAAGTGGATGCTGATCCATAATGGGGTGGGGGGTTAATGGGAAGAATGGAGGAAGTTTGGTTAAAGAGGAGGCAAGGGAGGGGAGGGGACATGGGGGCAGGAAAATGGTGGAATGAGATGGTCATCATTGTGCTAGATACATGTATGACTGCACATATGGTGCAACTCTACATCATGCATAACCAGAGAAGTGAAAAGTTTGCTCCATTTGTATACAATGAATCCAAATGCATTCTGCTGTCATGTATGCCTAATTAGAATAAATATAAAAAAAGTAAAAAAAATATGTTCAACATCTCTAGGAAAAAAAAAGAACCACATGCCAAAGCACAGTGAATTCTCTGACAGTTGGTCCCGGGAAATTTTCAATTTTAGCTCTTCGTTTTCCCATAGTGCACAAGCTCTGCAAATGTAAGAAGCTGTGCCTGCAGCCTGAGGTACTTACTGTTTATTGAGAAACTATTTACTTAAAGGTGCCACAGAGAAGGTGGGCTAAAGACACTTCATGAATATAGGCTCCTTCCACTTTAGGGCTGACATCACTGATGAGTCTTATGATATCTGCCAATTAAAAATGAACTGCCTTTTTCTCATCATAAGCAGAAATGAAATGCAAACCTTGTACTTTTCTCAGGGAAAGAAAAGCATGCCAGTTTTAAAAATGATCATATGATACTGAGTCCTTATATCACCAATATTTTATAGATAAGGAGATACTTGAGCCACTTATGGTCACCTGCAGAACAATAACAATGATATATTCATCTTTCAAATTGAATCTCAGGTTTCATTGTGGACTTTTAATTTTTTTACTACATACATGAGTTTTTCTGTTCCAACTCTAGAGCTCATTCCTTAAGAAATACATATTTTTAATAGCAATGTGATTAACCAGTAAATAAGAACTATGACAAGCATCAATCAAAAAGCTGCCAACCATGTCTTCAATTTTATATGCTTTTCCATGGTTTCACAAACCGAGAAAGCGAGCATTTTTAGGCTTTTTAATTCTTTTTACCTTTGAACTTGTAAAACAACATTGCAGAGTGAACAGCATACCAAAGGGTGAACCCAGAAGCATTTTTTCCCCCAGAACCTATCCAGCTAAATCAGAATGAATTCCACCACCCGCCAGTGTGACAGAATGTGCTTTTTTTCCAAAGACCTTGTGTTTACAGGCCCTGAAAACTCCTGAGGGTTATCATATAGCCAACATCAAATGTAGAGAAAAAATCCTCCTTGAAGTACTTTTAGTTTTTGTTATTAGCAAAGCCTAACTCAATGAACACCTATCAATTCATGAAACACATTTCTTCAACAATTAAAATGTACTCAGAACCACATTACAGCATGTGAGACGTGCCTTTGACAACATGGTTCCTGTACAAAGAAATATCTCAGACCATGCAAACATTTACCTGATCTCTGTGCCACACGCATAAGAAATATGGTCCCATGAAACTTGGGAAATCGTTTTCCTATTGTAGATACAAATATCATCATCTGTCCAGAAAACAGATGTTTGGAGATATTATGTAACTTATCCAAGAAACTATATAGATTTTTTTTTTTGGACATAGATTTCAACTGAAAAATCTTGGAGTGTCTTTTGTTTTTTTAAAAAAAATCTCTAAGTTTATTTATTTGTGTGGTATTGAAAGTTTACATAAATTTTAACAAACCAAATACCCCGACGGCGGGGGAGGGGACGCCCCCCTCAACCCCCCCCTCCCCGCAGCCACCGCGGAACAGCACCTACCTGGCTTCGAGTGAGCCCGGCCTCCAGGGAGCTTCCTCATGATGGCGTGTGTCACGACTGGGAACCCGACGAGGCTCAGGCTGAGGAGGGGAGCCGAGAACGCCGCTCCTGCTCCTGCCGCCGCCTTGTCGAGGGCACAGCCAGGAGTTCCGCGGTCACCGCCTGCCCAGCACCTCCCTGGCGCCCAGGCCTGGACGTCTCCAGAGGGAAGGAGGAGGTCGGGTCGGGTCCACGGTGGAGCAGGAGGTGGAGGCAGAGAGCCACGCGGAGAGAGAGCCCGGCCGAGGGGACACGGACCCCCGAGGAGGAGAGCCAACTGGCAGAGTGCGGCCGGTGAGACCGTTGAAACTGGTGAGACCGTTGAGAAGGAACAGTGCGTGCGCGAGACGGCCCGCGCAGGAAGACGGGCCCGCGCAGGAAGACGGGCCCGCGCAGGAAGACGGCCACGCGGCGCTGCGGCGGAAGGAGAAACCGAGGCCTAAAGGAAATTTGACCCGGAAATAGAAATGGGAGAAGCGCGTGTCCCAGGGAAAGTGTCCGACCATTGGTTTCATTTGAGCCCTTCTTGTTTAGAAGACAGGCCGCTCCTCTGTGTGCTGTGTCCGGTCCTTGGGGCTCACCAGGGCCACCAGCTCGCAACTCTGGACGAAGCCCAAGAACAACTAAGGGCGAGTCTTGGGCATCGAGAGCACAGGCCTAGGGGCAGGACAGCTGGGTGTCGAGTCAGGGGACCTCGCGGTGGCATTGACGTGTCCCTCAAATGCTAGACTATGTACTTGTTGGGAGCTGTGCTTAGTCACTTTTTTTGGTTGAACAACTTTAAGAATCACCTAAAGGTGTGGACTTGAACCTGAGAAAAAATAAAGTACATACAAAAATCTGGTATATAATTTCTGAAAAATTGCAAGCCTCTGGTCTCTGGATCACAGGCAAAGCATTCTTTGAAAGCCTTTGACCCCACTTTGGCCAGTCTCCAGAGCATCACCATTGTTAAAACTAGTGCCTTGACTGAGAGGTCTCAAGAGGAGGGTCGGGTCCACGTCTACTTAAAAAACAGGAAACCATGATTTTGTCAAATGAATCCAAGCAGTGTTTCCTCTTCAAGGAAGACTCCCTAGGGTGGTGATTTTCATAATGACTTGCTGTGTGCCTTGGATTGCTGCTTTTAGGTTCTTCCTGTGTGAAACTTGGTAGGAAAGTAAGAGGGCCACGGCCAAGTGGGGGTGGGAATGAACAGTTCTCAGGTTCTCTGTCTGGTCTGTCACTTATCTTGGACCTTGCTGGTACCCTAAGAATGGTGTTTGGCAGTTAGTAGAATTTAATGAATATTCATTGAAGGAGGAATGAATTTGCAGATGTATTTGTATTGTGGATGTTTACAATAAGCAAGAGAAACAGGTGATGTTGATCAAGTTGAGAAGTTTGTGTGATCAGCATTAAGTGATCAGTGCATTAGTAAATTTGTCCTATGATGATGGCTTTTGCTCCATAAACAACCTTACAGTTGCTGGCATTGGAATAACAAAAAAATTTTGGTACTGGGGATTGCACCCAGGGGAACTTTACCACTGAACCACACCCCCAATTTTTTGATTTTTTACTTTGAGACAGAGCCTTACAAAGTTGCTGAAGCAGGCCTCTTAATTGTTATCCTCCTGCCTCAGCCTCCCAAGTCTCTGGGATTGCAGGCATGTGCCATTGTACCGAGCTGAATAATAAATATTTTGATCATGAATATCTCTTGTATTGAGATTTTTCCTTTTGTATTATTATTATTATAAAACACACATTTTGAAAGTGTGTAAAAACATGCACAGTAACAATTATAGAGCAAAAAGTGGTATAACTTCCACCCAGTTAAGAAGTAGAATATTACTAGCAATATTGACACCACCCATGTTCTTTTACAGTTACAGCCATCTCTCTCCCCATGGGTAACCATTATCCTGACTTTGGGGTAGTTTCCTTGCTTATCTTTATACTTTTACTGCATATGTATGCCTTCCTAAATTTATTTGAACTTGACGCTATTGGTATTGTTCTTATTATGCAGTCTTTTGAGTTTTGCTTCATTTTTTAAATGTTTGTGAGATTCCTCCTTTGAGGAATCTTGATTAATTTTCATTGCTGTATTGAAGTCCATTTTATGAATATGGCACAAGTTACTTCTTCTGTCACAGATGAACATTTTTGGAGCTTTGGTTTGTCACAGTGTAGATATAAACATTCTTGTTTGTATGTCCTGGTATACAGTTACTTGTATTTTTTAAAAAGATGATGAACTAGGAGTGAAATTGCTGAGTCACAGACTGTGCCTCTTCAGTAGTACTAGATGCTCCCAACTGTTTTTCAAATTGATTGTACCAATTTGCAGCATCATGAAGGGTATGAGTTCCTGTTGCTCTATATCTTCACCACCACTTGTTGTTACAGAGATTTTAATTTTTGTCAATCTCAGGGGTGTTATTGTGGTTTTGATTTGAATTTCTCTGGTTACTTGTGACTTCGAATATCTTTTGTATTTCCTCTTTTTGTGAAATACCCTGTCAGGTCTTTTGCACATTTTCTGTTAGATCGTGTATCTTTTTTTTCTCATTAATTTACAGTTTTCCATGTATTTGTTTTTGACTTCTTTGTTGTTTTATATGGGGTTCAAGTATCTTCTAATCTGTGTTTTTACTTCTTTAAAAAGATTATTCCTTGAATGAAGATTTTAGTGTGCTAAAATATATCAATACTTTTTATGATTTGTGCTTTTTGATTTTATTCCACTTAGTATTGATTTTTGCTTAGTGGAAGTAGGGACCTGTTTCTTTTTTTTTCTCCATACAGATAACCAGTTGCTCTAGCAGCATTTATCAAGAACACCACCTTTGGCCAGGTATAGTGGTGCACACCTGTAATCCCAGTGACTTCCAAGGCTGAGGCAGGAGATTTATAAGTTCAAGACCAGCCAGAGCAATTTAGCTGGACCTTGTCTCAAAAACAAAACAAAACAAAACAAAAAACCTGGAATTTAACTCAGTGGTACAGCACTCCTTTGTTCAGTCCCCAGTATTGCCCTCCCTTCTGAAAAAAAAAATGCCCTTTATATACTACTCTGCTGTCATCTGTTATCAAGTGTTTGTGAGCATGTTTCTTGGCTCTTCTTTTCCATACTGTTATAGTATATTCCTATGTGAACAAGATGTTTTCTCAGTTACCATAGCTTTTAATATCTGGTAGAGCAGGCCCTTCTGCTTTGTTCTTCTACTAGAGTGTCTCAGCCAGCCTTATTCTTTACATTTGGTAGAATAGTACTCTTAAAGCCAGGCGTGGTGGTGCAAGCCTGTAATCCCAGCACTTAGGGAGGCTGAGACAGGAGAATCGCGAGTTCAAAGCCAGCCTCAGCAACGGCGAGGCGCTAAGCAACTCAGTGAGACCCTGTCTCTACATAAAACACAAAATAGGGCTGGGGATGTGGCTCAGTGGTCGAGTGCCCCTGAGTTTAATCTCCAGGACCAAAAAAACACCCCCAAAACAAAAGAATAGTACTTTTTTTTTTAATTTTTTTTTTTTAGCTGTAGATGGACATAATGTCTTTATTTTATTGCTTTGTATGTGGTGCTGAGGATCGAACCCAGGGCCTCACGCATGCGAGGCAAGCGCTCTACCGCTGAGCTACAATCCCAGCCCCAAAAGAATAAGTACTCTTAAAAACATTTTTCAGTACTTTTGGGGGGTATTACTTGCATATTGTATTGAATTTATAGACCAATATAGGGAGAATTAATAGCATTACAATAAGAAGTCTTCTGATCCATTTCCTTAGGTTTTATTGCTTCACAGTAATATTTTATAATTTTTCCTGAAAGGTCCTTTTCATTGTGAAGTTTATTTTTAGATATTTCATAATTTTATTGTATTATAAAAATGTTTTTAATATTTGTTTTCTAATTATGTATAGGAATTTGATTAACTTTTTCATACTGGTTTTTAAAATATAATTTTGGATGTTGATGGACCTTTATTTTATTCACTTATTTATATGCAGTGCTGAGAATCAAGCCCAGTGCCTCACACATGCTAGACAAGTGTTCTGCCCCTGAGCCACAACTCCAGCCCTTCATATTGGTTTTTATATTAAGCTATCTGCTAAATTCTCTTACATATTCTAATAATTTATTTGTAGGATTATTCTACACATATGATTATATTATCTGGGAAGATGGGCAGTTTTTGTTTTGTTCCAGTCGTAATACCTGTTATTTGCTTTTTCTTGTTCTGGATAGGACCTTCAGTACAGTGTTGAATAGATGTGATAGTGGATATTCTGGCCTGGTTTCCTTATCTAGGGATAATTTAAATTTCATAAATAAGTGGGATATATTTTATAATTTTTAATAGACATGTTTCGTCAAATTAAGAAGGTACTCTTTTAGTCCTACTTTGCTCAGTTTTTCTTAGATATTGAGTATCAAATGATTTTTCTACATTTGCTGGGATGATCATTTTATTATTCTAATGTGATGAATTACATTAATTTACTTTTTGTAATTAACTTAAAATCAGTAATATGTTCAGATATCTCTGAAGCCTCTATCCCTTTCCTTTTTTCTCCTGCTGTTGGTAACCACTGGTATTAATTCTTTGCTTATTCAAGTGTTTTTTTCTTTTTTTTTTTTTTGCAAATAGAGGTGTGTACATGTGTATATAGCCTTATTTCCATCTCTTCATGTTACTGTTTTATAATTAAATCTACCTTGCATTTATGGGGTTAAAAATAATTGACCTATGTCTAAAAAGTGTATGTACTTTACTACATATAAATTATATCTAAATTATATATATATATAATATACACACACATATATATATAAATTTGCTGCGATCTCCCACAGAACCTTTGTGTTATATCTATCAAATTTTGCCATTTCAAAATCAAAATGGAGAAATTTAAAAGTATTTATTAGCTTATTAAAATAGCAATAAGAAAATTATTATATATTAACAAATAACATCTTTATGAAAAATAACTTTTCTAAAGCAAAAATTAGTGAAGAGTGGCACTGATATTCTCTTTAGTGACATTACATTTTTGTAAATTTCTTTAATATCTGGCTTAAAAAAAAAAGACAGCTAGATTCTCAAACCTGCTTTTGCATCTAATTTGTTAAAACCTCACATGTCATGCAACCTTTGGAAACTCCAGTTTACAGTTGTACAAGAAAGCATTGGAAAGAGGATAGCTTAGAATTATTAAGAAAACAGCTTAGACCTCAACACCCTCTGAAATAAGAAAAAAGGGACATTAACATTTATTGAGCACTTTTATACAAAACTACATGCTAGGAGTTTTACATATATTTCTTTGCTTCTTGCAAGACATGTTAGTAGTATTCTGTTTCACAGTTGACTGAGGGAAATTAGAGAATCACATGGCTAATAAGTGGCCAAGCTAAGATCCAGGTCTCTCCCACATGTTTCTGTTGACCTTGAACAAATTAATTTTTCTGTTTTCCATCTGTAAAGTGGTAGTAATTGCTCTTCATTGTCTCTAAGACAATGAAATAATGACTATTAAAGCTTCTGAAAAATTTAAAAAGCTCAATCAACCCTAATATCTGGCATCCTTTCATACCCGTTCCAGTGGGTGACATTATTTGCCTAGAGGCAGTGTGGCAGAATGGTTTAAGAGCACATGTTCTGGAACTCAGTTTTTTGAATGCACTTCCTGGCCTTGTCATTTATCAACTAGTGACTCTGTGTAAATTTCTTAATCTGTTTGCATAAAATGTGAATGTTGTTGTATATACCTCGTAGAAGGATTACACCTGTAACATTCTTAGAACAGTGACAGGCATTTGTATGCTCCATGTGTTTTCTTCCAATGTTTTTATGTTTATGTCACTCATGTGAATGAAGAATTTGAAAACTAGAAATACAGTTTATAGCTTAACAATTTAAACCAGAGTTTCTCAGACTAGGAACCATACAGCAGAAATAACTCTGATGTGGTTTCTGTTTAGGGATAAATAATTTACACAGATCCAAGATGGAGTAAGATAGCACTAATTAGCATTATTTTAGCAGCCATTCACTGAGCACTTCCTGTGCCCTCAGACTTAAGTACTTCCAAAACATCCTTTGTAATGGATGCACAGCAATGTGACTGTACTTAGTGTTACAGAGCCACAACTTTAAAATGGTTTAAGTGGTAAATTTATGTATCATACAATCTATTCTAATTCATCCTTTCAATATATCTATGAGGTAAGTATTATTTCTATTTTCTAAGTGAAGAAACAGACTTATGGGAATTTAATAACTTGCCCGAAGTTCCAAAGTTAGTGTGCTGCAGAGATCTGAAGGCAGATCCGAACTCTTCTGCAGCTGTGCTCCTAGGAGGAGATCCTGTGGTACCCTGACTCCTCTGAGGCACAGTTAGAATGGATAAGGTGTGTAGGGTTCACAGGACTATGTTGGACATGTAATGAACAGAATATGGCCTTGTTAGAAGCCATGTAACAGCCATTTGTTGGGATATGAAACTTTATTCCTTGATTTAGGAATGTAACTACATTACTAATGATATATTTTGCAAGCCTTAGACATATACAGTGATTTATCTTTGTCATTTTGTTTTTAGAAGTCAGTCAGGAGTTTTTGAAGTTTGGTAATGGAGTATATGCATTCTGACACTTCCTACTACTACTGAAGTTAATATTCCAGATGTTACATTTTATCTCCAAATATTAGTCCTCCTGATTGCAGATGGCAAGTGCTATACATATTTATTCTTCACTAGACTTTTTAATTAGTACCTTTTTGATTTTCCTTATCAGTAAAAGAAGTGTCTAAAAGTGCTTCTTTTTTCTCATTATACTTTGTCATTTTAACATTTTATTTTCATTGTATTGTTATGCTTGAGGCAATATGCAGGAATAAGCACAGGAATGTGTTTATCTCATATTATGCCAATATTCTGACAAAGGAATTTCTTGCACTGTTGAAATTATCTTGTGATAGATATATTTTTTTGGAGCGGGTGGGTTGGTACTAGAGATTGAACTCAGGGACACTTGACCACTGAGCCACATCCCCAGCTCTAAAATATCCAGATGCAGTGGCGCTTGCAGGGACTCGGAAGACTGAGGCAGGAGGATCATTCAAGACTAGCCTCAGCAACCTAGCAAGACTCTGTCTCAAAAAGGGGGGAGGCTGGGGATGTGGCTCAATGGTGAAGTCCCTCTGGGTTCAATCCCCAATACCAGAAACAACAACAACTATATATTATGTGTGTTTATGTACTACATTAGAAAATGACATATCCTTTTTGTAGTCAAATGACACCTGGAATAATATTTTACATTTTTGGCTTCATGTCTTAAGAGATATATGGTCATGCCAGCATCCCAGATGATGGTGACTAAAATGAATAAATGTCTGAAAACATTCATGGAAAGAAGGAAAGGATGGTGTGCAGAAAAGAGTTAATATAGCTATCCCCAGAAAGTCCTGCTTGCAAAGTTGACCCTTAGCAGACATCTGGAATCTTGGACTTCAGAAAAATTCCACCATTTCCTGATAAGAATGGCTCACTGTGCCTAATGTGAATGAAGAATATGGTTTATGTTGAATACGTGCTTTCCTTCTGGGAGTCTGGAATTTTGATATAGGATAGGCAGAGGGTGCCTGCAGGATCAGCCCTGGGTAAACATCCTAGACACTAAGTCTCTAATGATCTTCCCTGGTTGGCAACATCTCATATATGTTGCTATAACTCACTGCTGGAGGAATTAAGCATTCCTGTGTGGTTTGCTGAGAGAGGACTCTGGAAGCTTACAACTGGTTTTCTCTGAGCTTCACCCCCTATGCCTTTTTCCTTTGCTGATTTTCCATTGTACCTTTTAGTGTAATAAATCATAACAAAGAGGGTGACTAGATATTGAGTCCTGTGAGTTCTCCTAGCAAATCATTGAATCTGGGAGTGGTCTTTGGATCCCCAATACAGATGGATTAGTGTTATTCTTATTTGTGAGAAGGCACAATTAGGACCAGTGGATGGGGATTAGAAGAAATAGTTGAATGATTGGCAGGGTCATTTTCTGCTACTTAAGCTTTTTTTAGTAATGGATCAGGCCACTTTGGGGAAGCAGATTGTTCCACTGTTTAAAATGTTCTAACAAGCTGGGCAAGGGATTCATTAGAAGTAATGTGTGCATTGAGTAGAAGAAGAGTAGATCAATGTTTTGGCCTTTTTATTTTTAAAAATCTGATTACACAAGCAATAACTGAACAGATTCTCATGATATGAAATGAAAATCAAACAACATATATTTTTAAAAAGTCACCCTTGATTGCTTCCTAACTCCAATCCTAGCCCTTCAGTCCTCCCTCTGGAAGAAACCACTGATGTATACCAGTTCTGAATATCTTTTCAGTCCTTTTACTGGAGATAGATATAGACATGTAGACAGTAGTGTTTAGTGGTTTTTAAAAATACAGATAGCACTATTCTGTGTGTATTGTACAAGTTGCTTGAAATAACATGTCTTAGAGATTTTTCTGTGTGAGAAGTACATGAAGAGGTTGTTCTATAGATGACAAGAGTATCAACTCTGGGCCCAGAACACCTGTGTGAAGATCCCTGCCCCTCCCCACTCCTTCCCTTCTTTCTGTGCTGGAGGTATTAAACTCAGGGCTTTGAGCAAGGGAAGTGCTCTACCATCCCCCGCTCGCCACTACTTCTTTCTAAAAATAACAATAAAATGTATTGTGACATATTCTAATGTAGTTCTCTTTGTTCCAATAACAGAAACAGTTATAACTTTGAATTTAAAATTCCTTCACGTTGTTGGGTGTTTTGTTTTCCCCAAATATTTGGTAATTTGGAATTGTGTACACATTTTTTCCTATTACTTTTAAATGATTTTGAGTGGCCAGAGGTTTCTTGGGTGTGTGGACAGTCTTGCATCTAGTTCCAAATTCTTATTAGTGGTTTTTACACTGTGACAGAGCAGCACCTGGGGTCTGAAGAAGTGCCTCAGTGGACAATTTGGAAATGGTCTATGCCCATTTCTGACTTCACCCACATCAGTTTTTTCTTTTTTTTTTTTGTACTGGGGATAGAACTCAGGGGCATTTGACCACTGAGTCACATCCCCAACCCTTTTTGTATTTTATTTAGAGACAGAGTCTTACCGAGTTGTTTAGTGCCTTGCTGTTGCTGAGGCTGACTTTGAACTCATGATCCTCCTGCCTCAGCCTCCCGAGCCGCTGGGATTACAGGCATACAGCATCATGCCTGACTTAGTTCTGCTTTTATCTAAATAATAATATATTAGGGTTCCAGGTAAGAATTTGCTTGAAAACAAAATTCCAGAGTTAAAAAAAAAAGTTTGTTATAAATGATAAATCTAGAGTCCCTTCTAGTACTAAGAAGCCATCATTTTTGGATATTTATTGTGAATCATGGCCTAAGAATGTGTGAGTATGAATCTCCATGTGTGAATTTTTTTTTAGCACCTATAAGAGACACGAAACTTCAGTTTGTAAGTGAATTTGATGTTATATTCTAGTTAGAAACTAGTGTAGTCATGAGTAGTTATTTTAGAAATGTGATTATCTCTTAGGACTTTATTAATGCAGATTATTGTTATTATTCCAATCACGATGATTTCAAATATTAGAAAAGGATTTTAATATTAAATGATCTTAGTTTTGCATATTTGAAATGTTTTTAAAATATTTTGCATAGGAATATGTTGTATAGAATTCAGTATGAGAGGAAATAAAAGAAAGTATTTTCATGTACTATGGAATTAATAGTCATGATTATGGCTTGGGTCATCAGTAAAAGATTGCTGCTATCAGTATGCTTTTTAAAGATAGCAGAAAGATCATCGTTTACATAGTATCTCTTCCAGGAAGCACACTGTTGACAGTTTTCGCATCCCACACTCTGTCACTCTGGTCCTCTTCCTGGAATGTATTCTCTTAGCATGTTCTCATGGATGCCATAATACACAGCACTCTAAAGATCGTTTCTGCCTCCCCTAAGAAACCGGTTAATTTCCAGGATGGCAGGCATGTATTTTGTTTACTGCTGTTTACTTAGAAACTGGGCACTTGGAATGAAAGTGTATAAACTAATCTAGATGTATATTTTTTCTTCAGAAAAAGTGATGATACTAAAAATGTCTTGGGTGTTCCTGTAAGCTTCAGTTAATAAGAAAAATTAAGGTAACTCTTCAATCTACCTGAAATGTTTATTTCATTGTATAGACAGTTATTTTTTAATTCCTGACCCCTAACTTAAATATTTCCCTTTAAAATTAAAGTGCATTAAAACTTTTAAATTCCTGGGCTGGGATTGTAGCTCAGTGATAGAGTGCTTGCCTCGCATGTGTGAAGCACTGAGTTCAGTTCTTAGCCCCACATAAAAAAAAAAAATAAGTAAACAAAGATAAAAAAAAATTAAAATTCCTTTAAAAATTATTTTTAAACATCTTCTAAATTATTTTACAATATCTTTTAAAAATATTTTTAAAATTTTTTATGACTAAGCAAAGAGCTTCCATTTGTTTCCCTACCCCCTCATTGGTGCTAGGGAGTCAACTGAGGAATCCAGTCCAGGGATGTGTTAGGCAAGTGCTTTTCCACTGACCTGCAACCCCAGCCCTACTTTTTATTTTTTTCCTAATGTTTTAAATTTTATTTATTTATTTATTTATTTATTTATTTAGGAAAGTGGGCACTGGACCCAGGATCTCTTGGATGCTAGGCAAGTTCTCAACCACTGAGCTATATCTCCAGTCTTCTAGTATGTATTTTTAAGACAATATTTAACAACAAGAATATTTTACAGATTTTTTTAAAAATTAGGATGGATTAATTTGCAATAAAATAATCAACTTAAAATTTCAGACTTTTCATTTGGGGCCATGAATAGTTCCTATTTAAACAGCAGAATTACACAATTGATGTTTTTACTTATATTTGACGGCATAAAAATGTAAAAGTCATACAGCTTCCACTAATATCTCCCTTTCCCTCTATTGTAAAGTTCATGGACTTGTTTCTTACGTCAGTACTTTGGCTATTAAAAACCAATTATATTTTGAAATATATTTAAAACTACTCTGAAGAGAATACTTTGTTTGTTTGGTACTGAGGATTGAACCCAGGGGTGCTTAACCACTGGGCCACATCCCGCGCCCGCCTTTTTTTTTTTTTTTTTAAATTTAGACAGAGTCTCACCAAGTTGCTTAAGGCCTCAGTAAGTTCCTAAGGCTGGCTTTGAAGTCATGCTCCTCCTCCCTCAGGCTCCCCAGCCCCTGGGATTGCCAGCACCACCATGCCCAGCTGATAAGAACTTTCATAAAGTGATTCTTATAAAGAACACTTACAGAACAGGGAGACCGTAGGCTCCAGTGCAAAATCCTGCGGGAGAGGCGGTGGAGCGACGCTCTGGAGGCAGCCTCGCTGCGGCTCCTGGCTCTGCCTGCTGCGGTGGCGGCCACGCTCTCCTTGGTGTCTCCCCAGCGCACCCCAGCCTCCTCCTAGCCCCGCGGGGCGCCCGCTCCTACACTTAAAAGGACGAAAGTGTAATTTCAGTGGAATTAATGGCGTCTACAGTCACAGATGCTATAGTCTGGTATCAAAAGATTGGAGCATATGATTAACAAATATGGGAAAATTCTATTGAACAAAGAGAAGTGAAGGGGTTATGGAATAAACCAAAGAAAACAGCACATGCAGAACCAGGCCTCATAGAAGTTGGTCTTGGAGAAGGTCTGCATTTGCTAAGTCACAGTCTGAAAGTTACTGGACTTCTCTGAACAGAAAATTGTTCAGAAATTGTTCAAGTCGTATTTTTTTCCCTTTTTCTTCTGCTAGTGATTACAAGCAACATCAAAGGCCATCTTTTTCTGGCTTCTTTATCTTCTTCATGCCCACATAGTATACTTCTGACAAAAGTCATCCAGCCATATGGCTGTTGCTGCTCTTGGGAACTTTGCATTGCCAGATTGTTTCTACGGTGACACCCAAACCTGTAAGTACCTGCGGTAAAAGAAGGAAATTAAGCAAAGCAGCCCATTTGGAAGTACATAGGGAAGGAGATGGTTCTAGTACCACAGACAACACACAGGAAGGAGCAGTTCAGAGCCACCGTGCAAGCACCACTTGGAGTGTTGGTGTTGTCGTCAGAGATCTCTGGCATTTTGCTTTCTTTTTATTAGAATCAAAGAAAGCCAAGAATTCAATTGGTAAGTCAACTGAGACTGACAATGGCTATGTATCTCTTGATGGAAAAAAAAGACGGTTAAGAGCAGTGGAGATGGAATACAGAACCATGAACTACAGTGTGAAACTGTTAAACCAGAAGAGACAGCCTGGATCACAGGACCACTGAGGAATGTTCCCAGCAAAGACATCCAAAGGACAATAACAGACGTCTCTCTTCCAGTGAGGAAGGTCCTGAAACAGGATGCTCATTATGCCGTCATGTGGACAGGACTTCTGAGTTTGGACTTCTGAAAACATTCTTCACAATAAAAAGTCACACCATTTTAAGAAGCATTATCCTACTGAGGATGCCCCTAAATTGGGTACTAGCTGCAGTTCCCTCTGTTCAAGTTCCAGACAGGATTCTGAGAGCACAAGGCCAGAATCTGAAACAGAAGATGTATTATGGGAAGACTTGTTACATTGTGCAGAATGACATTCATCTTGTATCAGTGAGACAGATGTGGAAAATCCTCAAATTAATCTGTGCATAAAAAAAGAATATAGAGATGACCCTTTTGAGTCATTTGCCCTGGCTTCATAGCTCCCACACAGGATTAGAAAAAATAAGTGTTATAGTATGGGAAGGCAATGACTGGAAGAAAGCAGACATGTCTGTGCTTGAAATCAGTAGAATGATAATGAACAGACAATTGCTTTTTGCAAAACTCTTTGAACATCTGATATTTGCAAGGAGGACACAAAAACCTGAGGTTCCTCATTTCTGGCTGAAGAAAGTACAGAATATAAAAATGTGACTATCACTCTATTCCTATCGTTCTTTTTTTGGGAGGTGGGGTACCAAGGATTGAACTCAGGGGTACTTGACCACTGAGCCACATCCCCAGCCCTATTTTATGTTTTATTTAGAGACAGGGTCTCACTGGTGCCTAGTGCCTCACCTTGCTGAGGCTAACTTTGAGCTCGCAATTCTTCTGTTTCAGCCTCCCAAAGTGCTGAGATTACAGGTATGTGCCACCGTGCCCAGCTTCTCCATTCCTATCTTAAGCATCAAGGTCCTCAGAGGTGAGTTGATGTAATAGTTTCACCTGCTTTCTTGTTGACTATCTCAGTTGTATTTCTCTGCTGTGCTCAGCTGCTTTATGTGCATGAGATCTTCCCTATCACTACAGTTGGGAACTGGCAATCTGGTGCATCTCATTAACACTGTTTCTCATAAGATTTGTTACCCTTGGATCAGAACCAAGTAAAAAATATAGCAATACCTTGGGGCTGGGGTTGTTGCTCAGTGGCAGAGCGTTTGCCTTGCATGTGTGAGGCCCTGGGTTCGATCCTTAGCACCACATAAAAATAAATAAGAAAAAGATATTGTGTTCATCTCCAACTTAAAAAATATATATACCTCAATGTTATTGAACAGATAAACATCTACTTGAAAATGGAGGAAAAGCCTAACAAACAGGAGGATCTGCCACTAGTGAATAATGTTTTGAAACTGGCTACTAAACTACTAAAGCAATTGGACAGTCCCTTTAAGATTATACGGACTTACAATGAATCTGCTGCTTTATAACATCACCCAGGTTGTCATCCTGTCAGGTGTTATCAGTGACTTGCTTGGATTTAATTTAAAGTTGTGGAAGATTAAATCATGACAATCCAGAGAAATTCTTTCCCAGAATGCAAGTACTGACTAAGCTGCCTGAGAGCGGTCACTGACTGCTTCAGGAGTCTCTGCTGGGAAATTGAAGTGTTTACATCAGACGCCTTGTGCAATTCTTGTATTTATTTTACTTATCACTGTTTTATTTTACATTTATTTTAATCTTTATATTTTATCGTTAAGCATTTATGTTCTGAGTTGTTGAAAGGATGATAAAACAGGTATCTAGGTATTTGAGATCCGAGTAGTTGCTCATAAATAATTGGCAAAATAAGATGTTATGAAAATAGAAGCCATTAATTACGAAGCACTGTTTCTCCATCAATGCCATGAAATTGCCTTACTTAAGGAAAAATTCTTTAACTTTGGAATATTGCATTGGACTCAGCTAAAAACACACAAATCAAGATCCAGGCAGGCTTTCTTTTGAAATATTTTAGAAAAATGCCAGGATCTAAACTGATTAAGCTGCAGTTTAAGCACCCTTCATTATATGTATATGGTATCACATAACAGGTCAACAAGTGCTCTTTGATGATAAAATGCTTAATGGAACAATAATTGTAAATGGTTACCATACTGTAAAGTATTTTGATAAAAATTAATTAGTAATAATTGTATTTATTTGAAACACTGGGCTGTTTGCATGCTCAAAATGTGTGCTTTTAAAAATTGTTACTTTTAACGTGTATTTTTTTTTCTTTTTACTGGGAATTGAACTCAGGGGTACTCAATCACTGAGTCACATCCCCATCTCTTTTTTGTATTTTATTTAGAGACAGGGTCTCACGGAGTTGCTTGGTGCCTCACTAATTGCTGAGTCTGGCTTTGAACTCGCAATTCTCCTGCCTCAGGCTCCCGAGCCACTGACATTACAGACATGTGCCACCATGCCTGGCTTTAATGTGTATCTTTTTATGGGGTATGTTATAGTACGCTAGAGCATGATGGGGTATATACTGAGGTATATACTCATCTCACAAGTAAAGTGCCTGTTGATATTACTAAAATACATTATGTTTACTCAAGTGAAATAATTTTTTCCCATGGTACACTATAATGTATGTTATTCAAACCACACTTAAATGAACAACTTAAGAATAAGTTTAAGAACCAATAAAACATTCCTTTGAGTGCTAATTATAAAATTATATGCAAATTTTCAGAAAAGACAGCTTCAGCTTGCAAATTCTATTCCCTTAAAGTTAGTCTTGTGCATCCCCTCATCCACCCACACCCATGAACACACCTCCATTATATAAGGGCTATTTTAGATGCATTTAACCTAGAAAGTTAACTGCTGCCTCCTTAAATAATTTTCCAAGTGTCCGGTGGAACTAATCATGTTGGCATGTTAGGTAAATAGGGCAAATATGATAGTATCTTACATTGGGCCTTGATTTTAAATTGTTGTATTTGTACAATCAAATGTGTTTTAGGTATTACATAAAACTTAAAATGTTTTGTGATTTTTTTTTTAACTGATCATCTGGTTTCTGAAACAAAGAATTTATTGAAAAAAAAACAGAATGTTTTGTGGCATATTAGACTGCTTACAGAAACTGAAAATGTACAAAATAATGTACAAGAATTACAACCACTCATTTATAGAACCATCCAAATATAGTATTTTCTCTAATTATTCTTTCTTCTTGTAATTTATGAGCAGAGATGAATTACAAGAAATAGAATGCACAATTCTTTGATTCTTGGTTTTAGCTGACAGCTTGAGCGTTCATATTATAAAGGAAAATATGATTATGCTCACAAATTCTGGAATGAGAAAAAAGTCTTTAAAAGTTTGGTCTCTTGGCTTTCAAATCATGACAGAATAATCATAGCAGTTTAAAGAATGGTGAAAGTTTAAACAGGGACCCACTCAAATAAATAAAATTTAGAGGAATTTTATCTATTATACTCCTAAAGTGAAATTTGTAATAAGTATGATATCGAAGTACCAAACAACATTTTATAGTAAGCTGCTGGAACAAATACAACATTTCATACATTCACTTTCAGGTTAGAACTGGGTGCAGTGGTGCATGCCTGTAATCTCAGAAACTTGAGAGACTGTAGCAGAAGGATCACAAGTTCGAGGCCAGCCTTGGCACCTTAGTCTATCTCCAAAAAAGATTAATGGAGTCGGGGGTGGGGCTAGGAATATAGCTCAGTGGTAAAGCACTCCTGGTTTCAAGCCCTGGCACTCAAAAAAGCAAGCAACCAACCTACAGGTTAGGCATAGAAACTTTTAGGCAGAACATCTTATTTTCACACTCTCAATTGTGCAACTTTTGAATAACAGACATATACAAAGGCATTATGTAATTTATGATGGCTGACCAGGTGCTTAACCTGAAGAAAGACATTTCCAGGGTTTTGTTTTGTTTTTGTTTTTGTTTTTTCTGGTAATAGGGATTGAACCAAGGGATGCTCTACCACTGGGCTATGTCACCAGCCCTTTTGATTTTTTATTTTTCAGACAAGGTCTCACTAAATTGCTGAGGCTGTCCTCAAATTTGTAGTGTTCCTGCCTGTGCCTCCCCAGTTGCTGGGGTTATGGGTTTGGCTACATTGCCTAGCAACTTTCAGATTCTGAAATAAAGTAAAATTATTTTCAGCAATCACAAACTATTGATTTACATATAGAAATGCAATTAATTTTTGCCATTGACTTTATGTTCAGCAAACTTACTGAATTGTCTTATTAAATTATTTTAAATCTCTCCCTAAAGAGAACAATAGCATATGTGTTAATGAGAATTTCATTTATTTCTGTCCAAACATTATACTTTTTATTTATTTTTTTCTTTTGATACTTTCAGTATAAAAAGAAATAGACATGCATATATTGCAAATAAGTTTAAGAACCAATGAAATATTCCTTTGAGTGCTAATTATAAAATTATATGCAAATTTTCAGAAAAGACAGCTTCAGCTTGCAAATTCTATTCTCTAAACTTAGTCTAGTGCATCCCCTCACCCAACCACACTCATGAACACACCCTCCATTATATAAGGGTTATTTTAGATGCATTTAACCTGGAAAGTTAACTGCTGCCTCCTTAAATAATATATAATTATATATACAGTATGTATATTTGTATTCATATATGATATTTCTGTAACTATTTGTGTATATGTAAAACTAGATTTACTCTATACCTCAGCATTCTTTCTAGCTTCCCCTGTTGCTAGTTTGTTGTTGTTTTTTGAGGGGGGAGTACCAAGGATTGAACTCAGGGTTACTCAACCACTGAGCCACATCCTCAGTGTATTTTATATTTTGTATTTTATTTAGAGACAGGGTCTCACTAAGTTGCTTAGTGCCTCGCTAGATTGCTGAGTCTGGCTTTGAACTTGCCATCCTTCTGCCTCAGCCTCCCGAGCTGCTGGGATTATAGGCATGGGCCACTGCACCCAATCCCTTGCTAGTTTTTAAATATCATTTCTATCATTGAAAAATCTGGCTCCCTTTGTTTCTATTGTATTTACGTATTTGCACTGTCAGTTAGAACATTTTTGCTCAGTTTATCCAACCTACCGATTACTCTGGCCTCATACCAACTTTCTATCCCCATTCCACCAACCCGCATCTTCATCGATGTCGATATTTCCCATGGCTCCCCGCTACCTCTGTCCTCAGCTGTCATAGTATATATATTTGTATTCATACAAATATTCATGTCCTCAGCTGCTAGCCTGTGTCTTCATGTTCCTCAGCTCCCAGCCCCTTCATTCCACCTTGTTATCCATTCAGCAGCCTGATCTGTACCTCCATGACCCACCCCTCCTCTACTGTGTTCTTAGGCACCACCCAGCAGCCACTCTCTGCTCAACTCCCAGGACCCCTCATTCCTTATATTCTTCATCTCTGGGCCCTCTGGCCTATGCCTGTGTACAGCTCCTGGTCCTCCTCACTGCCACCTCTCCAAACCACTGCTGTCACTCCTGTGAACCAGTAGATGAAGAAGAAGCAGTTCTTACTCTCATTTTTGCGTGGGTGTGCAGTAGAGGTTACCATATGCTCAAGGGTGATCACACCATCACTCTGGCTGCTAATGGAATGTGTACTTATATTTTCTTATATTTTAAAATTTCCTCAGTTTCCATTGCTAATCTGATAAATAGCAATAAAACCCACATATGCAAAATTTCTTTGAGATCCTCAATAATTTTGAGAATATATAAAAGGTTCATTAGATCAGAAAGTTTGAGAATCACTCTTCCCAGTGCACAAGAAAAAGACAAAAACCCCAATAAAAATATGAGCCAAAGACAGGCAAATCATTCTTTTTAATTTCCACAGATATATAATACATATAACTGAAAAGTGAAGTTTCCTAATAAGTAAATGCAAATAAAAAGCAAGATACTATTTTGCTTACTTATCAGATTTATTATAAAAGTATTATAAATAGCTGATTGAAAGGCATTTTGGCAGAATATATCAGAAGCTTACATTTCTTTTGCCTGTTTTTGGAAATATGTTCTATAGAAATTATTGAATGTACCTGAAGATTCAATGTATTTATCATATTTTGTTTTGTTCTTTTGTGTAATATTAAAAATTCATAAATATCTTAAAATCCAAATGATATTTAGAAGAAAGTTCCAGTGGAAGAAAAGCACTGTTAATGTGTTTCCTTTTTTCTAATTAATTCTGGGACAGTAGAGCCCTTAGCTGTTTTGATAGCCACCTATTTCTTCATTGTGTGGAACTATGATTATTCATTGGCAATCTGGAGAGGTAAACAATTGGACTTAGTGTCTCATAAATTTTAATAGAAAAGTGAAGGTTCATCAGGATTGTATTTGTTCTCCTCCACTCTTCTTCCTGTTCATAGAGTCTGCCTTCACTTAAGCACGCAAGAACCGTAGGAGTTTTGGTCGCCATTCTCTCTAGTCACTTTTCATATCCCGTTTTTGCACAAATACATCATAATCTTTCTTCATTTAGGCTGCTCTGTTTTCTCTTTTGTGGTTTGTTATTTCATAGAGTCTCAATTTTTTATTTAGTATTTTAATATATTACAATATAGCTTTTCATAGAAAAGCAAAAATAATATATTTACCTTTATTGAGTTGTGTGAAGCCACAATGGGAAATAACACATTTATATCAATAGAAGGGAAGAACTGAAGTAACATTAAGGAAGAAACATTGACTAATATGGTAGAATGCAGGAAAGAACTAATTTAAAAAGCAAAAGTATAATAAAGCATTACATAAGAAAGTACACATAAAAATAAAATTCAGTATTTACAAAAAAGGAAATAGATTAACCTTACCAGTTATGTCATTTACACAGTTTGAGTGTATTCCAACAATTCTTATGGAGAAACAAGAAGCTTCATCTTTGAATTTCTGCATCTAATTACGTATTGCCACCCAAATGTGCCAATTCTGTTTCTTTCCCTAGGCATCAGTAGCTACATTTTAAGTCTCCATCTCAGGGGAGGTATTATCTGCCTACTTAATTGTCCTTTATGGATTTGCTTTATTAAACAGGCTTCTAAATTTAAAGGAAACTGTTTATAGAACAGATTTCTATAAATTAGTGAATGAAATATTTTCATTTGTTACTAGAGTTACCATATTTCTTCTCTAAAATAAGGTGACACCCACATGTTCTGTAATTCCGAGTATGACTTTTACACTGCGAGTCAGTCTTCAAAATCTGGTAATTTTATTCCTACTCATTATAATGTTATGTATGACACCATCAGCTTGGACCCAGATACAGTACAGAGTTGAACTTATAAACTGTGCCACATGTGCTACAATTTGCCAGCATTTTGTTACAGATTTCCCTTTAAATCTGTAAAATGTGTTCAAATCTGAGCAACTTTCAACTTCTGAATTGATACCTATGACAATGTGAACTTAGAGAAAGTAAATGTCAGTTTGAGATATAAAGTGAAGGAAAGAAAAAAATTTTTTCTTTCCACTCAAGGGCAGCATTGGATCCCTGCTCCTTGCCACTTTCCAATAAACTGGCTTACCCTGTGGGCCAGAGATTCACCAAGAGCCACATAAATCACTATCCAACTCACTCTATTACCTTTAAACTACAGAGGAAGAAAAACTTGATGTGCTGTTGAAAATTACAATTTGTACTTTTTTTTTTTTTTTTACTTTTGAAGCTTGATATCTAAAGTAAATTCATTGAATATGCAGGAATGTTGAACAGCATCAGAGATGGCACAGCAAAGAAGAAAACAAACCAAAATCTAGCAGAAGAAAATTCAGAAATATGACTCTAATATTTGTGATTGCTTTTTATACCACAAATTCCACAGGAGGCAGTTGAGTGAGAAGTTAGGTTTATGTTGACAGATGGATGGCTCTATGCTGAGAAAATGGAGTCCAAATCAGTGGTGCATTCTGCTTGAGATACTACCACTGACTTGACCCTAGACTGCCTTTCCAGCTTTCAAAGAACTGACAGAGTATTGTCTTAAAATTTGCCTTTCAAATGTTGCAAAACTTATGTAATTAAATGTGCCCAAACACTGTATTCCAAGTAGTGCCACTGATAATTGAAAAGAATTAGGCATTAGTCATCCAGGGATTATATCTTTGAACAAATGTATATTTGGTATACAAATGTATATTTTCTTTTTATGAAGAGAACCTGGTGATTTAAATTGGCACTTTGGGAACATGGAAACCTTTTACCACTCTGCAAAGGACATTATCATTAGCCTTTCTGTTGGCTTGATGTTCCAAGTGTAATGCCAAGTTAACTGCACCATCATCAGCAGAGTTTGTAATACGTTGTTTGTGTGAAGCCACATGCTTTTTCTGGATCCACACAGGTCGCCGTTTCCATTAGTCTTCTAATAGACTCAGAAAACAGTGTAGGAGAACTTCGTTTTTTTTGTTCTCCTCTAAATAGAGTGAAGGGCAGGAGCAGAGATTAGTTTCAAATATAACAGAGGGTATGCTAGGAAATAATTTGCTTTGATTATATGATAATTGATTTAGGTTTGCAATTTGTGCCTTTCTTATTAAAAATAACAAATCATTTAAGAAGTTTTTTGTAGTATAGGTAAAAATCCTACTGAGAAACATGGCCAACAGTGATGAATATAATAATGAATATAACAGAGGTGATAGGCCCATAATTAAACAAAAGCTAAGGCAAATGTTCTTCTTTGGGGCTGGGGTTATGGTGCAGTGGTAGCGCGCTCGCCTAGCATGCGTGAGGCACTGGGTTCGATCCTCAGCACCACATAAAAATAAAATAAAGATATTCTATCCACCTACAACTAAAAAATAAATATTTTTAAAAAATGTTCTTCTTTGAAGTTAGAATTTGGTTTATGATAAGTTTCTAGAATTTAAAAGATTAATTTGGAAGGAAAAAGTGGAATATTTTTATGAAAATTTTCCAAATGTTGTCTATAAATGGAATATATACAAATGTCATTCTTAATGCTATTAAACTTAAAATGATATAATTCAATAAAGTACTCATGTTAAAGTCATTGAATTGAGTATCTTAAAAATGTTTTACTGGGCTGGAGTTGTAGCTCAGTGGTAGAGTGCTTGCCTAGCATGTGTGAGGAACTGGGTTCAATTCTCAGCACCACATATAAATAAAGAAAGAAAATAAAGGTCCAATGACAACTAAAACCATATTTAACAAAAAAAAAAGTTTTACTGATTAAATTGATGTTTTTCTAAGATAAATGGATATATTACTAAAACTAGTGTACTATCTCATTCCATTAGCCCATTAGTCTTTTATAAATTGGGTGAAAGCAAGTTGGGCATGGATATTATACAATGATAGGGCTGGGATGGAGGAGGTGACTCTACCTAGACCCTCTTGCGGAGCTGCTAGTTGAACTCCCTGTAATGAAGAACATCCTTCCTCAGTTACATACTATAAACTCCCAGCAGTGAATGCAAAAGCATCCTTCTTCAGCTAGCGATTCCCACTGTGAACAGAAACGTTTCCATTGCTGAATTTCAGTATTTACAACACTGAGGTCAAGTAGTAATGGACATCGGATTCAAGGAAAATAGTCCCGACTTGCAAATATCTAATTGCATTGCTACTTTATTTTGGTTTGACCACACTGGAAATATTTTAATTTTCAGAAAGCAGAATCCCTGAAGAGAAAACACTGGCATTTCAGGCTTGACCTTGACTTTTGGTCTGTCTCAGGGAGAACTTTGAAAGAAGTAAGAATCTTCCAATGTGATGAATTGGTAAGATGGATTTTTAAGAATTTCATGTCATGTGAAGCTAAGCTAGGACAAGTGGGGGTCCCTAATCCCCCAAGCTAGAAACAGAAGATCCTCCAACCTGGTGAGGGCTGAGTGGCAGTTGGGGCTTCAAAAGCCAGACTGAGATCACTTGATTACCCCTCCCTTTGCCTCTCAGTGTTCCACATTGTATTTAAGTAGTCTACGCTCCCTACCTGTACCTGAGGGCCCTAGCAACTCAGAGGAGCCTCCACTCTAAGCCATAAAGAAACAATGAGGCAGTTAATTGTCCATAATTTTTTATTTCTATGTTCTGTTACTAAGAGTTCCCTCCTATGTTATTACCTAGGAAGAAACATAAAATTGCACATGAAACTATGTATTTCATAGAAACAAAGGAATTGAGCTCTTTTTTTTTTTACCTGTACCCCCCTGTAATTTAAGGCGTGAGTCTTCCTAGCTAGAAATGAGGTTGCTACTCAGATCAGAGAGGCTACCTCTAACCAGCTTGTACCAGTGTGATATGGATATGTGTCCAGGGCTGGCTGCAGAATTTGTGGGGACTCCCACATGGGGACATGGGGACTCCTTGTTAAATATCTGAGGAATATCAAGACTTCAGCAGATGAGCATTAACCAGAGGTGAGGAATTCCTGATTAGGTTGCTGGGTGACTGCAGAGATGGCACGCCTGCAGAGCCTGATCTGCACAGACAGGATGGTCTGAGGACCAGAAGGACAAGGACCCCAAGCAGACTCCTGCCTTTGCCTGGGCTCTGCATACAATGGAGATTGTGGGAAGATGAGGAGAAAGTGTGGGGCAGCTTCTGAGGGAGAAGGTGGAGTGGCCAAGGACAGATTCCTCCTTAGTGACTTTCCTGGTCCTGATGTGCCTGGGGATGGGTACTGGAGGGCCCAAGGATCAGAAAGAGACAGTGCACAGGAGGGTATTAGGAGGAAGAAAGGATCAAATGTGCAAGAGAATGCTGGTATTGAAGGAGTGGACACAAGGCAGGGGTTCTGGGCAGGAATTGTCCCCATTTTGTTTTCATTTAATCAACCAAATATATTTGTTACATATAGATGTATATATAGACATATATATATATTATTTTTTTCTGAAGTACAAAGCATCAAATTTAGATAAATTATTTTTTCTCATAACTTGCTTCTCCCTATCTCCACCTTGATAATTGTCAGTCACTGTCCACTTCATTGATCAAGACAGAAAGAGGGAGTCATCTCTGACTGATCCCTCTCTAATATCCTATCACTTCTACTATCAGGGTTTCCCTTGAGCCTGCGCAGGCACTTCCCACTGATGCCACCGTTAGTCTAGGCCATGACTGACAACAGCCTCTTCAGTTGCTGCCTTTTGCCTCATGCAACCTGGAGTTTGAGCCCTCCTCCTGCCACATGTTAGCTGGGTGACTTCTCTTAACCTCAGTTTCCTCTTCTATAAAATGAAAATAATACTATTTATCTTAAAGGGTTGTTGTCAGAACTCAAAACGAGAGTCAGGCTTTAGCATCATTCCTTACTTTCACATCCTCGAGCCACGTTTAAGCATCACTTCTTTTTTCTTTTTTAACTCTTAATGAAACAGCAGTTATTGTTACCACTTGAATTTTGTGTCAAAATATATTTGTAAACTACTAGCATATTAGGACTTCATTTTCCATGTCTCCCTTTATTTTCCAGATATTTCTACCAGCATTGGAAATGCCCAGCTCATCTTGCAGACTGGCATTGCAAGACTGGCTGCGGAGGACTTCAGGATGAAGTGAGTAGAAGAGACAGATGATAACTGACCTCTCCTACCATGTCCTCTTCTTCCCTATTTTCTTGCCTCCATTGATAGCAATTATTTCAAATATTCAGAAGTTCACATTCTCTATATGTTGGTGTTTTGGCAAATTCACATAGGACATTCATTCTAACAAGTAATTAGAATCAAACACAATTCATGTGTTCACAATTCATCAAACCCATTCTTAAAATAAGTTGCTTACTCTTAAGGCTATGGGTCACCATAGTTGTAATGACTCATAATTCAACATGATAATTCTACTAATGTCCTAAACTTGAATTGTCAATGTATCAAAATGAACTAATAATGTTTTTGAGAAGGGGTTAATTGGAACAATTGTTTTCCTGAAAACTGAAAGATTAACTGTTGGCTTATTTTACATCTCCTTATTTTTAAATTTACATGTCCCATCCTTCCAGACATGAGGAATACAGACTTTTTGCATTGCAAAATTTCCACACAAGAAGTTGCAAGGGTGATGGTCCTGAGCCTATAAAATCTTAGCAAAAGCTAATGAAGAAGTACTGATGTTTTAAATTGAATAAATCATGAAGAGAATGAAGCAAAAATAGTAACTATTACTTAATTTTCAATTGCTTTAGGATACCATTAGAAACTGCACCTAGAGATAGGGGCTGCTGTTGTCCGTAGCCACAGAAGCCCACCAAAGGGGAATCTGTGCCTGGGATGCACGGTGCTACCGGGTACATTGCTGGTAGAAAAGCATCACCTCATAGTTTTTCCCTTTCCTTCTCTCTAGCTGAACAATTAATTATGATCCTAAAAAAGAGGAAGAGAGAGGAAGGGAGAGGAGGAAAGGAGTCACAAAAGCAAAACCATACCATACTACAGTGGTGCTATTTTAAAACAGTTGCAGTGATTCATGTAGCACATGGCCCTAAAGATGGCAGTGGCCTCATCTACATCATTGTGTTGAATCACTAAACTAATTTTCAGGTGTGAGAATGAGCTGGCTGTATGCAGGACTGTGGAGGCTGACATCAGTGGCCTGCACAAGGTGCTGGACGAGCTGACCCTGGCCAGAGCTGACCTGGAGGTGCAGATGGAGAAACTGATGAGGAGCTGGCCTACCTTTAGAAGAACCATAGGAGGTCAGACATTGCTTTCTTTTTTTCCCTGAGACCCCAAAATTACAATTTCAGGTTTGCAAATCTGGAGTTAAAGTGTGGTCTGTTAAAATAGCCATCTGTTTCCAATGTGTCTGTGTGGTCATTGCTGCTGCTGCTGTTGATAATGGTTCCTACTAAGGTTTAACAAATTAGAGGTACTTTCTGATTTTGTCATTTCAGAATTAGGTAATGAATTAGGTAATGAGAATTTTAAATACCTTGATTTAGTGATTTTGAAAATATATAGTATTTGGGGCTGGGATTGTGGCGCAGTGGTAGCGTGCTCGCCTAGCACGCGTGAGGCACTGGGTTTGATCCTCAGCACCACATAAAAACAAAGATATTCTGTCCACCTACAACTAAAAAAATAAATAAATATTTTTTAAAAAAAGAAAATATATAGTATTTCAGAAGTTAGAAAGTAAACAAATCTGCCAGTAATATAAAGTACTATCTATTCTACCCATGGAACTCTACAAACTCTAGGCATTGCTTGTAGCCCTTGGTTTGGCAGCTGCAGTTGAAATCCCTCCAGCAACATATATACCAGGTCTCCCCTTCCTGTACAGGTACAGACAGTGGACTTTCTAAAAGGAGGGCCAACTAAGCCTTCTGGCCCATAGGCACAGCTTATAGGGTCCATGGTCCCTTAAAGGGCCTGTGAAAATATCTTAAGAGTTTTGTTCTTTTAGTGTGCTCAAATACATTTACTTTTTTTGTTCTAAATAGTTATACATGAGAGTAGAATGCATTTTGACACATCATACATAAATGGAATATAACTTTTCATACTTCTGGTTGTACATGATGTACAGTTACACCAGTCATGTAATCTATATGCTCATAGGGTGGTAATGTCCAATTCATTCTGCTATCCTTCATACACCCATATGCCTCCCCTCCTTTCACTCCCCTCTATCTAATTCAGAGTATCTCTATTCTTCCCTTGCTCCTCGCCTTATTGTGAATTAGCATACACATATCAGAGAAAACATTTGGCCTTTGGTTCTTTGGGATTGGTTTATTTCACCTAGCATAATATTCTCCAGCTCCATCCATTTACCAGCAAATGCCATAATTTCATTCTTCAAGCCTAAGTAATATTTCATGTGTATATATACCACATTTTCTTTATTCTTTCATCTGTTGAAGGGCACCTAGGTTGGTTCCATAGTTTAGCTATTGTGAATTGAGCTGCTATAAACATAGATGTGGCTGCATCAATGTGGTATGCTAATTTAATTCCTTTGGATATAAACTGAGGAGTGGGATAACTGGGTCAAATGGTGGTTTCACTTCAAGTTTTCTGAGGAATCTCCATACTGCTTTCTATAGTGATTCCAGCAGTTTTCACCACCACAAGCAATGGATGAGTGTGCCTTTTTCCCCATATCATCACCAAAATTTATTGTTGTTTGTGTTCTAGATATTTGCCATTCTGACTGGAGTGAAATAAAATCTTAAGAGTAGTTTTGATTCACATATCTCTAACTGGTAGAGATGCTAAACATTTTTTCATATATTTGTTGATTAATTATATTTCTTCTGTGAAGTGTCTGTACAGTTCCATAACCCATTTGTTGACTGGGTTATTTGTTGTTCTTGTTATTTTTGTTTTTTTTTGTTTTGTTTTTTGTTTTTAAATATTTTTTTTTTTTTTAGTTGTAGATGGACACAATGTCTTTATTTTATTGCTTTGTATGTGGTGCTGAGGATCAAACCCAGGGCCTCACGCATGCGAGGCAAGCGCTCTACCGCTGAGCCACAATCCCAGCCGTTATTGTTGTTTTTTAGTGTTAAGTTTTTTGAATTCTTTATATATCCTGGAGATTAATGCTCTCTCTGAGGTGCATGTGGTAAATATTTTCTCCGTTCTGTAGGCTCTATCTTCATCTTACTGATTGCTTCCTTTGTTGTTAAGAAACTTTTTAGTTTGATTCCATCCCATTTATTGATTGTTGATTTTACTTCTTGTGCTTTAGGAGTCTTGTTAAGGAAGTCAGCTCCTAAACCAGCATGTTGAAGATTTGGGCCTACTTTTTCTTCTGTTAGGCGTAGGTTCTCTAAGTTCTTGATCCACTTTGAGTTGAGTTTTGTGCAGGGTGAGTGATAGGAGTTCAATTGCATTTTGCTGCATATGGATTTCCAGTTTTCCCAGCATCATTTGTTGAAGAGGCCATATTTTCTTCAATGTATATTTTTGGTGCCTTTGTCTAGTATGAGATAACTGTATTTATATGGATTTGTCTCTGTGTCTTCTATTCTGTACCATTGATCTATATGTCTGTATTTGTGTCAATACCATACTGTTTTTATTACTGTGGCTCTGTAGTATAATTTAATGTCTGATATTGTGATGCCTCCTACTTTACTTTTCTTGCTAAGGGTTGCTTTGATTAGTCTGGGTCTCTTATTTTTCCAAATGAATTTTATGATTGCTTTTTCTATTTTTATGAAAAATGGCATTGGACTTTTAAGAGGGATTGCATTAAATCTGTATAACACTTTTGGTAGTATGGCCATTTTGACCATGTTAATTCTGCCTATCCAAGAGCATGGGAGATCTTTCCATCTTTTAAGGTTTTCTTCTATTTCTTTGCTTAGTGTTCTGTAGTCTTCATTATAGAGGTATTTTCACGTCTTTTGTTAGATTGATTCTCAAATATTTTATTTTATGTTTTGGGGGCTATTGTGAATGGAGTAGTTTTTCTAATTTCTCTGTAGGAGCTTCATCACTGATGTATAGAAATGCATTTGATTTATGGGTGTTAACTTTATATTCTTCTACTTTTATTAGTTCTAAAAGTTTTCTGGTGGATTTTTTGGATATTCTAAATATCGAATCATGTTGTTGGCAAATAGTGATAGTTTTAGTTTTTCTATTCCTATTTGTATCCCTTTAATTTTTTTCTTCTAATTGCCCTGGCTAGAGTTTCAAGCACTATCTTGAATAAAAGTGGTAAAAGAGGGCATCTTTATCTTTTTCCAGTTCTAGAAGGAATGATATTGGCAGGCTGTGGCTGTGGCTCAGTGGTAGAGCGCTTGCCTAGCATGTGTGAGGCACTGGGTTTGATTCTCAGCACTACATATAAATAAATGAATAAAATAAAGGTTCATCAACATCTAAAAAAATTTTAAAAAAGAATGAGAGCGAACCTATGGGTGCCATGAGGAAAGGGGACTGCAGAACTCTTTTGATGTTTGCTCCTGTCTGACTGGAGTGATACACTTCCCCCCAAAAAAGGTTTGGCTCTTATGGGCACCCTGCTACCCTCTGGACTGAGGTACCTGACCCTGCATCCCTCTGGGGTATAAGCTACTTCTTTGTGCATAGAGGAGTCAGGCAAGATGGTTTTTTGCAAGAAAACCTGTCTCTGGCAACACCTCAAATCGCATATTGTATGCTGGTGACTGTCCTTGGGGGACAGAGGAAACACTACCACTGGCTGACAACTGTGTCCCCTATCCTAGGGTGGCCATATCTCAAGAGGTTTCTGATTGGGAAGTCCAGGCATTGGCTGTCACACATGCAGATGCTGGCCTGCTTGGAGTTAAGGTAGCTGGAGCCCTGGAGTGCAGATGCTTACACAGCTGGCCACTCCCCACACCTCCACTGTGCTGTGAGCCAGGCTACTCTGTGGAACCCAACTCTTGGAGACTTCTGATAGCCCTGGGCAGAGCTCCCCACTTTTGCAAGAAAACCTGTCTCTGGAAACACCCCAAATCGCATATTGTATGCTGGGGACTGTGCCCTGGCCAGGAGTCTCTTCTGTCATAGGAGAGTGGGGGGCTGAAGCTCCAAACCTCAGTTCTTATGTTCTGAAGAAAGAAAACTTAGAGTCAGATGCCAAAAACCAGAAGAGAATTTTATTAGTAGTAAAAGTAAAGTAAAGCTCAATCGAGCGGATCCTTTCCCAGCAGAGAACAACAGGAAACAGTGCTGTCTCCAAATTGTGGTGTTTTGTTGTTGCCTGGAGAACTGAGTCCACCTTCAGCACTCTTTGCCAATCAGGTGTTCACCTCCTTCATGTTGGGCAGTGGAGTTTTTGACCCTAGTTGGTCCTCTCCAAAACTGTCAAGGTGGCCTTTTTGTTCAAGGGACTTCATCTACAAGTCAGTCCTATGTTAATATGAGTGTTTGGATCAATAACCAGACAGTATTTACCTTAGTATCTCTGCACTACTAGGAAAATTTCTCTTCTGAAGTACATTGAGACACGATGGCCATAAATTCTAGCTTTACAGTGACCCCAACTGACCTTGTCAAGAGTCAGTAATAGCCTCATTAATATTTCTTGATGCATTTTTTAATTGGCTCTCTTTGTTCTGATTATTTGCATACCTGTTGTTTTCTGCATTATCTGATTACACACTTGCCTTAAAGGCAATTTAAAGAAAAATCTTAAAAACAACTTAAAGAAAACCCATGACCTTGCCCTGTTTTGGTTTGTATCTCACTGCTCACTACTAACTGCGACCTAACATCTCGCACCCCTAGAGAAGTGACAGTGACCTTCTTTGGTTTGGCATGTAGAGGTCAGAGGAGAGTCCTTTTGCCTTGGAGCTGGCAATCTGCATGGCGGATGAACAGGATTCCCCCTGCTTTCCACAGGGACCACACAGGAAAGCAGGTAGAAGGTGAGGGTTGGTTACAGAGCCAGCTTTGGCAGGATGTCCCTCCTCACAGTGTAGACCAGCCAGACTTCCGTAAACTTGATGTAGTTCCTCACTCATCTTCAACAGTCCTATAGCCAGATTGGACACAAGTCCTCACAGCTAAGAAATTAAAGCAAAATATAGCAGTCAAGGTTGTCCTAAGATAAGCAATAAGGGGACTGGAATGCAGGTCCCACCACCCTGTGTCACGGTCCTATATACTGGATGGCAAAGAGCCAGGCACACATGGGCAATTGCAGGCACACAGCAGGCACCAAGCTATGGCTTGACCAGAATGAGGCTCTGATGGAGTTGGTGTCTGGTGCAAAACTTTAATCCAACTGTTAGCTTTAAAAAAAGGAAAGCACAAGTTCTAGTCAATAAAATGTTCCTTTTATTATCAATATTATGATACAAAGTTATGATGTCTTTTTCAGATTTAAAAGTGCAAGGATATCATTAAAAATTATTATGGTGTGGTATTTTTTTTTTTTTTTGGTACTGGAGATTGAACTCAGGGGCACTCAACCACTGAGCCACATCCCAAGCCCTATTTTGTGTTTTATGTAGAGACAGGGTCTCACTGAGTTGCTTAGCGCCTCACCATTGCTGAGGCTGGCTTTGAACTCATGATTCTCCTGCCTCAGCCTCCCTTAGTGTTGGGATTATAGGCTTGCACCACCACGCCCAGCTAGAATAATATTTCAAACAACACAAAATGCAAACATGGCATTCAGATTTCTCACAAAACACATTTTCCTTAGATTAAAAAGTTTTATTCATATATATCATCTGTATATCTTTATGGGATATATCATGGCAATTCAATATAGATGTACAAGTTTTATCATGCAATATTGACGTTATTTCAAGGAAGTCACTACAGAATAATCTCCCCTTAGTTTTTTTTTTTTTTTAATGACTTTACATAGAATTCACACTGTGGCAGAGTCGGAGATTCTGTCTCTGTGTGCCCTTCAAGAATGGGGATATTCGGGGCTGGGGTTATGGCGCAGTGGTAGCATGCTCGCTTAGCATGTGTGAGACACTGGGTTCGATCCTCAGCACCACATAAAAATAAAATAAAGATATTCTGTCCACCTACAACTAAAAAATAAATAAATATTTTTGAAAAAGACATTTCTTTCTATGGAAAATAAAAAAAAGAATGGGGACATTCTAGCATTCCAAGCAGGCATTGAGGTAGGACAGATAAGGCTGGACGCCTGAGGAATTTGCAGGAAGCAGGTTTATTTAAGCTGCAGCAATCCAGAGTGGCTACTGCCAAAAAATCTCTGGACCTCAGGTCTAGAAATACTCTGAGATTTCTACTCAGTGGGTGCCTATGCAGCACAATGATTAATGTAACAGTTACTTTTTGTTCCACCTTCTTAGGTAGGACAGAGGTTTCACAAGTATTTACTAAGAAAACAGAAAAAAACTTTTGCACATCAACAAACTTGGTGACCTGTCTTTCTTTCTTTCTTTCTTTCTTTCTTTCTTTCTTTCTTTCTTTCTTTCTTTCTTTCTTTCTTTCTTTCTCTCTCTCTCTCTCTCTCTCTCTCTCTCTCTCTCTCTCTCTTTCTTTCTTTCTTTCTTTCTTATTTGTAGATAGGGAAAATAACTTTATTTTTATGTGGTACTGAGAATCAAACCCAGTGCCTCACACATATTAGGAAAGTGCTCTACCACTGAGCCAGTCCAAGCCCTGCAGACCTAACTTTTACAAGGAAGAAAAACCTGGCCTTTATAAGAAGAGGAGCTCAAAACACAATGAGCTCTCTAGAAATCCTCTTGAGTAGGAGAAAGGCTTATATGCTACAAGTAAGGTAGGGATTTTGGGGGGACTACATCATTATTCCCTACTGGGTCAATTAAACTTTTGAATCCACCAAAAATAGAAAACCACCTTCCAAATAGTGACCTTAGATCCCAAGCCTTAATGCCCTTTCAGGTTTGAACTGGTACCTGTGCTAGATTTCCGATACTGTCAATTGTTTGATTGTTATCAGTCCTAAAGTAAATATCAAAGAAACAACTATGTATATGACAGAGCTAATGGGTGGCACTGCATCACAGCATAAGAGCCATCTTAGAGGATGACACAGTCCATTTGTCCTGTTGGTAGTTTATCTTCCACCTTGCATTGATCAGCCAGCTTCCAAGTGGCTGAAGCAGGGCCGTTTCCTCAAGCTTTGAGGATGTGCAGGGTAGTCAGCTTCCAGTGTGACTAGAGCACAGCTGGTATCTTTCTGATCCTCAAGCTTGTCTGGTGTTTCCTTCTTCCTGATGGTCAGCTTAAAGGGTGCAAATTAAGGGGTGAAAGCTGCAAAAGAATGTATATGATAATATGAGATTTTAACCCCCTACTACACAAGCCAGTTGTCCTCCAAAAGTGCAACTTTAATCTCAGAGTATATTCTGCACGGAAATAATGCTGAATGCCTACTTGGCTCCCATATTTAGGTAGTACTCAACCGCTTAATTTACCTCTGGCTTATCATTCTCACCATCTTTATTTTACCAAATGCAAAACCAAGGTTGTACCTAGTTCTGCACCCTGGTCAAGATCACCCAGTTAAGAGGGATTTGAATCCAGCTTTACCAACTCTGAAGTATTTGCCTCTCCTCACACTAACCTTTAGCAAGACAAAACTTACTAACATATTTTTCCTTTCTTGATAATCTCTTGGAAGAAGCCAATGCCAGGCTAAATTTGGTAGATCTGGGAGGATATTTTCCCAAGAGGCTGCTTTTCTCCATGTCTAGGTGGGTGAAGTCCAGCCACTCTGGCTGTCCCCAGCCTGTTGCAATACTCAGGTCTTGCATCACTGCCCAGAGACCCAGTAGCCAGATGGCTCTGTCTCAAGGACCCAGAGTCCAGTCAGGGAGTAGTGGGGAATAGAGGAAGAGGACAAGGTAGGGAGCTCAGGAGACAGGACCAAAGGTCCCCAGGGCTGGGCTCCCAGAGCAGCCAGGATCCCTCTCCAGCTTACCCCACAGGGTCAAGTTCCAGATCTGGCCATCAGCCCCCAGGCTCTGACCCCACCCCTCACCAGTGAGCTGGACCCACCTAGACCTGCCTACTGCCTGCTGTGAGGACTGCAGCCTTAAAGGACTCACTTATTTTCCTTGGATGAGTTCCTGAGTTAGCACCACAACTCCTCAAGGGTCCTGAAGGACTGGTGGCTGGTCCTGGGGGACAGAAGTCAGATGGCATGCAGTGGACACTGGTGCGGTGACTGTGATGGAGAATGCCCAACTTCCCAGCTCCTGTGGTCTTGGGTGACACAGAAGCAGCCTTGGGATCCAGTAGCTGCAGCATCATGGAATGGTGGCATCTGGTGCAGCAGCAGCAACATGCAGCTGCCTTGGGCACAGGGCTTCAGGCTGGAAGGTCAGGAGTTGAGTGTTGGCGTGGGGTGGGGTGTGTCTGTGGAGGCATCAGCATCCAGCTGTGGTTAGGAAGTTCCCGTGCTTCCTCCTCATAGTGGCGGTGGCAGCAGAAGAGTCCGGAAACAGCGCTGGCGACAACAGAGGCGTCCAGCCAGGAGAGTTTTTGTCCTGCAGTGCTGACTGGAGTCCGGCTGCGGTTACAGTGAAGTCCCCATCCAGTGCTGAGAGCCACTGTCTGTGCCCACATTGGAGTCAGTGACAGCAGAGTGGAGCTGCAGAGTCTGGCGGTGGCGGCAGCAACATGCAGCTGCGTTCAGGACACGGCCTTGGGTATTGGAGTCAGGCCTTGGGCGCCGGGTGAAGTGCATTGGCTTGGGTCTTGGTGAGCAGCGTCAGAGTCCAGCTGGGGTTTGGGAGTTTGGTTGCTGCACAGTGGCGGTGGCATCAGAAGAGTCCAGAAGCAGGGGCAGCGACAACAGCGGCGTCCAGCTGTGAGCATTCTTATCCTTCAGCAGGGACAGGAGTCCGGCTGCAGGGCGGTGAAGGCGGCACCCGGCGGCCATGTGGGGAGTCCGGTGGCTGCAGGAGGAGCTCCAGGCTGGCAATGGCAGTGAGGGCATGGGGCAGTGAGCGTTAGAGTGAGACGAGGACCAGTAGCTGGGTGGCCTCTGCAGTGGCTGCTCCAGGCCCTTGGTCTTGCTCCTGGCGGAGCGGCCTGCTCAGGAAGCAGTCCCCTGGAGGCAGCAGTACCCAGACACCTGCTGGGGACCTGATGCTGCCCATGCCTGCCGCCTCGCACTGGCCATGAGCCCACCAGGTGGCTGCTCGCCCCATCTCCCGCTAAGGCCTCTGCAGGGGAACTAGGCCATCTGGCAGGTGAGGCGGCCTTGGGAGAGGACCCCACCCCCAGTGACATATCACGTGGCCTGTGGGGACAGAGAGCGGAGCACCTAGGACATCTTCACCCTCAAAGCGCATTTCTGCGGCTGAGGGCGGCCGCAGACCAAGACCCAGGGCTCCGGCCTCGGGCTCCCTCTGCTGCCTATGCCCTCCGCCCTGGTCCCCCACAGGGACTAGGTTTGAGGGTGAGGATCTGCTAGGCCCTCCCACTGCCTGCCTCTGCTCTGTGTCACCACAGCCCAGGGGAGATGGGACTGCCACCTTCAGACTCCTCAGTTGCCTTTGCTACCACTGCCATAACTGAACTCTGGACACCAATGCTTCACAGATGGCCAACACCAAGGCTGCACTGCCCATCACCACTGTCTGTGGCTGTCCTTGAAGACTAGGCCAAGTCTCCATGCTGCCACTGACACACCTTTACTCCTCAAACTGCCTTAGGATGCCTAGGCTCGCTGATGAACGTCTTCCCCACAGATGGATGCCCTGCTGCTGGATCCTGATGCCGCCCCTGGTTGCTGAGCACCTCCAATTTGGAACTCTGCTGTGGAATGCTGAGGCTGGCCACTATAGGCTTCAGTCCTGACAACTAGACTTCCTTCACAGCCACTGGATGCCACAGGTGCCTCCTACACCTCCAGCCTTGGGGGACAGCTTAGGGCATCCCTTCCATGCACGCTGCCTGTCCATCACTGTCAGGGGATTAGTTCACTGATTGGGTTAAGGCTCTCATAACTGAAGCATTTCACCTCTAGACCTTCTTGCTTCAGGTGGCAGGAGCCCCATTGGCTCCTCCAAGTGGCTCAGCTTCAGTACCTTCTCCATGTGGACAGCCAAGATGCTTCAAAGCTATGACACTTCGTGATGGGCACTCCAATAGCTCTGGGGATGGGAGACCTGGAGTGGTAGCAGTTGCCACAGGCTCTGCCAGAGCCACATCATCACAGCTGGGCACAGACAGGGAGGCACTGCATCTGGCATATGGGAGGCACAACTGGATGATTGACTTAAGATATTTGTACTTTACAATGATGCAGAAATGATACACACTTGGTAAAAACCATATTTTGAATTTGGATTCTTTCCTGGGCTGGTGATATATAATATGATGTTCTCTCACAATGCTGGCCTGTGGTGGTGAGCCCTGCTCACAGTCAGCTTCAGGATCCTAATGGGAAACAACTTACCCTCTACAGTGCACTGTGACTCTCTACAGTGGGCTGTGTTGCTGAGAGAGGATGTGTGGTAGGGTCCCTGCATTAAGTGCAGTTTTGCTTTTAGATTTATTACAATGTATCCTGACATAAGTTGAGAAGCATAGGCCCAGGCAGGTTTTAAGTACAACAACATGCAATGGTGTTGTATTCCAACAACAGCAGCAGTGGGGATGTCAGTCATTTGGGATGGATAGAGCTGTTGTTCTAGTGTTTCTTTCTGAACCATGTGACATTGAGGTGTCTCCTAGAAGAATAGACCCAAGTACAGCTTCACATTGCTGGTTTAGGACATGGCCGAGGGAATGCTCAGATCAATAGAATGTGGTGGAGGATGTACTATGAGCAGGTGCCAGCCCTGGCCTTGCATGCCACACTCTTCCTTTTGTGCTTCTGTTGTTAGCCATGGGAATACTATGCTCTGATGATCTAGCAAGAGGAGACCCACAGGGAAAATCTAAACACAACTGGCTGCCTGGACCAAGTTCAGCCAAGACCAAGAGGAAGCCAAAACCCGCTTGCAAAGTCACAAATGTTTGTTCTAGTAGCCACTGAGATTTTGAGGTTGTTGGCTGCCCCATGAAACTGACAGTACATCCCTCTGGATTAGAGGAGACAAGGGGAGGTGTGTTCCTGGACTGTCTTACAGTTTTATAAGAGGGGTAAATTGTACAAAAGTACACGTAGGCTGGCTAGAACGAATAAATGAATTCAGCAAAGTAGCAGGATATAAAATTAACATCCACTAATCAAAAATGTGTTTATACATCAGTGATGAATCCACTAAAGAGAAATTAGAAAAATTACTCCAATCACAATAAAATAAAATATTTGGAAATCTAACAAAAAAGGTGAAAGACCTCTACAATGAAAAGTACAAAACACTAAAAAAGTAAATAAAAGAAGACTTTAGAAGATGGAAAGATCCCCCGTGCTCATGGATAGGCAGAATTAACATTGTCAAAGCACTATACAGATTTAATGCAATCCATATTAAAATCCCAATGACATTCTTCATATAAATAGAAAAGTCAACCACGAAATTTATTTAGAAAAATAAGAGACTCAGAATAGCCAAAGCATTCCTTAGCAAGAAAATTAAAGCAGGAGACATCACAATACCATATTTTAAATTATATTACAGAGTCATAGTAACAAAAACAGTATAGTATAGGTACCAATACAGACACACAAATCAATGGTACAGAATAGAAGACACAGAGAAAAACCTATATAAATAAAATTATCTCATACTAGAAAAAAGGTACCAAAAACATTCATTGGAGAAAAGATAGGCTCTTCAACAAATGGTGCTGGGAAAACTGGAAGTCCATATGGAGCAAAATGAAATTAAACCCCTATTTGTTAACCTGCACAAAACTCAAGTCAAAGTGGATCAAGGACTTACACACTAGAATAGAAACCCTGTGCCTAATAGAAGAAAAAGTAGGCCTAACTCTTTACCATGTTGGCTTAGGAGCTAACTTTCTTAACAAGACTCCTAAAGCACAAGAAGTAAAATTGAGAATGAATAAATGGGATGGAATCAAACTAAAAAGTTTCTTAACAGCAAAGAAAGCAATCAGTAACATGTAGAGAGAGCCTAGATAATGGGAGAGAATATTTATTACATGTACCTCAGAGCATTAATCTATAGGATATATAAAGAACTTTAAAAACTAAACAAATAACCCAATAAATATATGGGCTATGGAACTGAACAGACACTTCACAGAAGAAGAAATACAATCAGTCAACAAATATATGAAAAAATGTTCAACATCTCTGGCAACTAGAAAAATGCAAATCAGAACTACTGTAAGATTTTATCTCACGCCATTCAGAATGGCAACAAGAATACAAGCAACAGTAACTTTTGGCAAGAATCTAGGGGAAAAGGTACACTGATACATTGCTGGTAGGACTGTAAATTTGTGTAACCACTATGGAAAGCAGTATGTAGATTCTCTAGAAAAATTGGAATGGAACCACCTCTTGGTTCATTTATCCCACTTCTCAGTTTATATTAAAAGAACTTAAAATCAGCTTACTATAGTGACGCAGCCACATCAATGTTTATAGGAGCTCAATTCATAATAGCTAAACTATGGGACTGACCTAGGTGCCCTTGAACAGATGAAAAAATAAAGAAAATGTGGTATATATACACAAAGGAATATTACTCAGCCTTAAAGAATAAAATTATGGCATTTGCTGGTAAATGGATGGAGCTGGAGAATATTATGCTAATCTAAATAAGCCAATCCCAATGAACAAAAGGCTAAATCTTTTCTCTGATATGTGGATGCTAATTCACAGATATGGGGAGTATTGTGAAGAATAGAGATACTTTGGATTAGTCAGAGGGGTGTGAAAGGAGGAAAGGGGATGGGGGTAGTAAGGATGTGAGAATGAATCAGACATCATTACCCTATGTGCCTAGGTGATTACTTGACCCCTCTACATCAAGCACAACTAGAAGTATGGTAAGTTATACTTCATTTATGTATGATAGATCAGAATGCATTCTACTCTCATGTATAATTAGAATAAATAAAGGTAAATGTATGAGGTTTTTTTAAAAAACAAGATATTTTCACAGGCTCTTTAAGTGACCATGGACACTTATGCTGTGCCTATGGACCAGAATGATTAGTTGGCCCTCCTTCTAGAGAATAGACTGTCTTTACAGGAAAGGGAGGCCTGGTATGCATGTTGCTGGAGGGATTTCATCTACAGCTGATAAACTAAGGGCTGCAAGCAGTGCCTAAGACTGCAGAGTTTGTGGAGTCATTGAAAATTGAATAGAGACTCCTTTAAAAACTTAGTGCCAGTGTCCATTCTCTATACCAGCCTCTGATATACACTGTAGCCATTCAGAGCTCCATGTGTGGCACAGCTAGTTTTCAAAATCATTAAATAAAGGGAGTTAAAATTCTCATTACCTAATTCATTACTTAATAATGAAAATGACAAAATCAGAGAATGCCTCTAATTTGTTAAACCTTAGTGGAGACCATTATCCACAGCAGCAGCAGCAGCAATGTACACACAAAGACACCTCTAAAACAAATGGCCACTTGAACAGGTCACATTTTAACCCCAGATTTGCAAACCTGAACTTGTAATTTTGGGGTCTGGAAGAAATAAAACAACTTGTGACGTCCCCATGCTGCTTCTTCAGGTAGGCCAGCTCTTCAGTCAGGTTCTTAATCTGCATCTTCAGGTCATCTCTGGCCAGGGTCAGCTCATCCAGCACCTTGTGCGGGCCATTGATATCACCTTACAGAGTCTGACATAGAGCCTGCCCATTCTCACACCTGAAAATTACTTTAGGGATTCAACACAATGATTTGGACATCTTCAGGGCTATTTAGCGCATGTGTCTCTGCAACTGGTTTAAACTAGCAGCATTGTAGTGTGTGATGTGAATTTGTTTTGTGACTACCTTTCTTCTCTCTCTTTCTCCTTTTTAGTATCACAGTTCATTGTTCAGTTGGAAAAAAAGGAAAGGGGAAAATTATGAGGTGATGCTTTTCTACCAGCAATAAACCCCACTAGCACTGTGCATGCCAGGCAGATTCCCCTTTGGCTGGCTGCTGTGACTATGAACAAGAGCAGCCCCTATCTGTAGGTGCAGTATCTAATGGCATCCTAAAAACAATTGAAAATTAAATAATAATTACTATTTTTGCTTCATTTTCTTCATGATTCATTTGATTTAAAACATTGGTACTCCTTCATTAGCTTTTGCTAAGATTTTATACATTTTATACATTCAGGACCATCATCCTTCCAACTTCCTGTGTGGAAATTTTGTAATGCAAAAAGTTTGCATTCCTTATGTCTGGATGAATGGGCTATGAAAAAAAAAGATGGAAATATAAAAATAAGTGGATGGATAATTTTTCTGTTGTATGTGCCATTAGGAAAATATTTGTTTACATTAACTTCCTGTCAAAAACATTATTAGTTCATTTTGATACGTTGAAAATTCAAATTTAGGACATTAGTAGAATTATGATGTTGAATTATGAGTCGTTATAACTATGGTGATCCATAGCTTTAATGGTAAGCAACTTATTTTAACAATGTATAATGTGAATTGTTTTTGATTCTAATTACTTTTTAGAATGAATGTCCTATGTGCATTTGCCAAAACACCAAATGTATGGAGAATGTGAACTTCAGAAGATTTGAAGTATTTGCTATCACTGGAGGCTAGAAAACGGGGAATAAGAACACATGGTAGGAAAGGTCCGTTTTCATCTGTCTATTCTACTCGCTTCATTCTAAAGTGCTAGGCAGCCAGTCCGGCAATGCCAGTCTGCACACTGAGCTGGGCATTTCCAATCCTGGCAGAAATGATCTGGCAAAATAAAGGTAAACATGGAAAATAAAGTGCTAATATGCTAGTAGTTTATAAATATATTTTTGACACAAAATTTAAGTGGTACTATTAAATGCTGTTTCATTAAGAGTTTAGAGATAAAAAGAAGTGGTGTTTAAACTACAGCCCAAGGATGCAAACACAAAAGGAATGATGCTAAAGCCCTACTCTCATTTTGAGTTCTGACAGCAACACTTTAAGGTAGGTAGTAGTCTCATTTTATAGAAGAGGAAACTAAGGTTCAGAGAAGTCACCCAGCTAACATGTGGCAGGAGGAGGTTACAAACTCCAGGCTACATGATGCAAAAGGCAGCAACTGAAGAGGCTGTTGTCAGTCATGGCCTAGACTAATGATGGCATCAGTGGGAAGGGCCTGCGCAGGCTCAAGAGAAACCCTGATAGTAGAAGTGATAGGATATTAGAGAGGGATCAGTCAGAGATGACTCCCTCTTTCTGTCTTGATCAATGAAGTGGACAGTGATTGACAATTATTAAGGTGGAGATAGGGAGGAGCGGGTTATGAGAAAAAATAATTTATCTAAATTTGATGCTTTGTACTTCAGTAAAAATAAATAAAATATATGTATATATACACATATGTATGTAAAAAATACACACACACACACACACACAAACATATATAGTTGATTAAGTGAAAACACAATGGGGATAATTCTCTGCCCAGAACCCCTGTCTTGTGTCCACCCCTTCTTTAATATCAGCAATCTCTTGCACATTTGATCCTTTCTTCCTCCCAATACCCTCCTGTGCACTGTCTCTTTCTGATCTTGGGCCCTCCAGTACCCATCCCCAGGCACATCAGGACCAGGAGAGTCACTAAGGAGGAATCTGTCCTTGGCCACCCCAACTTCTCCCTCAGAAGCTATGCCATACTTTCTCCTCATCTTCCCACAATCTCCATTGTATGCAGAGACCAGGCAAAGACTGGAGTCTGCTCTGGGGTCTTGTCCTTCTGATCTTCAGATCATCCTGTCTGTGCAGATCTGGCTCTGCAGGCATGAAATCTCTGCAGTCACGCAGCAACCTACTCAGAAATTTCCCACCTTTAGTTAATACTCATCTGTTGTAGTCTTGACATTCTTAAGATATTTAACAAGAGGTCCCACATGTTCATTTTGCACCAGGCCCCATGCATGTCCATATCACACTGGTACAAGCCAGTGAGGAGCAGCTTCTCTGATCTGAGTAGCAACCTCATTTCTAGCTAGGAAGTCCCAATGCCTTAAATTACAGGGAGGTACAGGGGGAAAAAATCTCAATTCCTTTGTTTCTAGGAAATATACAGTTTTATTTGCAATTTTATGTTTCTTCCTAGGTAATAACTTAAGGCAACTTTTGGGAACAGAACACAGAAATAACAAATTATGGACCATTAACTGTACCTCATTTTTTCTTCATGGCTTAGAGTGGAGGCTTCTCAGTTACAAGAGTGTGGGCTGCTTAAATACAATGTGGAGCCCTGGGGAGGCAGAAGGAGAAGTGAGAGATCCCAGTCTAGCTCTTGAAGCCCCAACTGCCACCCAGCTCTTACTGGGTTGGAGGATCTTCTGTTACCAACATACTCATGAACACTTGTTATATAACAGATGGCACAGCAGATCAGTATATAAAGGGATTTTTTTTCTTTTGGGGAGGAATACTGGGGACTGAACACAGAGGTCCTCTACCACTAAGTTAAATTCCTAGGCTTTGTTTTTAGGTTTCTTTTTTTTTTTCAGGACAAGGTCCAGCTAAATTGCCCTGGCTGGCCTTGAACTTACAAATATTCTGCCTTAGCCTTGGCAGTCACTGGCATTACAGGAATGCACCACCACACCTAGCCAAAGGTGTTCTTGATAAATGTTGCTACAGCAACTGGTTATAGTAAAAAAATAAAATAGACCTCTATTTTTACTAAACAAAAATTGACATTGAGTGGAGTAAGATCAAAAAAAGCACGAACAATAAAGTGTTAATAAATTTTAGCAGGTTAAAATCTTCATTCAAGGAACAATCTTTTTTTAAAAAAAAAAAAAAAACAACCAATGCCTCATGCATGCGAGGCAAGTGTTCTACCCCTGAGCCACAACCCCAGCCCCTCAAGGAACAATCTTTTAAAAAAGAAAAGACACAATTTAGAAGATATTTGAAACCCATATGAAACAACAAAGAAGTAAAAAACAAATACATGGAAAACTCCTGTGAATTAATGAGAAAACAAGATACATGATCTAATAGGAAATGTGCAAAAGACATGACTGGGAACTTCAGAAAAAGAGGAAATACAAAGGACACTCAAAGCCATAAGTGACCAGAGAAATGCAAATGAAACCACAATAAGATACCATTCATTTAATACCAATGTGATTGACAAAAATTAAAAACTCTAACTGCAAGTGTTGGTGAAGACATAGAGCAACAGGAACTCATACTTTTAATGATGGTGCAAATTGGGACAACCACTTTGGAAAATAGCTGGTAGCATCTGGTACTACTAAAGATAGGCATAGTCTGTGACCCAGCAGTTTCACTCCTAGATTCATAGTCCATTTAAAACATACAAGTAACTGTATACCAGGGCACACAAACAAGAATGTCTGTACCTACACTGTGACAGTCCAAAGTGCCAAAAATATTTATCTGTGACAGAATAGCTTGTGGCATATTCATAAAATGGACCTCAATATAGCAATAAAAATGAACCATACTCAATAGAGGAATCTCATAAACATTTAAAAAAATGAAGCAAAACTCAAAAGTATGTGTAATAAAAACACAATACCAATAGTGTCAAGTTAGGATAAATTTAGGAGGGCATACATATGTGGTAAAAGTATAAAGATAAGGAAGGAAACTACCCCAAGGTCAGGATAAGGATTACCTGTGGAGGAGAGAGATGGTTGTGACTGGAAAAGGACATGAGTGATGTCAGTATTGCTAGTAATATTTTACTTCTTACCTGAGTGGAGATTATATCATTATTTGCTTTATAATTGTTACTGTGCATGTTTTTATACATTTTCTGAATATGTACTTTACAATAATAATAATAAAGTAAAAATCTCAATACAAGGGATATTCATTTTCAAAATATTTGTTATCCAGCTAGGTGCAGTGGCACATGCCTGCAATCCTAGAAACTTGGGAGGCTGAGGCAGGAGGATCACAAGTTAGAGGCCTGCCCCATGGACTTAGCAAGACTCTTTCTCAAAATAAAAAAAAAA